>JALJCO010000522.1:600000-823555 GCA_023101725.1 Atherinomorus stipes | reverse complement strand
TTAGGTACCCCTGCCTCCCGGGATCCCCCCAGGGCAGAAGGGGGCAGGCATGGCCGCCGTCACGGCCAGGCGACCGACATAAACGTTTTCCACGCATCAAAACACGGAAATGACAACTTTCCTCCTGGATCAGTAAGCTAACTTGTTTGCAAACGTGGCTAATGTTAGCTGTCAGTTACAAACTTCTCTGCAGTACTTGTTGGACATGCTGCAGGCTGTTGGTCACTTACGTATCGGCAGCGAGCCTGGCACCCAAATGGCTGGTGTTGTTTTCTGCCATTGCAACTACAACCTAGACACACGTGATGTCACTGTTCTGTCCGTATTCCATATTCAACCTTTAATTTTAATTCAGTTGTTAGTAATACTAATCTTGAATAAGTTGTAAGAACTTTGGAGGGCAACATGCTGGGTACCTTAATTTGCTTAAGTTGAATCAGTGTAATTAATTTGAATACAGGGAAATTAGGGATGGTGAGGGAGCAGGTGTCCCACAATGCAGTTCACTTCTTTTAAAGGCAGGGTGGATGATGTTTTCCAAGAGCATTTTTTACTATATTGCTTAAAGTCTTTTTCACTCCCCAATTGCAGCCAATGAATTAAATTTTCTGACACAAGAATTAAAAGAACTAGTCACCTGTGGAACGGACAGGAATGAAAAACCCCAATTTCATTGGATGGGGCTGCTAAAGGCCCATACTGATTGAATGATTATTATGTCCATTAAACTTGTCCACCCTCCCCGTGCGCGTGCGCTCGCAACTCGCCGTGAGCGTGTCACAGTGCAGATGAACGTAGCTGCTTACTGCTCTCATCTATACCACTGCTTGCTCTTAAAAAGAAAAAAATGGATGTGGATCAAGTCATGGAGGTGTTGGTGTTTGCAGTGAGGATTTTTTACACCACAGAAGAAGTTGGGGGTGAGATAATTATCACTTTTGGGAAATGTGGTTCCTCCACTGTTTACTGGGAAGCTAACAAGCTAGCCACTCGACTGTTCTCGGTTATCTTCGCCGACAACCATCAGCGCACACGCTACTGTGTTCTGGAGGCGTGGTCCGGGGGGGGTCATCTGACTGCTCTCAACTTATTGTTTATTCCTGTATAACCGCTTTCAGACTTACATGTGGAACATGAGCAGTAAAGTCCATCCACTCTTTAACTGGACTTGTCTTTTCAAACATGCTCATTGCGCCCCGGCCACGTTCAGACATCAGGAAATGTTCTGGATAAGTCAACACAGCCACACTCTCCCTTCCACCACATTCGGAACATTTTCTTGTGCATTCAGCCAAAATGACGTGCCACAACATTTCTGTTCTTATGACACGAAGGCCAGCTGGCACGTGTCCGCTACATCTCCGAGGTAAAAGGTGGAACCAAGGGGCAAACTCCGCCTCAGAACAGTGAAGCTCGCTTCCTTGTTGTAAATAGTGTAATCCTCCCTTCATCCGCTAGGGGCTGGCTCCAAGAGCGAGCAAATCCCCATAGACTCCCATGTCAAAAACGCCAACTTCACAGCAGAAATAAACAGGTTTACAGCCTGGTTCAAAAAATCATTTTAGGTTTATTAGGTCAAGTTTACCTTCATGTCAACTGTGAGGGGGGTGAATTTTTTTTATAACTCATTCGTTTAGATGTTATTTATTCTTCAAATTACACATAATTAAGGGCGTGTCCTTATGATTGACATGCGGCAGACCGGAAGCTCCGCCTGCTGACCGGAGGCTCCTAGTTAGCTCCTTCTTTGCTCTTAATAAGGTCTCAGTTTGTTACAGAGTCGCACAACGGCTGTGTTTAGTCAGCGAATTGCAAGTCTAAGCATGTCTTACCTTAACCATGCCGCTTAGGGGGCTTATCTTTGTTAGCTCCTCTTAGTTTCGTGTTAGCTCAGTTAGCGTTTAGCCCACAGTACGTCAGCTGTCAATCATTTGCCCCGCGGCCGCGCTGTGCCCATTTTAGTATTTTCCTGGAGTGACGACGTACGTGACACGGCAAGATGGCGACGGTAAGACACGCCCAACTGGCTTCACATTTCTCTATTCAGAAGAGACCGGAAGCTACGTCCAGTAATTATATACAGTCTATGGGTGGAACGCGTCTGAATGCAAACGGTATAAAGGACAAAGTCAAAGACAAACTATTACCACTTTCCAGAGCAAGTCTGAAAGGGGCTTATTTAACACCTATTATCCAGCTGCTGCACCGTGACAAAGATGTCTGTCTGACATTAGTTTTAGTTAAAACCACCCAGAATAAATTCCTGCTACATAGCAAAACAATTTTAATTTAATCAATTGCTTAAAGTAAGATGAATTCAAAATCATCATGTTAGTACAAAGTTTGAGTTATCTCATCTAATTTATGTGAAATTAATTAGGGATGCACAATATCGGTATCGGCCTATATCGGCCTATATCGGCCTTAAAACTGAGTATCGGACATTGGCCACCCAACAGATATTTAACCGATATTTAACTGAACGTTCACTGTTTCTTAATTGAAAAAAACAACAACTTCAACAAAACAACAAACTTCTTCAAAAAATTCGTTTTTACAGTCTTTAAAACTTCTAAAGACTAGGGGTGGAAAAAAATATTGATACTTTGTAATATTGCGATATTTTCAAATGCCAATATCATATTGACATTCAAAAACGCGGTATCCATCTATTTTCCTAACGAAATCTCGCAATATTTCATTGTTCTGTTACAAAATCTTGTGGGAATTCACGAAATATAAGATTTTTTTAACAGAACGGTGAAATCTCGCAAGATTTTGTAAATAAAATAGATCGATGCCGCATTTTTGAATATCGATTTGATATCGGCATATGAAAATATTGCAATATTTCAGTGTATCGATATTTTTCCCACCCCTATTTCTTAAAGTCTCGGAAACGGATACCAAAACTGCTATTTGCAATGACTGCTTATTTTTTTCAGCTTTACAATTGGTATCGGTTATCGGCCACATGATATTTAAAATATCGGCATATTGGATATGGGCCAAAATTCCAATATCATGTAACCCTAAAATTAATCACATCATGTTTCCTCCACAACCTCATTTACTTGCTGCTTAATTTGATTTATGATCTACGAGCTTAAAACTGGGGTCTGTTTTCATCTGTCCTTTCATATATGTGAGTGATTGAGAAAAGAATTTCAAGATAGCGTCAGTATTTAGCCGGGCAGGCAGCCTAGCAGCCCAGCTAATTAAGAATGGGGCAACTGGCCTCTGCGTTTAATTTCGCCCTAAAAACATGCTTTTTTTTTTTCCACACTGAAGGGCTTGGATAGTCTCAACAAGTGTCTGACAACATACTAGAGAGGAGAAGTGAATGAAAGTATCTACATTATGCGAGTTATTGCATGATTTCAGAACGAGATTTGATTTCCAGCATCCCGAGATCTGGACACAAGCACCAAAACAAATAGAGATTGCCAGGTAATGTAGATACTTTCATTCATTTCTCCTCTCTAGTATGTTGTCGGACACTCGTTGAGATGATCCAAGCCCTTCTGTGTGGACAAAAAGCATGTTTTTAGGGCGAACTTAGACATGGGGGCCAGTTGCCCCATACTTATCATTAGCTGGGCTGCTAGGCTGCTGCTAGGCTGCCTGCCCGGCTAAATACTGGAGCTGTCTTGAAAATTCCTTTCTCCATCACTCACATATATGAAAGGACATATGAAAACAGACCTCAGGTTAAAAAAAGTGAAATTCCCTTTTAATGGTTAGGTCTGAAGTTGTTTAAAGGATCTGATGTGCAAAAAAGTATAAATAACGAACAACTTGATAAGCCATTTTGAGAACAGTTTTATGAAGGTGTACCATTATGATTCCTAAGGTGAAAGAGTGTTGTTTTTTTCAATAAATGCTCATAGTTCTGAAAGTAATAATGCCTCAAATCAATGTTTCTATATATTACTGACCTAGTCAAGACTGAAATAACCTCATACCAAATATTTGACTACCTTATTTTTGAAAAAATGTATTTTGTGCTTTTTATATATTCATACTTCTGTTGTTTTTTTGTTTTGTTTTTTGTTTTGTTTGCAGGACCTGCGCTCAAGACCTATGTAAAATTAACCAACTGTCATGATCAGAAAATTTGAGGTAAAAGTGAAATATATGTCTTCATGTTCATGATGGTCTTGTTTCTTGTCCTTTGTTGTTAACAGTTCAACTTTATTTTATCACCAGCATCAGTAAATGCATTTGTGAAGAGGAAACCAGAGCTGTCATGGCAGATCATGGAGAGCTCAAAGTAAGTAAAACTGTCCACGAGAAGTTTACTTTTAAACCAGGATTATTCTTCAAATCTCATCCTCAAGGCTCCATTATCCTGCAAGTTAGCGATGTCTCTTTACTCTGACAAACCTGATTCCTATGAGATGAATCTCCTCAAGTTCTCCACAAGTTTAGTCGTTTAAAGACTGCAAAACAAACTTGTTGGGATGGGGTAGACTAACAGAGCTTTCTATTTTTATTTCAGGGGGAACATCTGCCACCTGATGTAAAGGACTGGGACAAACATCAAGTGAGAGAATGGGCTCTAAAGGTGGAACCTCAACTTGGTGTGGAGGTCTCAGTTGCTGGCAAATTGTTTCAACAAGATATCAATGGTTCCAGTCTTTTGCTTTTAGACACAACAGACTTAAACAACATAGGTGTGACTTTGGGACCTGCAAAACTTCTCCTTAATGCCAGAGATGAGATGGTGAAATTAAATAGAGAGGACTCCACTGATTCTACAATCCAGCCTGGAAAACCGTGCAAGCCTTATCCATTCTGTAGATACCATGACACGTTTAGTTATGTGGAGAGCAGCATTCTTGATGTTACAGAATCAGGGGCCTCCGACTTTGTTGAACCATGTCATGAGTACAAAGCTTTCATCAACGCACCTGATGAAACTAAACTAAATAAATTCACGAGTGATGTCATTCGTTTTGCAGCTGCCTGCATGAATAGCCGCACCAATGGCACCATACATTTTGGAATAGGGGACAGGCCAGACTTCATCCATGGCCAGGTCTTAGGAGTGGTTGTTCAGGACAAAGAATCTTTTGTAAATGAGCTAAAATCAGCCATTGATGGTTGTTTTGAATACAAGCACAAACATGCTGCTCAGATGTGCATCAAACCTCCTCGATTTGTTGAGGTTCTCAACAAGAATACCACATCATCTGACAAATGTGTCATTGAAGTGGATATTGTTCCTGAGTCTACAGTCTGTGAGGAAAACATCTACCACACCTGCAACACAAAAAAAGGCAAGAAAAAAGCCAAAGACACCGAATCCCAACCATCAAAGTGTTTTTATGTACGAGATGGCGGCAGCAGCAGGGACCTTCTGGCATCAACTACATTTGCCAAACCGATGGAAGAGTACAACAAGTTTGTCGGCAACATGTCTCAGTTATCACAGCTCCGCAAAAATGCTGAGGAGAAGCACCTCACGGTGATAAAACGCAGTACTCAGGGCTCCAGACTGAGTCAGATGATCACTGGTGGCCCCTCGTCTTTAGATAAATCACACTTTGAACAGTATGTGATAGTTGCCAACAAATCACATGCAAGCCATTCTGAATATCTCGGGTTTCTAGTAGAGCTTAACCCAACAGCTGTTTTAGACTTTGATCCAGAATCAGCTAAACACGGATTACAGAAATACTTTGACCAGCAGAGCACAGTAAGCCCCCATTTACCAGCACACTATAAAATCACAGAGGGAGTTGAGGATATCGCCAAGAAGTTGAAATTAACTCGAAACACCAGCTGGGTGTTCTGTAATGGAGGAATTGAGCTTGAACCACCTTCAGAGACTGACCTGTGGTTGATGGAGAAGGGAGCCTCTGTCAGAGATGTGATTTCCTTCCTGTGTCGGAAAGATGTTCTTCGCAACAAGAGGTTTCTTGTCATTTTCTTGCTCTTTTCAGCAGTGAGGGAGAGGATGGACCCTCTCGTTGAAACTTTCAGTACATTCTGGCAAGAGCTCAGAGGCACTGAACAAATCCTCTGTATATTTGACAATGAAAAAGCCTTTACCTGCTGGAAGGGCCTCATTGAGGCTCGGTGTGGAATCAATATCTCTGGTAGGTGCATATATGAGCTCAGCTTTGCTGAAGTCAATGGCACTATTCTCAGTCTCTGGTCAAAAAACCGCAGAGCCATTCGTTTTCTTCCCTGTGGAGGTGGAGGAAAAGTGCTTCTTCAGAAGAAGGTAGAGCGTAGCCTGAATACCTTAGAGGTACTCTGTGTGAACCAATGTGAGGGAGGAAACGAGGACAGAATTGCCATAGAGGAGAACTTCTACAAAGGAGGGAAAGTGTCATGGTGGAATTTCCATTTCTCAGAGCAGCCTGGATCCACACCGTTTATCAAACGAGACAAGTTTGACTATATCGTAGACACAGTCATACCAGACTTGTGTTCCCTGAGAAAAGCTTGTGTGCTTCTCAACCTCCTACACGTTCCTGGATGTGGTGGAACAACCTTGGCCATGCATGTATTATGGACCCACCGACACAAATTTCGCTGTGCTGTCCTCAAGAATCGCGATTCTGACTTTGCTGAAGTTGCCGAGCAGGTGGTCAAGCTTTTAACGCATCACCATGAGGAGCAAACACCAAGGACCCCTGTTTTGCTGATGATAGATGACTTTGATGATATGGAGAAGGTGTTTGACTTGCAGCAGCTTATTGAAAAAGAGTGTGCTCAGAAAGACATTCAGTCCAAGTCTGCACAGGTCATTCTCTTGAACTGCATGATGTCTGAGTCCTCTGAGCCGACCGAACCAACTGCAGATACGGTCGTCATTGGAAATGATCTCTCTGAGAAGGAACAGAGGATGTTTGAGGAAAAACTGGTAGAAATAGAAAAAACACACAGGAATGCTGAAACGTTCTACGGTTTTATGATCATGAAGAAGAACTTCAAGTCAGAGTATATTCAAGGTGTGGTCCACAACACTCTAAAAAGCTTCCACATGAACCAGAAACAATCCCAACTCTTGGCTGTTTTAGTTTTGTTGAATGTGTACTGCAAGGGGTCCTCTCTCTCTGTCTCTCTGTGTGAAGACTTTCTTGACCTTCAACCAAAGCCTGTTTGTGGCAAAATCAAAGTTGAAGATGGATTCGGGAAGTTTTCCAACTTTGTTGCCAGCTGCTCGGTTGAAGGCAAGGTAATTTTCCAAGCTGTGAAAATGATCCACTCCAGAATTGCAAGGCAGTGTTTGCAGGAACTTGCAACGACACACAATGTGACAAAAGCTGAAATCACTGACTTTCTGCTGAACACAAACCAGCTGTACGAGAGCACACAAGGTAAAGGGAATCTACTGCAAAATGTTCACCAGATTTTGGTAAAGAGAAATTACTCATTAGAAGAAGAATCTCAGTTCTCTCCACTCATTCAAGACATTGCAACTGAAACACCTGGATTGGAAGAGATGGTGCTAAAAAATGCATCAAAAATATTTGAGAAAGACGCCATCATCTGTCAGTTGCTGGCCAGGTACTACTATCTGAAAAAGAAGGATTTCTGTGAGGCAAAAGTTTGGGCAGAGAAAGCAAAGGAGCTTTCCGAACACAGCTCCTATATTGCAGACACGTCAGCACAGGTTCTTAAGCATGAGCTGAAAAGTGCCATCGCAAACTGCAAGTCAGAGTCTGTCAGCCCAGAAAACATAAGAAGGCTTCTGAAAATGGCTCAGTCAGCATTAGATGCATTTCGCCACGTACAAAGGCTGGCCAAGAAGGAGTCACTTCAGCGATTAAAGATCACAACGGATAATTGTCCTTTCAATACTTCGGGGTGCCTAGGAGAAATCCAGACTGGAGTACTCATCACTGAAGTACTTGAAAAGACTCCCGTATTTACTGGTGACACTGTCCGCTCAGACATAATGAGCCAGGTTCTCTGTGGAGACGTTGAACTGGAGGAATGTGAAAGGAATGATCCACAACGCAATAAAAACAGAACCTACTATGTCATTCTGAAGCAGTTTGAAGATTTACTTTCCAACCTCAAGTGCAGCATGAAGTCAAACATTGACTATCTTGACAATCTGTATGTGAATCTGGGCTCCAGATTCGGGATGAAAGACAGTCGTGAGCAAGTGGCCCAAAATGAGCTTCTCAGATGTTTCGGACGGTATTCAAAGGTTTTCTGCAGAACTGCATCTCATTTCAAGAGTAAAGTGTTGAATTCAAAGATTAAACTCCTCAGGGAAAAACAGTTCCTGGAGGTAAAAAAAAGCTGACACGTACTCTGGGATACTGAATTATCTCTCAAAAGACATCTCCCCTGAGATGCTGGAGAATATTGTCAGTCACTATAAGGTTGTTTGTCTCCCTGAGCACAAACCATCTGTGATGGAGAGGATCAACTTCATCTATGCCAATGTTGTGTTGAGTTGTATCAAACTGGAATCACGATGCATTCTGCCATATCCATCGCTGTTGGGGCTGCTCTTCAAAGCTCTGCAAGAGAAATATTCACAAACTGACACTTTGCCTCTGATGTTCATTGCTGTTGTGCTTTTGTGGCCAGAGCCACAAAATCCACAAGATATAAATCGGTACATCTCAGAGATGAAGACCTTGTATCACCACACAATGAAGGGAGTGTACAATGGAAAGAGTCCCATTGTCCATTTCATGTTAGGGAAGAAACTCGGCTATGAGCGACTGGTTCACCTCGGACAAATCAAAAGGTGCATCAAGGCGGGGCCAGAGGAGTTTTCCTCCATGTGGGGAAATGGCAAAATATGGAAAGACAAGAAAGTAAAGGAGCTCCTCTGCAGAGTTACAGGCAAGGTGAAGAGTACTTATACAGGGAGGACTATACTGGCAGATACGTGCTTCCCAGATCTGAAGGTTGAAGTGGCTCCGATGTATCAAAGTCAGATCAGTGGATATGCTGACGAATCCAAAGTGTCATTCTTTGTTGGTTTCTCAATGAAAGGCCCTCTTCCACTAGACATTGAGCTCAAACTTTAAAGGAGCTTGTTGGAACTCGCTTTATTTACAGCTGATCATGGCACCACCAGTCTCATTCAGCCTCAGGATTTACTGACTTACTTTCTTCGGTCAGAAAAAAAAGGATGGTCTTACAGTCAAGCGCTCAAAAAATCTTTAAACCATATCAATGTTTTCACTTCACAATTGTCATATGAGTCTGTTCTTGGGAGGAAATAAAGCAAAGTTCATGTTTCAATAATGCAAGGAAGATCATGATCAAATGTATTAGTAGATGTATTAATGAACAATGACAGCACTGACACTGGTCATATTTTACTGCATGACATCTGCCTCTATTATTCATTTTGAGTTAAATACAAACTCCTACTCTTACCCAGATAAATATTGAAAAAAGGATGGTTTGGTGTGATATTTTTTTTTCATTTTATTTTATGAGTCTTATATGAATGTTACAAAGATTGTAGATATGAACCTTTTTCTAATTTTTTATCTTTATGCACCATTTCATTCTGTCAGAGCTTTTAAAAACCCACCAGCCCAGCAGAGCTTTACGTACTGCTGGTTAACATCTGCTGGTGGTGCCTCGATCCAGGTGTAAGAGATGGGGGGGATCGGTCTTTCCCAGTGGCAGGTCCAACATTGTAGAATATTGTTCCCCAACAGCGACGCTTACTTACTGACCTGCCTCTGTTCAAAGCCAGACTCAAGAGTTTATACAAACAGGCCTTTGATTTTAACCTTGACACTTGTTTTATTGTGTTTTTATATTTGAGCATTTTCTTTGTTGCTTAGTTTTAATGTGTTTTGGACTGTACTTTCTTTTAAACTTCCTCTATTTTAATGTGTTTGGTTTTTATGTGATGTAAAGCACCTTGGTTGAGTCAAGCATTGTTGAAAGGTGCTATAGAAATAAACTTTGATTTGATTATGTGTTAAACAGGATTTTATGCTAAAATATTTGCTTTTACATTCCATGATTAACACGCATGAACGATGAGTTTTGTAAAACCTTTACTTTTAAAAAGAATGAAAATGATAAGATTGGGATTATTTTTCTGGGTAGTGATTGTTGTTTTTAGTACTACAGTAAGCTAGAAATAAATAAACCTTTTTATTGTGAATTTCAATGAGTCATTTATTAATTTTGCTTATCTTTTAATTCCACATTTATTCAGGAATCTTGAATGAACAGCCACTAAGGTAAATAGTTGGAGAAAAATAAAGTACAAACTCTTCTAGTTCAAAAATATTCTTTATTTAAAAAAAAAAAAAGGCCCTTACTGGTCTTCAAATGAAGTAAACATCACACAAAACACACAAAAAGTCAGAATCAGTGTGTGACAAACACCTTCCAGGAGAATTCAGAGGGTCAGTAGCAGTCAGGAGCTGCCCATCAGTCTAGGAAGGTTATCAGGTCATTTTGAAACTATCTGAACTCCAACGTTCTACGCGGAGAAATATGATTCACACGCAGAAAACATTCATGACAGCTGCCAATCTTCCCAGGAGTTAATGTTCTAGCAAGTTTAGCAAAAATCAGAACCAATTAGAATTTGTAAAAGAAAACTCAAAATCTTCTTTGCATGATATTGGAATTTTGGCCGATATCCGACATGCCGATATTTTAAAACTCATGTGGCCGATATTGGACATCGATACCGATAGTAATAGTAAAACTGAAAAATATGTAATATTCATCCCTTGTGCAAAATTAGAAAAACACCTTAACTTGTGTTATGTATAACAAGTCAAACTTAAAGGGGAAGTTAGTTTTTTTTTGCAATCTGGATCTATTTTCTAGGATGAAATAAGTTAATTTACTCACCCAGACAGTTTTGGTGCACCTTGAACTCCTTCGGTAGATATTTAGATCCACTCCAGATCAGCGTATGTCCAATATAATATTTCGTAACAAAATACTGGTGAAATGAAGAGTTTGTGGCAGATAATGCCTTATTGAGAGGCTGCGTGCAGTTGCCCCATCACTTCCATTATATTGGACATATGCTGATCTAGAGTGGATCTAAATATCTCCCGAAGGAATTCAAGTTGCATCAAAACTGTCTGGGTGACTAAATGAATGTATTTCATTCTAGAAAATAGGTCTAGACCGAAAAAAAAAACGAACTTCCCCTTTAATGACAGTTGTTTAAACAAAACTAATAGGATATGTAGCCTGGTACACCAGCCTGACTGGCGTTAGTCAGGCTGGTGTACCAGGCTATAGGATATGTGCATTATATCCTATAACGGCCTGGATTTTCTGCCCCCTGAGAAGAGGAAAAAAACCCAGAAACCAAAACAGGGGACATTTGGTTATTTACACAAATGACCGTGTATAAACTGTTCACACAGAACATCCTAAAAGAAACTGTCTTTGGAAGTTTTAAAAGCTGTAAAAAAGAAGTTTTTGAAGAAGCAGTTTTTGGTTTTTTAAGACTTTAGAAACAGCGGCCTGATCGGTTAAATATCGTTTAAATATCAGTGGGGTGGCCGATGTCTGATACTCAGTTACTCAGATATATGCCGATAATGTCATGCATCCTATAGCTTCTCAGACTCTCCAGGCCTCAGTTAGCATTTTAATGTTACAGTTCCCCAAAACTCATCTACAGAAAGACTAGAAAAGCAGCATGGCTACAGTTTGTTTGGAAGGTTTGCAAGAGAAAATATCTTCTCTCTAAAAACAGCATGGCAGAGAGGTGCAAAAAAAGTCCTGCACACCTCAGTGAACTGGAGGGGAAAGAATAGTGGACCCAAATTCTACAGAAAGTTATTTCGAGGACTCATTTCTGTTTAAAATATTATCATCTATTAAAATGTGGGTTGAATTTGTGTTTTGCACAATACACGTGCAATATAACTTATCATTTTTTAACATTTTGAATAAAGGATGGTGCAATATCAGTTGATGTTGTTGTCCTGAGGTTGTATTTACCTCATTTTAAGAACTGGTAGTGCCCCCCCCCCCCCCCCCCCCCTTTTTTTTTTATTACCATGCCTTGATACAGAAAAACTTAGAATTGATGATGGCATTCTTTTTATAGCCTATAACTAAAAAAACTAAATGTAAATGATTACATTTATATTATGTATAAAGTCAGATTCTGTGTTGCACACAAGAGGGCGCCACAAGCTCAGAGAAGATAGAATGTTGCATCATATTTAAAACTTATGTTTCTGCTCAGTGACCAATGGCATTCAAGAAAAGATGGTGGTGATAGATGCTCTGACAGATGGAGACGCTTGAGAAACATAAATGACAAAATTTAGAATTGGATGAAACAGGTTCTGAAAATGACCAAATCCTTTTTCAAAATCAACTCATTCATCTCTACAGACTAAACAGTGACCACCACACAAGCTGCTGTAGGTCGGCTCATCCTGAGAAATGAGCTATTGAATTAACAACAACAAAAAAATCCAATTATACTCACTTGTAAAGGACTGATATCAAAAGAACAGCTAATGGCTGTTTGATTAACTTTTGATTCTCCTCCTTCTGGTGCCCAAAAAATGACAGATGTTTGTAAGTGAAGTCATCTCCCAGACGTCTAACTTCTGCAAGCAGAGGTTCGAGCGCTCACGGAGGCAAAGCTGCTCTTTTATCTCTTCAGATTCTCAGATGGAGTCTGTGTCACACTGATGCAGGACATATGGCTCAACAGGTGACACAAGATTATATGTCGACTCGAAAATCTCACCTCAGAAAGAATAATCACATCGACTAAAGAAGGAAAAAGAAACCAATTTATCTATTTAGTTTGCATTTTCTTTCTTCTCAGTCACACGATACTTAGCGTATGAGACCCTGCAACACATGGCTGAAAACAGTCTTCTGAGGGCCATGTTTTGGGTCAAAAGGTTACTGCGGTGATGGGTGTGTGCATTCTGGGGAGACCACCGAACCAAAAGTAGACATTTTAGACACCAGCAGATTTACACAATTAAGTGTGGAATTTAGACAACATGACAACGATCTCCTAAAATAAATAATCTTTATATTTCTGCTTTCTTCCTGATGTTGCTCTGCGTTGTTTGACTGGTTTTGGTCAGAAAGAAATGAAATGCAGAAGAAGACAGGATTAAGGCTATGACCAATCTGTTACTCTCAAACGTCAGTGAGGTCAAACATGTCATCTCATTCCTGTTATCCTTCTAGTTTATAATCTGGATGAGTGAAAGTTTGCATTTCACTGGAAAAACATTAATCTACTCGTATTCAAATGAGAATTATGCCCCTTTAATTAAGCACATCAACACTTTGAAATACTGTATAATCCATGCCTTCATAGCTACTTTGCTGGATTATTACAATGTATTTCATTTTGGGGTGAGTCAGTCTGCCGTTTCTTGACCACAGCTTGTAGAAAATGCAGCTTCATGTCTTTTAACTGACACATGCATACTGTGCCTAAAGTATGTAAATATGTAGGCACTGTAATGTAAGAATTATTGACATCTAGTGGTAAAGATGGGTATTTGAAAGAAAAGACGTTTTCTTTCCAATGACTTCATATTCCAAGCAGTTGTGAACGTATGGTGGCTCTTAGTGGGCCAGATTCTCCCAGACATAAAGTTGTTTTAATCTGTGAGTGGATCCAGTGGTCTCAGGTGTATCTATGACTGTATGAGTAACTACTTTTAATGTCTTTCAAAGCATTACTGATCCCAAACAGTGCTCTAACTCCCATTTAACAAAGCTGGTACAGCAGTTTTAAAGTTCAGAGGGTTCTCACTTTACACACATTATTTTGTCCATTACGGTAGTAAAAATGGTGGAACAAATATGGGAGCCTCCATATGTGCACTACCCATCAAGTAGATATAAATGACTCATTCTAAGAAAATAAAAATATACCAGCTATTCTAGTGAAGTGATTACACATCAATTGAAACACAGTTTAGAATTATATATCACATTTTTCTGCCATTGACCTTTGATTTTTTACATACTATACCTTATCTTCTCTCACCCTAAAGAGGGTGTGAGCTGGTCCACTCTTCCATGATTTGGACAAAAAACACACTGCTCCTCCTTAATCTGAGGTTTTACTATCTGATGGACCCTCTATTCAGCATCCCTGAATAGATTTTTACCAGGGAGGCTGAGGAGTGTGATCCCTTTGGTCCCTCTTTCTGAAGGAGGAACCCACAAATTTGGGCCTTCCAGGCCTGACTGCTATCCTCCCCCACCATCTGAGCCAACTTGCCACATGCTGATGATCAGATGACAGCTCCGCCCCTCTCTTCACCCGACCGTCCAAGACATGCCCTCGCAAGTCTGGTGATACAACTACTAAGTTGGTCATTGAACTGTGGCCTCGAGTCCAGGTGCCAAGAGTGCAGAAGACACTCTTATGTTTGAACATATGTCCGATAACAAAACACCCCCTGGATTTAGAGGCGGTGTTCCTCCCAATCATGCCCCTCAAGGTCCCACTGTCATTGCCCACATGAACATTGAAGTCCCCCAGCAGAACAATAGAGTCCCCAGAAAGAGTGCTCTCTAACACTTTGTCCAAGAACTTGAAAAAAGGTGGGTACTATGAACCACTGTTTGCTATTGTTTATTAAATTGTTTATTAAAAGGATCCCCATTAGCTGCAGGTAAGCTGCAGCTATTCTTCCTGGGGTCCTGAAAATATATATGAAGGCACCTATCAGAACCTGACCCCCTCCCTCCTTCCATAGGCCGAGGGAGGCTACCCTCTTATCTGAAGGGGTAAACCCTAATGTACAGGCACCAAGTTGTGGGGGGAATGAGTATGCCCACACCTGCCCAGCACTTCTCACTGGGCGCAATTCCAGCATGGAAGAGGGTTCAGCCCTTTTTGAGGACACTGGTTCCAGAGCCAAAGCTGTCTGTTGAGGGGAGCCCAACTACATCTAGCTGGAACTGCTCAACCTCGCACACCAACTCAGGGTCTTTCCCTGCCAGAGAAGTGACATGCCACATTCCTAGGGTTGGGTTCTACTGCAACAAATTGGGTCCCTGCCTTCACCCACCACCCAAATTGCTCTGCACCCAACTCCCTATGGCCCCTGTTGCCAGTGGTGACAAGAATACCCAACTGCAGCCGTTGACCCAGGGGCATGTCTTCAAACTGGGCGTGGTTTGTAGTGAAAATGGGCATAGTTTGTAGTAATGTGGGCGGGTGGTCGTTAGGCTTAGGGGAGGGGTTAGGGTTAGGTTCCACTCATTCTTACAGTGGGCGTGGTTTGTAGGGGGCGTGGTTTGTAGTGGCTCCAGCTGCAGCTAGGTGCTACTCAGTGGTGAGCCAATTTTTTTTTTAATTTAAACTATATTTATACAGGCAAGTCCCATTGAGACCGCAGTCTCTTTTTCAAGGGAGACCTGTTTACCTAACATACATGTCTTTAGATGGTGGGAGGAAGCCGGAGTACCTGGAGAGAACCCACGCATACACGGGGAGAACATGCAAAATCTACACAGAAAGGCAACAGCCAACAGGAGGCATACTCAAGTTCTTCATTGCAAACAGTTCAACATTCATATAAAACAAACATGTTCAATGAACACACTCTTTTGAACTTGTTTGTGTACAAGGTTAAGCTGGGGGCAATGGCATCATCAGGTCAGGAAAGGAGGATTTAGATTATAAACATGTTCCAAGTTGACTAAATATTCTAATGATAAAAAGATTTAGTGGCCAAGTCCAGTCCTCAAGAGCCACTACCCTGCAACTTTTAGATGCATTCCCTCTCCAACACACCTGAATCAAATTAATGGCTCCTTACCAGGCTTCTGCAGAGGTGTATGACATGTGCATGGGGTAATTCAGGTGTGTTGGAAAAGGGATGCAACTATACAAGTTGCAGGATAGCAGCTCTGGAGGACTGGACTTGGCCATACCTGATTTAGTAGATGCACCTAAACTTGTCTCAGTGTGATTGTGGCTTGAATGGGAACAAAACGGAACAGAGTTTATCATCATATCTTTTGGGAAGAGATTTTAAAAACAGCGCAAGGAAGAAGGAAAACTGAGTCAAGATCTTTGTGAGATTTAAGCACCAAAACTGAGCAGGAATGCTAAACAGTGTTGCTTGTGTGTGCGTCAGAGCAATTCTGACAAACTACTTCCTTCTTGTAGAGAGCTGTGGAGCTCTGATCTCAGTCTGACTGAGGCCTTTGTTACAGGATGGACTGGAGGGGGGAGGACTGTTCACTCTTTCTTTGCCAGCCAAATGAAGTCTCTATGGATGAACTGATAGTCAGGTGGCCTTCCTTGAATAATCTCAAACTTTTTTCAGTTTAGTTGTAGCTGCATCATTGATTTTTATTTATGGGTTCATGCAACAAGTTTTCCCACAATGGCCCGAAGCAACGTCTGTTAATCTCTCTAAAATACACGACCCTGCTGACCCTCCTCCCCAAAGTCCACTGCCACCCAACCCAGCCTCCCACCTCTGTCTGCTGGCTTTGAATTATAACCTTCGCACACTGAGGGGAACACAATGTGACGATTGTGATTGTATTTTAATTTTGATGGTGAACTGGAAAAAGACAGCTTCCTCTGAGAATGGGATGGATTTATTAGGCCTGTCCTGGCTGCTGGCCCCACATCCTCTCTGATCTGCTTTTACTCCAACGACCCTTCGACCCTCGGGGGTCATTAGAGAGCCCCCGAATGGTCCGGCTGGCTGCCAGCCCATTTCACACTGCTTGTTTTCCAATCAAATCACTATATTTAACGGGGACACGAGCCCAGGGCCAAGTCCAAACAGACATCTGTTTGAAATTGTTCCTCGCAATTATTTCACACAGAAGTTCTCCCTCTGCCCCCCCTCGCACTCCTCGCCCCACTTTGGTCTTTTGTTTGTTGTTGTTTGTTTAGAGCAAAACCTCCCCCTTTGGATTGTTAATGGACAAAAATGAGCAGGGAAGTAGGGGGTTTTGGAGGTTGGTAAGGGTCTGGCTCCTGAAACTGCTGTTACAGAGATATGCAGCCAGAAGAGAAAAGCAAAACCAGTGAGAGCTTTTTGATCCAGTACAAAGCAGTTGTATTTTTTTTTTTTTACTCTGAGCAGCAAACAGCTTTCACACTCAGGGGCTCTGAACTGCTGCCAGCACACAACATCTTCATCAACATCCGTCATACTCTTATACCACGGTGACAAAACAGCTATACCTTTATTTTTAAAGGCATATACCACCCCTGGGTGAAATTGCGCCACCCCTTGCAGTCCCCTGAGTTGAGCAAGTGGGCAGAAGTGTTTTCTAACCGACCCAGTCATTCTCTGAATCTGGCAGCACTGACTTTAGCTTAGCTTAGTGTAGTTGCTGTAATCTTATATATCCACTTGCACCACTTGGCGAAAGTGAACTAATTAACTCGAGATTTTCTCCAATTACGTTTCGTGGCCCGCACATTCTGATCAAGTGCAAACGAGAAGCCGATTTCATATCAAAGGACTGACTAGGCAGCATTCAATAGGGGAACTATATGCCATGGAAGTACAGGCCAATTACAAGCAAAGCACCGCGGAAAGCAGCAAAGGCAGCATGCATGTGCAGCATCCCCAACTTCCGTAAACAGGGTTGCCACCGGATGCTGGGCTGCACCTGTTTCAGAGCTAGCTCTAACTGTGCTGAACCTACACAAAACGTGATGTACCTGATGGCTCTCCACTGATTGGTCAAAGGAAATTGTCTACATACGCGTCATACGTGTTTCGTCATGCCCTGTGCAGCTGCAATGGAAAAGGCCCATGAATCAGTAGTGTCCAAAGTTGTGGTGTCCAAAGCAAATGACATTTTTTAAAATGTAATTTGCTCAAACTGTTAAAGGATGCATTCTGGACGCTACCCACTCAGGACACTTGGATTACATGGGACGAGCAGTATGGAGGAATATTGACAATTTTTTGTGGACTTTTATGGACCTTTTTGGCTCGGACCCTGGAGAACTCTATTGGGGGGAAACGAGAAGTTGTCCTGATCGCCGGCTTCATTTGACACATTAAAAAAGTGGTCCAGAGTCTTGCTCACCATGAGGGTAAGTGGAAAATAAAGTTAAATCATTCTGAGGGTGAACTATTCCTTTAATCCAGGATCCCTTACCCTGCCTTTAAGTAAAATTAATGTGTTCGTTCCACTGGTTAATCTCTGTGCGTTAATTTTGACAACCCTATGCTTACTTAAGCAAAAGTCCACCAACACCTCAATGACTGAGTAGGTAAAAGCCTAAAGTAGCCTAATTCATACAAAACGTTTTATACAGTCGTTAAATTATGCTCTTAGTATTTTTGCTCTGGATCAACATGTTTATATTTTCATTCCTATATCTGTGTCATAAATCCAACCCCTGTCCTATCTTGTGTTTTACCTCTACTACTACAAAGCAACAGGAAGTTGTAAAACGTATTTCATAGCTGACCTGCTTGTAGGACCAAATCTGAAAACTATTTCATGAGACAGTCCAAAGCAGTTCATTGTTGATGGTGAAAATAATTGTGGCCAAGGCACATGGTACCCATAGTAACCATCGATCCAGAGGAGAAACTTCAGGTTGCTAGTAGCTGAATTTATACGAGTAAAGTTCAGTGAATTATTCATTAACGTTTGGTGTGAACACACCATCAGGTCAGGGTGGGAAAATGTTTTGGTTCATGAGTACAGAATGGTCTGTGAGGCTGAATACAGTGAATTTGGCAAATAGGCTATGTAGAAGTAACTCCAATAGACTGATATATTTGTGCTTACTTGAAGACCAGCCGTGTGTGTGCATTCATGTCTCCTAGGTTGATGGTTAGTTTGCTCAGAGTAACCCTGCAGCTCAGTGGGTTGTGTGGGATATTTAAGCATTTAGCTAGGGCACTCTGTTGCCAGTCTAAATGATGCTCTTAGTCACTCCCACCCATGTAGCTGGATATTAGATGTGTGATAATGCTTTGCCACCTAAAATGGGATGTTTTGACACTTTGGAGTGCTAAAAGCCGACATACCGGAGAGGACTTAGCACTGTACTTGAGTTATACTAAAAGCTGAGTAGTGAGTGGGTTTCCTTCAGGCAAAGATGCAACCACAAAGAAAATCTAAATGTTTTTCAGGTCTTATCCATGGAGGATGAGAGCCCATGTGGAGTTTTCTAATCTAATCTTTTAGACAGTATTTTGTTACTTAAACCTGTAAGATCCAGAAAGTTTAGGCTGCAATTAATAATATGGGTAAACAATAAATAAAGGACAGGAAATCTAACCTATATGTGTATGTGTGTTCTGTATGTGAGACTGTACCGCTCACAGTCAGCAAAAACAAGGTTGGTATCAATGACATTAACAAGAAACCTGCCCACTGAGCACCATGTTCCTCTGTCCAGCCCACTCAGCGCTCATCAAGCTTCAGCCCAACTTCAGCATTGAAGATCGCTGTTTTCATGTCTCTGCTCTTTTAAGGTGGATTAATTCCCGTGGGTATTTTTCTTAATCACTTGTGCATCTCTTTGCTCGTTTTCAGTTCTTTCAATTTAAGCATTGTGATATGAGGGGAAAAGGAAAATGAGTTGAATGAGTTTGTCTGCAGATTTGAGAAAAGAGACTTCTCACATGAGCAAGAAGCAGCTCTGGACTGTACCTGTTTTGGAGTCTGTAAACATCACCATCGATCAGCATGCTGTGGAGAGACTTTTTTCATGCATCTGCCCCAAGAAGACCTCTGGACCAGATGGTATTTCTCTGGGCTTATTAAAATCTTGCAGCAAAGAGCTGGCAGAAGTCTGGTGCCCCACCTTTCAGAAGTCTTGTGATACTCATATTCCCTCTATCTTGAAAAGGCTGATTATTATACCAATACTCAAAAAAGCAAGCTGTTAAGAGAATAATGACTACCAACCACAACTTAATTGGTGCTTTGAGAAAATTATGATTAATTTTTTGAAAGTGGAACTTAGTTGGTTTTGTTTTTTAGATCACTTTCTGTTTGCCCATAAGAACAACAGAAGTACAGATGATGACTCACTCTGTTAACAGGCATTTAGAAGAGTCTTCCTCTTGCTAAAATGTTAAAACGGGTTAGCTTTTTAATGGCTGCCAGGCATGGAAATAGTTGTGTTTGCCACAAATGCCAACCTGATTACAGTAAACACATTTATTATGCCTTAGGCCATTTGCTTAGTTGATGGTCACTTTCCGAGTATTTCTGCACCTAAAATACACAGTTCAACTGTTCAATTGATTTTTAGGCCACTTTCCAAGTAGCCTATTCAGTGCATATCTGCACCACACACCTCTCAAAACTGGCTTGTGGGTTGTTTAATGGATCTCCATAGGGGCTGAGGTAAGTTTTAACAACACTTTGTATTTGACGTTAACTTAACTAATCTGTGATGGTGTAGTAGAAGTCCAAGTGTATGTCATTTATAGCAGACAAATATGGGTATCACATGTCAAAATCTCAGAGCTCTAGGACAAAAGACCCCTGAGTAACACTTTCTTAAGTAAAAAGTGTTATTCCCCGGTCTCCCCTAAATGGTTTTATTTTTCTTTACATCTCTTGTACTGTTTATATACAGATGAGTTTTTATTTAGTCAATCAGATCATTAAATTCTCAGGCAACACAGTAATTTTATCCTTATCCTTCCTCATCCTTAACAGGGCTGTGATGTATCCAATTACTCTGAAATTCAAAGGCTTGTAAAATGGTGTAACGACAACCAATGAGAGAGAGAGAAACACTATGAAGTATGAAAGAGAATGAGCTGAGACAGGGTCATCTGCTCCCCTTGTTTCACTCTCTTTCAAATAAGCCTTTAATGAGAAGTTCCCTCCGACCTCAATCAAACGATGCCATTCCTCAGCGGCCTACTCATGCTCTCAGAGTATCTGACCTTGGGTCTGGCTGGAAATAGAGGCTAACCTATGAGAGGTCATGGTCTGGACTGGGGTCTGACCCTGCACTCTTACACCCCAGAGGAAGGCCACAATGATGGCCTTTATCAGAGGCCTCCCCAAGGCTCTGGGTGAGTCGACCATAACTCTTGCACTTCCAGACTTTAGTGGAGCATGCACTGCCCTCAGGCCAGCAGCAGCAGGATGGGTCAGAGCACCACTGGGGCAGGAGGTAACCCGCCAACTCCAACATGGGTCACGCTTCTCTGTAGGCACAGAGCTCAATGCAGGAAACCTTTGATGCAAAACTGAGAAAAGCCTGAGGAGGAATAACTTTATTATGATGACCTGGCCTCAGAGGTCAAAGAGCAAGATGTGACACACTCCAATGCCTCTTCAGATGTGCTCAAACGCATTCAGAGTTTTCTACATGCAATCTTAACTCATTGCTGCTGATCATACAGATGTACTGGAAACACAACGGTTGCCTCAGCTTTCAACATCTTTATTTAAAGGTCCCATATTATGCAAAATGCACTTTTTCAAGTTTTTAACACATAATTATAACTTGCTGGAGTCTATGGAGACCCCCTGAAGTGTGTGCAGATGCGTACTCTCTGTATTTCTCCCTCCCTGCATTTCTGTGAAAGAGTCCTCCAGCAAGCCGTTTCTAAAACGGTCTCTTTGTGACGTACGAAGAAGACCTGGCCCGCCTACTAGGCCCTCCCACTGTCACTGGTACAGCCCTCTTGCTCTCAACACCCCCCCCCCCCCCCACCCCGCGCGCGCGGCCCCCACCCCCTCCGAGCTACAACCGTCCTTGCTCCGCATTGAGCAACTGAGAATGCCGGTGCGGGGAGAGGACAGCATGCTAGCTGCTCTGTTTCATGCTGCAAGAAACAAGTCTTTTTGCAGTATCAGCTGAATAAGTGTGGACTCGATGGATATATCTTTTATTTTTCCTGGAAATCCTCCTGAAACGGTCTGAAAAGAGTTCATGTATGTGCTGAGTGAGCATTTTACACCAGCAGCCTGTTTCAGCTCCAGTCCGGCTTTGCCACTAAACTGTGGCTGAAACTTGGAGTCATACCAACTCTCTGTGAGCCGCCCTTCAACATCGGAGGAGGTAAGTTGTCAGGTTTAACCGTGTTTTTTAAATCATTTTAGCGACATGTCGGCTAAACACAGCCAGCGTTAGCTTTTAGCCGAGTTACATCAGCTGTTAGCCATGTAGCTGTGTGGGAAGCAAACTTTCTCTCATTATACCACGAACGCGTTGTACGGAGAGGCCACAGAGGCCTTTCTCTTTCTTTTTTACATGAATACTGTTACTGTGGGGCATTTAGTGAAAAGGCTTTTAAAGTTTACATGCTGTTTGCAACTGTGAACGGAGGAGGAGCGGTGGGGGTTGGGGGGGGGGGGGTGTACGGCAGAATGTAAACGAGCTAATGTTCCCGGCTCGTTTGCACACGTTGTTGCAGCTTGTAATGCAAAGATAGCGGAGATCACACAACAACAGCTGCCGCAAATCAGCGCTCATTAACGGGACAGAGACGCAGGCAGTGCACACACATGCAGCCTGCTTGTTCTGGACCCCCACCGATAACGGCACGGACACGGTGTGCAAGACTGCCAGCTAAAGCTATTTATGTACTTTACTGACTTAGACAATATACTGTAATATGGCACTGTTGCATGACTTTTAGTTTTATGTTCATGTAACTTTAGTTTATTCAAACGATATACATCATAAGATGTGTACATTAGTCTTTTTTCTTTCTAATAATAGTATTTATAAAGTAGAAGGTTCATTTCTGATCACTTTGATTTCTTCCTCAGGTGAGCACACCACTACTGAGTGCAGGAAAAAGAGATGCTGCTTCCCAGACTGATCTGACATTACAGCCACGCTTCAGAAGTGCAGGTTTGTAGCTGTGTGAAATTATTTTTATTTACTGGTAATGAAACTTTACTCTTTACTTTCACTGTAACTCGTACTGTTTTTACTGAGGTGTTTTGATATATCATGCGTAGATTAACTAGTGAAATATAATTAACAGCTGTCCAGGCCTCTGTGTCCTGCAAACATGGTTGGACAGCCACACTTCCTCGTGTAACCACTAACCCACTTTTTAACTTCAACTCCAATAGAGACCAGCAAAAAGACCTTGTGAGGAAATGGAGGAGGGAGAGGATCCATTTGAGGGCACATCTTCAATGGCAGTCACGAGAGGAGGATGTCACCTATGATCCTGCAAACTCTGCCTCAGTGTCACTTTCAACAGACATGTAAGTTGCTGTAGTGTCCCTACATTCATGCCGTACATGATGAGACTTCATTAGAAAAACAAGCAGTGAATATTCTGGCAGCTACAGTCCTTAATTTTTTCCTCCTTTTTTTTTTCTTCCTTTCTTTATGTTGTATCAAACATCCCACACAAGACAAAGATGTATATTACGTGTGGGGAGGGATGTAACGATACAAAAATTTCATATCACGGTTATTGTGACCAAAATGATCACAGTTATGAAATACGCCACCAGCATCTTCAAAAATATCCAAAATGGATCTAGACGTCTGCTTTGTCCTTTTATAAGGGGGAGAAATCTCCAGAACTGTCCACATGGGTGCATTTGTTGCTTTCCACCATGTTTTCGTATATTAAATAATGCAAACTGGGACTGCTGCTGCTTTTCCAGACAATAAGAAACATAACAGTTTTTCAAAGTGCAGTAATCAGTCACGGGTTTAACGATAACTGAAATTTGAAACGGTATTACTAATCGTTGGGAATTTTATGGGAACACTGAACTTTCTGCAGTGGTGAACATCAGTGAAGCATCTTTCTTCAAACTTGAAAAGGTTGGAGGAAAACAAAATGTTTATCCTCACAGAAGAACATGGAGGAAAACAAAATGTTTATCCTCACAGAAGAACATGGAGGAAAACAAAATGTTTATCCTCACAGAAGAACATGGAGGAAAACAAAATGTTTATCCTCACAGAAGAACATGGAGGAAAACTAAATGTATATCCTCACAGAAAAACATGGAGGAAAACTAAATGTTTATCCTCACAGAAGAACATGGAGGAAAACAAAATGTTTATCCTCACAGAAAAACAGGGCAAATGGCAGTAAATATAGCAGATTTTATTTACCATAATTTTTTTTCTTTCCAGATCTTCAGAGCTATGCAGCTGCAGGTTTTCCAGTATGACGCCTTTCATCAACATGCCCGTATGTTCACTGAGCCGGCGATTGTCCACCAGTGGACGTCTTCACAGAATGACATCCTACAACGTCTCAGCATGGAGGGAAAGACCACTGTTGGTGGTGACACGAGGGCTGACTCTGCAGGTATTTTTATGATCCCCCATGTTCTGCTGCAGTTACTAAAGAATGGAAAAAACTGGACGCAAATGTTGTTTTTCTGATGAAAGAACAGTCTCCGCTTTCTTGTGATAGTTCTGGTGTTTACTTCGGCATAGCACACAGTATTCTGTGGCTCTCCAAAAATCAGTGAAAATACTTAGAAATCTTGGCAACATGGAGCTCTCTGCTCTGAAAACGTCTGACAGTTAATGAGTTAAGTGCACCAAATTTATTTGTATTCATCTATTCGTTTTTTGCCTTAAATTTTGGGGCAAATGAAATAAATCCTGGGCCACTATTTTTGTGGTCACTGAATAGGTCTGTATTTGACACAGGCATTGACATTTGACAGGCTTCTTGATTATTTTTACACAGATTCTTTCACAATTCGAGATGGAAAACACTGAGTGATTATTTGAACTGGATTACATTTTATGTCATGGTCATTATACTGCAGTGTGAAATGAAGTGTTGCATTTGATGGTCATAAAATTGTTTTGAGAGCCGTCATCTGCACTCAAACCAAATTACAAAACTAATAACTAGTTTTGTTTTGTTTTTTTTTTTAAAGTATTCAGTTAATTGAAGTATTCCAGTAACTGCGAGTAATTTGGTGACATGTTTTCTCCTCTTATTTAGGAACATCCTCATTGTTCAAATTGGAGAAAGTCATGTTGAACAAGTGAATCCTGAAAGCTGGAAAAAATGAGTCCCCCCCCCCACCAGTGGAGGTGTTCCAGTGTCATCCTTCGTTTTGCACTAAAGAATGTGGTTTTTCCTTGGAATGCTGTGCAGGTAAAGATAATGGAGCAAGCTCTGATAAATCTTAGCATGTGCACATTGTCAGTATAACATTTTCTTTATCTCTAGACTCTACCTGGGGGGTCTGTACTACTGTACTACTACAAGCCAAAAATCCTGCAGGAGAACCAGTCTTCAGAGGGCAAGAAGAGAGGGTGTGTGGATAAACCAGTGAAGACTGAGCCACTTTTTGTAAGTTTGAAATGCTTTATTTTGTTTCCAAATACAGAAATGCAAAGTTTGTTATTTACATCATTTACAAAACAGAAATCATTTACAGAATCTAAAGAAAACGCTGTAAAGTGAAATCAAGAGAACTTTCAAAATGTTTGTGTCCCATGTGCACACAAACAAAATGTAACCCCCCCCCCCCTTTGTACCTTTTGAAAAATCTTTGTGGACCCAGTGTCTTACACGGCGATGAAGATTGCCATCCTGAGAGACCTGCGAGCAGAGTGTGCGACCAGATGGGGGGTCATCGCAAGCTATGCGTCTCGCTTCAATCGAGGGGGGGAAGCTTGAATCCTTCATGCCGGCCCTCTGGAACCGGAAATTCACCACACATGCTGGAACAACTACCAGTGCTCTCTGTCCAAGGAAGCCCCGACACCATCGGACAAAGCTTCAGTATCACATGTACCTGAATCACCTGGGGGAGCAAAAACAAGTGTCATAAAACATTTCTTATTTGACATTTTTACATGCAGGTGTTGAAGCCCAAAGGCAACTTTTAGCAAACACTTTTGAACTGTAATCTCCTGAAATATTTATATATTCATAGTTTTCTGATTTATTTATTTATTTTACCATGTGAATGTTTTCTACTTTTATATAACTGTTTATCTTTTTCGTACTCCTTTATGTTAAGGAAAAAGAACACTGATGCTGCTTTTGTCTTTTACAAATAAATGTATTATTCAATAAATTTGTTTTATTTCAAAGATCATATGGAATGCAAACAAAGCTATAATGTCTGAACAAGATGGTTTATAAGTTTAGCTATAACTATACTAGTTTGTGGTATGACTGTTATGCCCACTGAAATATGACTTGATGGCATGAAGTCACAAATTCATTTTTAATTGGGGGACATTGAGAGATTGTTCAGATAAACCTGCCAACTTACTTCTCTGTGGGCTACATGCTCAACTCCACTACTTCCTGAAATTATAATTGTTCCTCTGTTTCATGTCTTTCATTACTGGACAAACTGATTAATCCAAGTTTGCCTGATCTCAGCTACCATGACGACGATGGTCAGACACCTGGATTAATCAGTGTGTCCAATAATGAAAGATGGGAAAAGTTGCAGTAAATTCAGGAAGTAGTGATGTGCATAAAGCCCTTCTTTGATCTGTAAACGGCCATGATCTGCTCTTAATGTAGCATTCCTATGTAAAGAGCAGGATTCAGCTAACAGGCTCTAAAAGGTGGTCCAACATACGGGTCATATGGTCCTCTACCTGCTGCATCTGTCTCAGAACCTATAGGGTAACATTTATAAGGTAAGTGTTGATGTGGAGAACAAAATCATGCAAGTCAAATTGTGGCCAAAACTTTATTAGCTGTGGTATTTCCTGACAGACATTCTCCTGCTCTTTAGGCATCTCGTTGCACAATTTCCACATGAGCAGCACCTATAATGCACACCATAAAATATGAAATATTAAACAGGATTATTCCTGGATTATATTAGGTTACTTATTAACATTTAAAAAGAAACCATCTTGAATTAGCAACTTAGTTGAGACTGAAGAATGTTGAGGAAATAGTGTTTGCAGTGATCATAAAACAGATGTAACCTCAATAATTACTGTAAAATAACTATTACAGGATGTACGGACAAATTGTAGTTTGCTTTTCTTCCAAAAACATCAAACAGCAGAATGGCCTAATTCTGATAAATGAGTAGCAGTGGATGATTACAGCTAGATAATTATTGATTAAAAACATAGTGATGGTGAACTGTAGTGTCATAACTCAGACTGTGGGTAATGCAGTGTGACGAAGGTTCGTAGCTCAGTCAGAATTGTGTTTTATTCTCCATCATTAGATTTGCTGTTTCTCTGAGAAACACTTGGCGTTTTCAGGTTTTGTACTTTTCAGTGGGCATAACAAAGAGCCGAATATATGCACAATTTTTACTTTTTATTCTTTTTTTAACAAAAAACGAGGCAATATCGCTTGTACTGGCGTTTTAAACGTTTACCCATTCAATAGACAACAAAAGAACACTATTCTCCGTCGGGGAAAAACGTTTAAAAACATCAAACCTCACCGTTCAGAAACTGCATTTTCACTTCTTCCTCTTCCTCTTCTTGCTGCTCCTCTCCTTCAGCTTCAGATTCGGGGTCAAATATATCCGTTTGGAGTCTTTGTTTTGGGCAATCGGACTATTTCTAGCAGCCATTATAACAGACGCTGGTTGTCATGGTTGCGGGCTGGTGGGGGCGCGGCCTTCGAGCGGGGCGGGGGCGTGGAAAGCAGCAGCTCATTACATATTAAGTAGGGCACCAAAACAGCTTGGCCAGCAGAGGGCTGAATAAGGGGGTTTCTGGTGCATGCTGTCTGCCTAATCTGAGAGGGATTTTCCTGCACAAATGGCAAATACATGTTCTGGGGGCCTTATTGTTAATATATTTACTTTCAAATTGCACCATAATATTGGACCTTTAAATCCGAACAGTGAACGAGAGAATACCACATCTTGTTTGTTGAGGCCTTTTAATTGAGCCTTATTTGTAGAGCCAATTCATGTCATCTCAGGGCACTCGCAGACAGATGAATGTGAGCCAATTTATAATAGCCTAGTTAAGGAAACCAACAGATTAGATCGAATCTTGACTTGCCCCTGTCCAATCCTCCATCCTGAGCAAGAATGGAGTGGTGGCCTTCATATCCTAATCAGCTGGAGAAAGTCCTTTTAGGAATAAACTGTTGGCTTTTGTGAAGGAAACTTGGAAAGGAGCAGATTAGATAACAGGACTGAGAATAAAAATCAAGAATTTGAATAATAACTTGTTGAAACTGGGAAAAGAAATGCTGTACTAGAAACTGTGGAAGAGAACAGAAATAATTTCTTTTGACAATTTTTTTTTGAAGATGGTAATTTCTTTGAAAAAACAAAATAGCTGAAATTAAGAGATTGTATGATTCTACATAGAAATTTCAATTATGTGATTTTTAGAGTACTCAAGAAGTTAAAGTTACAACATCTAGAATTTATAGACTATGAGACCATCTCACCCATTAACCCCAAAGGGGTTAAGACACCCTGAGAAGTAGGCTGATGGGAAACAGTTGAGGTAACATGGAAAGATGTTATTATCGGAAATCAATAAATATATGACTGATCATAAAGGATTACTCATAGGAGCTGTTGAACGAGATAACAAGACCGAAGCTTCAAGATGTGGGGTAGAGGTGGGAAAGGACTAGTGAGTTGCATAAATGTCAAACAACTGGAAACTCTGGGGAAGTATAACTGTGCCCCTCCATTAATCACCACCTTATTGTGGTGGAGGGGTTTGAGTACCCCATGTATCTGAGGACATTAGGCTCTGTACTGTGGGCTCGGCCAGGCCCACAGATTACCTCATGGGTTCAACGGCTGCAGGGAGGACATTCAAGGTTGGGTGCTTTGTGAACTGTGTGGTGGTACTAGGTGGTACATCTTCCGGATGGCCTGGGAACAGCTCGGGATTCCCCCAGATGAGATGCAAGAAGTTGTCAGGGAGAGGGAAGTCTGGCTTTCCTGTTCAGGCTCCCACTCCCAAGTCCTGGGTTAGGTGTGTGAGAGGTAACTCTCCATCATACTTGGTGTGCACCATCAGGCGATGGTGCGATGCCCGATGGTGGGTGGTGAGTCCATTGCCCGGAGGCCGGTGTCCGTCAGACGGAGGAAGTGGGCGGTCACTCGAGATCGTATCTGAACTTCTGAAGTCGGGCCCAGGCCGCTATATATGGGTGTATGTGGTCCATGGACTGGTGTGTTGCGCTTTATCCGGTTTTGTTTGTTAGTATGTCCAATGTGTAAGGAGGGCAGGGCCTGAGGGTGTGGGTGTGTGTTTTCGGTGTGAGGATTATTGCTAGGGGTTATCTAATGCGTTTTTATTATGGGATATGTTTTGGTATGGTAGGAGCTAATTAAAAAGTGCTGGAAAGGGGGCTCAAGCCAGTCTGGGCTTCCCTGTTTAGGCTCCCACTCCCAAAACCTGGGTTAGGGTTAGGGGTGTATGCACTCTAAAAACTTAAATCTTACTGTGGCAACGTATGCAACGGAGGGCGGGATTCAATCCCTAGACTCCTGGGTGAGAGTCATGCAGACTAACCATTCAGCCAAAGGGACATCCCTGTGGCCAAGTAGCCAGGGCGCATGATCAATCAAAGGCATAGTGACAGGACGCCACACTGTCACATTACCAAGTATATTTTTCTAATTTCTTGTCAAAATATCTCATCACACTTAAAATGAGACAAAATTGCTTAAAAATTACTTAAAGAGAAACATTTCACTAAGATATAGGAACTTGTTCTAAGACAATGCATCTTATTTTCAGAATAGCCAAGATTTTTTTTTTTTTTTTTGCTTGTAATAAGCAAAAAAATTCTGCCAGTGGGACAAGCAAAAATTCTTGAATTAAGTAAAAAAAAGATTTTTGCTTGTAATGAGCAAAAAAAAAAAAAATTCTGTCTCTAAATAAAGTGCAATAAAGTGCATGGGATAAAGATGACCCAGCGCCCACTTCTGTACACATTAAGTCAAGGTACAGAGAAGATGAAGTTGTCAGTCCAGCAGGCCTAATGGTGCAGACCAGCCCTTCTCACAGACTTTGTTATAACAATATTTAAAGGCGCTATACCTGATTTTGCACATTTGCGAACTGCAAGCGAGTGAAGAGTGTAGTTTGAACTGTAAGCCCCGCCCCTAACTGTTTCTCCGAGTGAGAAACGTTCCTACCCTCGTTTTTCTTTCCTCCCACTCAACATGCACGAAATAACGTGCACGTTTCATACTCATGCACAAAGAAACTCTCAGGAGAAAACTTGCATCTTCCAGTAAATTTACTGTTCTGGTTGCATGGCTGCATAATTTTTTTTTACCGTTTTTTCCATTAATTTATTAACAATCCATTTTGTTTTTTTTAGGGAATTAAAAATACACCTATAAAGTTTCTAACCACCCCTTCAAAGCAGTTATTAAACTTCATCCGTTGCGGTGTGTAAACATCAAGGCCCTTTTAGATAGGACGCGTTTTTCGCGGGGTTCACCGCGGGGTAGGGCGCAGAGTCGGCGAAAGAGCTCAGCGGTAGCGAGCACGTCAGGCACGCGTTGCTAAGCGACAGACCAGGAAGTGTTTTCTCCCCAGCATGCTTCGTTGTGAGAGATGTACCCCCCCATTGTCAGCAAAGAGCTTTTCTCCAGAGGAGGAGGAGAAGACCAGCAGCCGATAAAAGGGTGGGGGTCCACCTGATCCTGATAACAAGGCAGAACTTGGGGGAGTTCAGGCTCGTCCGGGAGCTGCATTCTTTCACACAGACCTCTTCCAGGTTTACTTCAGGCTGAACAAGGACCACTTTTTTCCCTGAACTGGCCTCTCCTATTGGACACGCTAGGATGTCATCACAGCGCGCTGCGCTCGAATTGAAAAATTTCCGCGGCAACGCGTTCCGCCATGCCGCAGAGCTCCGCGGCGCGCAAGGTGGGCGCATGCCGCCGCGGTGGCGCTCACGCCGCTTCAAGTTTCAAGTAAATTCTGGACGCTACCCACTCAGGACACTTGGATTACATGGGACGAACAGTATGGAGGAATATTGACAATTTTTTGTGGACTTTTATGGACCTTTTTGGCTCGGACTCTGGCGAACTCCATTGGCGGGAAACGAGAAGTTGTCCTGATCTCCAGCTGCATTTGACATATTAAAAAAGTGCTCCAGAGTCTTGCTTACCATGAAGGTATGTGGAAAATAGAGTTAAATCATTCTGAGGGTGAACTATTCCTTTAAGTTTTTAAATTAGATGACAGACATGAGTTATTTAGGAAAAAGGTATGTTCCTCAATATTCAGTGATGAGGTCAAAGTGTGGAGAACTTTCTGCTGATTGCTGCAATGACAGGGTAACATCTCCTGGTGGAGGCGATGTGATGGTGTGGGGAAGCATTTCTCTCAGGGGAAAAACAAAGCTTGTCATCATTGGTGGAAATCTGAATGTAGAGATATGGAGATGAGATTCTGCAACTAGTGGTGATCCCATATCTCTACAATTTGGGAATGAACTCTATCCTCCAAGAACACGATTATGGCCCCAACAGAGCAGGTTTATCAGAGACCACCTCCAGAAAGAAAACGTGTTTGAATGAAACAGCTTTTTTAATTCCACTCTGTGATTCCTGAACTCTGTTTACAGTTAGAAGCTGAAAGCCTCCATCTCTCTTCATCTGCATGCTTTGTCTAATCATCCACTTCTGCCTCACTAAACTCTTGTTCTCCTCTCTGGTGAGACTCCTTACCCTGGGGCTATTTTTCTCCCATCCTCTCTCTAAGAGAATAAGGAATTTCAGTGGCAAAAGCAATCAGTGGCTCGAGCTTCTAACCAGTCCCCAACTGACTAAGCTATCAAGTTAAAAGTGATTTCTTCTCTCTTTGAGTGCAATGCATCTTTTCTTGTACCCCCAACCACGGCGTGCTCTTTTTTCTCTGCTGCCACCTCTAACTCTGTTTTCCATCATGTTTTCTCCCCTGACTTTTCTCCTTTTCATCTTTCCTGATTCATGTTGCCCTCAGACTCATTTAATCAAGGCCAGCCTGCCTCTGATAATTTTGGACCGCATGCCATCTAACTTCAGGAACGGCTCTGTATGCGATTTGCATAAAATTATTCTGTATTGATCTGTTTTTTTTTTTTCTCTGTAATTGGAGATAGTCATGGTATTATACCACATAAGCTCTGAGAGGATGTGGATTGTCTTTTTCTTAGCAGATTACCAAAAAGGTGCATCCAGAGTAAAACGGGTATTGTTCATGCATCACTGAAAAACAACTGACTTTTCATAAGTGGAAAGGTGTTTTGCTGTGAGTAAAATGAGAAGATATAATTGTAAATTTAAACATGACCAGTGTGTGTGGGACTTATTCCCACTCAGACCATAGGTAGCTGAATCTGAATCCTGCTTGAAACTGTTGTTTAGTCCATGTCTGATGCTCGGTGATGGTACATCAATCCAACCTTACAAAGGGTTTCTTTTTGCAGGGCCGCAGAGAGACCTTTGGATAGGCAAAAGTTAAAAAGGGGCAAATGAAGTGCAAATTTTAAACACCAAACAGAATCTGACCTTACAATTTAACCAGTTGAATTGCAACAATCCATATTCATAAAGAATATAACATGGACTCACAACAAACCAAATCAATGCCACATCTCATATCTTTGAAAGAAGAAGGAAGTCTTTCTAGAAAAAATGCATAATTTGCTGTAGGATCTAATATAGGTGCTGTTATGGGTATAAGAATGCTGTAATTTGATATCTTTTACACCTAATAAACCCACCATACTGTATTTTTCAGACTAAAAGTCACACTTTTATTCATGATTTGGCTGGTCCTGCGACTTATTGTCCGTTACGACTCATATATCAAAATATTATATTTTTGATTTAACATGTTTTTAAATGTTAATTCATACTGACTGACATAAACCAAGGAGTAAACATTACCGTCTACAGCCACAAAAGGCCACTCTAGGCTTGTGATAACTGCACGATGCTCTAAGTGCAAAAATCCAAAAATGGCCTTATTTCAGCCAGAGGAGTTTCATTCCGGACATCTGGCTGTGGTGTCTGTGTGGTGGAGCAAATCCTTTAAAAACGTTTTTTATCCTTCTTTTTCATGATGTTATCATTTACAGGCATTAAAGGATAACTTTCTGTTTTTTCAAACTGGACCTTATTTCTAGGAGTTTATACATGCATTTACTCACCGGTAAAATTTCTGCATCATTTGACTCCTTCGGAAGATGTTACGTTGAGTCTCCCTACGGCATAAGTCTATATAATGGGAGCAATGGGGCAGCCTCTCTATAAGGCATTGTATGTAGCAAAAACTCCATTTCATCAATGCTTTAAGTAGAATGAATGAACGAATGGGTACTATTGTCCTGTGAGTTCAGAGTTTCGCAAATTTTTTTGTTGTTGTTGTTGTTGTCTGGGTAGTGAGCTGCCCTTCAGCTGTAATACGCAAGTGCGCATCAGGGACATGTGGCCATGTACAGTTAGTAGAACACCCTGATAACTAATGAAAAGCGAAATCTGGACTCCCAGGACAATGGTACTCGTTCATTCTCCTTAAAGTATTGGTAAAAATCAAGGAGTTTTGCTGCAGATAATGCCTTATATAGAGGATGCCCCATCTTTCATTATACGGATGTACTGTACGCCAAAGGGCGACTCAATGTAATATCTTGCAAAGGAGTCAAAGTGATACACAAATTTTACCGGTGAGTAAATGCACATATAAACTCGTGGAAATAAGGTCCAGGTTGAAAAAAAAAGAAAGTTATCCTTTAACCTTGGCATCCATCCTTACTGCTTCCACAGGAATTCGGAGGGTCAGTCGCAGCCCCGGCTGCTGATCAATGCACCAATTAACCGATCATTAGCAGTCTGATCTCCTCTATAAATGCAGAGGTTTTGCAGTTATCTGCTCTACAGCATTCAGGTTTGTGTTAACACAATACCAAGGAGGAAAAACAGTCAGGATGTAAAATGTTAAAATTCATGACAGTCCAGTTAGAAAAAGACTGAATCAGTATGGCTTGTTGGAAGTGGCTGCAGGAGAAAGCCTTTTCTCTTAAAAGAACATGGCAGCACAGCAAAGCTGCATCTGAACAAACCAGCAGACTTCTGGAACAGGGCACACCAGACCAAAGTGGACATGTTTTTACGCCTTTTAGCACCCATAGGAAAAATGTGCTGCTCATTTGTGGCTCAATCTCATGTCTGAGATCAGTTTGAGCTACTCATAATGGTATCATTCTGTGATCATTTGTTTCTGAATTAGTTCTCCTAACGGTTCCTCAGGAGCAAGAGGTGAGCAAAAAAAAAAGAGAAAAGACATCACTGAGACAAAGGAGGTTGAGTTGAGATAATTATTTGAGCCATACTTTAGAACTGGGATAAACAGAAGAGATCTCATAATTGTCCGTCCCTGATCTCAATTATGTCTTAATTGAGACATAATCCACCACCCCCATAAGAGGGACTGATGACATCATCCAGACCTGACGAGGAACAGATGAGTTTATATGACTTCAGAGGGTGTATTATTATAATTTGAATTTTTGACATGACTGTATGCTAATGAGCTCTTTCTTTAGAAATGTGAAACTATACCATTATGCATCATGATAAAATAAAGGTAACTTTTAACATGTGGTTTGGTGTTTGTATGCATTTAAAAACAATCTATTCATTTTCATTTCACCGTATTTTTGTCTGTGATGAAGGTATACTGGAGTTACAGTAAGTGCTGTTTGTACTGAATAAAGCTGACTGAGAACAGATGTGTTTTCACATGCAACAGTCTGCTCTTTCAGATGTTCTACCGGGATAACAGGCCACACCGTTCCACAGAGGACACAAAGGATGCATTTTAACAGGGAAAAGAGATAGTTTATTTAAAATGTACAAAAGTTATATACACACAAACCCACACACACACTGAGAATAGTAAAAGTAAACAATAGCATACACACAAACATTAAGTCTACTTAGAATAAAACGGAGGAACTTGCAAACCCTGTCTGAAACAGGTTTTTATTTTCAGTCCGAGTCCCTTCCTGGACTACAGTTCATGTGGAATCCAGGAAGATACGGGATGCAGCGATGGCGGGTGAGGATGCTTTAATTAGAGCAGGATCTCTGCTGAGAACACACAGAGGTACTTGTATATTCTTTTAGAGAATACTTCTCATCAGAAACATGGGGCTCATAAGCCCCGAAAGGCTAACACAGAGGCGTCTCCCCGTCGGTTCCTATCACTTCCCCTCAAGAGGCGGGACCGTGGAGAGCTAAAGTCTCTGATCCAGAGGGCAAAGAAGAAAATCAGAATTTACAGTGCAATCCCGAAGAGCACGGGACTGCATCAAAAACCATCAGAACAACGCTGCAAAACCGTGTGTTTAAACCGGGGCTGTCATGCTCAAAAGCTCATGACTGTAAAATACAGTTAAAGAAATGTTGGAAAAAAATCACATATTGAATGCAGTCAGTCTTATATCAAAAATACGTACAGGACAAGTTGCAACAAACAACGATGTCTCTTATCTCACAAACTGCAGAAGAATTTTGTCTACACAACAAATGTGACAGTTTGTTGTTTGTGTTAACTTCAGTGCTTTTTGGTCATCTCATGTATGTTCCACATGCATGTCAGAGATCTACTTTTGTCCCATTGGGTTTTATTGATTTTTGTAGCATAATATAATCTGGTAGATAATACTGTTTTGTTATACCATATGCTGTGTTGTTGAAGCTACATTAGCCTCACAAAAAGAAAATTATTCAGCTCACTAAAAGAAAGCAGAGCATTCCTGATGACTGAGAAATATCAAATATAAATTGAACATATTTAAGACCAAATGCAGATGTTTATATGCAACTGCATCCCTCGCAGCCCATGTTTAAACAACAAAAGTCTCTCGCATAATTTAAAGCGCTTACCACACAGTATAATCTACACACGTAACAGACTCCTACGGAAATATATCTACATATCATGTCCATTTTTTAAATGTCGTCCTCCGATGCTTAAACTTGATGTCCTCGGCAAGGCACAATGTGATCGGCTATCAGTGCATCACTTTGTAAAGGCCTGTTACACCAGCAAATACTGAACAGCAACTGTTCTTGATGTCATTTAGAATATCATGGGTTACCATAGATATGTGGCTAAAAAGTATGGCTTTTTAAGAAATGATGATGGAAAATTGTTCTTAAACCCTAGCTACAGTATATTTGCTATCAACTTTTCCATGTAACATATTCAAATCTGAAGCAAAAATGACAAAATTAGCATTTTATAATGGGCAATGGAGAAAAGTGTATAAAATAGCCAGTTTAGCCTCGTACAATCAGTGCTTTCTAATAAAGTCTGTACATTCCTGATAGTCTTGTAAGAACGGATGAAAGATGAGGTGTTTGGTTACTCTCAGCTTATCATGTTTAGGAACTTGCTTTCTTCTGCCAGGGCTGTAAGCATGGAGTTCATGTCACCGATGGCCATGTTGCCGATCCCTGCAGGCACAGATGCCAAGGTGACGGAGTTGCGGGGGGTGGTAAGCCGCGAGGAACTCTGGGAGAGGCTCTGCAGCAGGCCTGGACTCAGGGTGCCTGACATGAGACTGGAGTGGTCCCCATCATCGAGCATGGTGTCAAAGTCAATCTGGGCGTGCTCTGTGCCGCCTGAACCCCCCGTGGAGGAGTCCGCCGTACTGCTGGAGACCTGATTGACTCCTGGGGAGGCCGTGTTGACTGCAGCAGCCTCAGGGACACCTGGGGACATGGAGGCGTCAAAGCTGGCAGAGGACGGCTCAAACATGTGAATCTGACCCGTGTAGAAGACGGCAGAGTTCTGATGCTCGGAGCTGCTGCTATGCTCCGCTGTTTTACTGGGCCTCTTTGGACTGGCCTCAGAGGTGTCATGAGCATGACTTGGGCTCAGATCAGACAGTTTGGGAGTTCGGTTTGGCTGTGTCATGCCAGAACTTGTGTGTTGTCTGGCGACAGACTTGGGCTCTGTGGGTGGTCGGGGTTGTAACATTCCTCTGGTTCCACTTTGGATGGTGTGCTGCTGCTGGGAGGGAATGTTGTAATTTTGCTGCTGATCCACTTGGTTTCCATATGAATAGGCATCAGTCTGCGTCCTTGCTCTGTAACTTTGCAGTTCTGGATCTGCCATGTTGTTGTGGGTAGGTCTGAAGCTACCAGAAACAGAAGCTAGGCTGGCGTCATGGCTGAGCCCTTGCTGATGATTCATCTGCTCACTGAAGCTCACGCTGGTGCATTGCCTCTGTTGCTGATGCTGCTGGAGGGCGGGGTTCACCAGCCTCTGGTTGCTGTGGTTCACATATCCCTGCATAGACATGTTCTGACTCATAGGCACAACCTGCTGGTTGCCGTTCGGGCCCTGAGTTTGTGCCTGAAGTGACCCAAAGTTGTGTCTCTGCTGGACAACAGCTAGATTCCCCCTGAGAGGAAGCTGCTGTTTGGCGAGCTTGGTGGTGGTCTCCATCGTCCCGGAGCTCACCTCATTCCACTGCACAGGCATGTTGTTCTTGCTCAGGTTGTCCGACGATGCTGAGAAAGGTTGCTGGGAACTGCTGGACCCCATTTGGTAAGACTGCATATCCTGACCAGACTGAGCCATGGTAGCATCCACCAAGGCCATCCTCCTCTGTGCATAAAAGGATGGTGGTGGGGCCATGCCTGTCTGGTAACCCTGAGTCTGATTGTTGGAGTTGTAATCAACCTGCCCCAAGTTGTGCCCTGAGGGGCCAGAATTCTGTGACCTGAGGTACTGGACCACATCATCAGGAAGCACCATATCATCCTCCCCGCTGTGCTCCACCCCGTCTACTGCCATGTTCTCCATGGCAACGTTCTCAGAAATGCTGGGTGGTCTTGGGGCAAACGGGTAGCGTTGAAGACTTCCGTCAGAGCGAGTGTAACCCTGCATGGCAAGCGTCTGATGGCGGTCAGCAGCTGATGGAGCATTCATGGAGTTCATGCTGCTGTAGCGTTGAACCCTTGGAAAGGAGAGAGGGTCCAGAGTGGGGCGGCGCACTGGGTCACTGGCACGGCGTGGAAGGTTGGCGGGTACTTCATGGGGCATCATGCTCTGGGTGCCATATCCAATATCACTGCATCGCCTGGGCACAGAGCCAGCGGGGGGCTGATGGAATGGGAGCGCTGAGCCCTCCTGGGAGTCGTTGTAGAAGGCCATGCGGGTCCTCAAGCTCATTCGATCCATGTTGGGGAGAGGAGTGGGCGGAGCTCCACCGACGGCAGCAGCATACTTTGCCTTGAGCCGATAATGCTGAGCTGGTGTAAGACTGAGAAGACTGGGAAGACCTCCTCCACCTCCTCCGCTGACACCACCGCCTCCACAGTGGCTGGCCTCGCTGGAGCGGCGAGACAGATCGGTGGAGATGGGGTCATAGGAGTCGGCCGAGCTGATGTTGTTATGGCGATTGGCGCCAAACTGGGACGTCTCACTGGAGCGACGGCTGGAGTAGCAGGGCGAGATGCCGGACGAGCGTCGGCTCAGAGTGTAGGCGGAGCTGATGGTGCTGGTGGTGCTGTCGCGGCGCTCGTTCAGCTGGTTCAGCAGAGTGACTTCACATGAAGACAGGTCACCCACGGGTTGACCTGAGTGCAGACCACCCAGGTTACTCATCAGGTTGGAGCTCTCCAGGAGGGAACCTGGCAGATGAGAAGGATAGAGGGTACACGGTTACGTAACATTACAACTTCTGGGGATGTCAACCTTTTTTTATTGTCAATATTTACAGGAGACAAGGTGAAGGACTACACAGACAGACAAGACGCAGATTGTCCAACTCTTAATTTCCTGTATCTGATATCAGCCGATACTGATCTGTCAGACCAATTTGAGGCCGTATCTCTCATTTCTCATATACTGACTTTTGTAAGAGGAGAAGAAGCTGAAGAGTTAGATGTACTGTATAGTAGGGTCCAAAAGTTTAACTGAAAGGCTAAATTCAAAATAGTAGTTCAAATATAAAGAAAATAAAAAAGTAATAATAAATAAAAAAATCATTAAATTATAATTGAGTAAAATAAAACATTGATTCTGAATTGTGGTTTTAAATAATATTTTTAAAAAACAACAACAACAACAAAAAAAAACTGTCCCAGACAAATTAGAGTACCTTGCTCATGAACAGTGGATCATAATACCTGTCAACAGGTGCAGAAGTCTGATTGGACTTAACAGGAAACACAAGTGCAGGGATTGTCTCAAAGTGTTGCTCAATGCTTGTTTGCTTGTTTTATTTTTTGTTTGTCTGCTTTTTATATTTCTGTTGAACTAAAATTCAAAATCAGTGTCATGATTTTGTCAAAATCTTTATTACACTGTAAAAAAATTCAAATCTTAGCAAGTATATTTTTCTAATTTCTAGTCAAGATATCTTATCACACTCAAGATAAGACAAATTACTTGAAGTGAGGAATTTCAGTAAGATATAAGATCTTTTTTTAAGGCAATGCATTTTATTTCAAGAATAAAAATTAAATAAAAATTAAAAAATTTTTTTTTTTTAAAAAAAACAAACAAACAAACAAAAATTTTTTTTCTTTACTTATTTTAAGAGTGGCCAACATTTTCTTTGCTCTTAATAAGCAAGAAATTCTGTCAATGGAAGAAGCAAAATTTTCTTGATAAGATTTCTTGAAATAAGATGCATTGCCTTAAAACCATTTTTTCTTCCTTTTTTTTTTTATTTTTTTTTACAAAATCTTATATCTAACTGAAAAGTAATTTTGTCTTATTTTGAGTGTGATGAGATAGTTTGACTAGAAATGGGAAAAATATACTTGCTACGATTTGAGTTTTTGCTGTGTACTTTTGTCAATTTACACTTATTTCACTGATGGTTGATGTTTTCCATCTTTGATGGGAGTGTGTCTAAACCGTGCTGTTTACCATAGTTTCCAGGCTTTACGTCACACTTTTCTTTTTATATTTTGGCTGGTCCTGCAATTTAACATATTTATACATTTTAATTTATACTAATTGACATGTACCTAGGAGTAAACATTACCATCTAACACCACAAGAGGGCGTTCTAGGCTTGTGACAGCAATATTCTGCTGCGATAGCGAAGATTCCAAAATAGCCTTATCTCAACAAGAAGAGTTCATTTTGGACATGTGGCTGTGCTGTCTGTGTGGTGGAACAAACCCTCAAAAACATGTTTAACCTTCTTATATATGATGTTTATGATCAATTCCTTCTTATCATTAATCTCATCCCTGCAATCTGCACTTCAGCAGAACCATCAAGCCTTTTCTCCTCGTTACGCCCTTACCGACTGCAGGTATGGGCGGCAGCTTCATGCTGATGCGTTGGCCCTGCGGTGGCTGTGGTGCAGCGTTCACCCAGGGGCAGGAGTCCCTCACTGTCTTCAGCCTTTCTTTCTTGATGTTTTCCAACTTGATGGTCACCGCGCCACAATGAGCTTTCCTCAGCTGAAGCCCCACCCCCGCCTGCTGTCCGCCAGCAGGAACAGTGGAGTCAACCATGGGGCACTCATCCTGCGCGCTGAGGTCCCCGAAGCTGCCCCCGCTGTGCATGGCCATCTCTACCCCACTGTCGTTGTTGTTGGCGCTGCCGAGAGGCGACGGCTCACTGCTGCATGACGAGTGGCCACCAGGGCTGGACTGATACGTCTGGAGGAGGACGGCGGGGACAGGTTGGATAGAAGAGTCAGAAATAAGGCAGCTTTCCGCTAAATGCAATTCAGACTAACTTAATACTGACATCGGTTTTGTTAAATGAATACAAAATGTGAAGAAAAACAAAAATGAGACAAAAAAAAAACAGATGAAATTTAAAATGAGAAATGAATATAAATGAAAGAAAATAATAAGGGCCGCCTCATGCCATGTTCTGAAAACTACATTAAGCATTCCTCAATATTAAATTATTACCAAAGTAAAAAAATTCTGATTGTGAGGGTGTTTTGTGATAACTAATGTAGGTCTGTAGTTCCATAATCTCATGAATTATGGATTAGTGTGATTTATTTACAACAAGGAAACAAATGGATAATAAATGAGCTCTGTGAGCAACAATCCAGCGGTGACAGCATTCCCACTGACCCAAAGTAAACTCTTGTCTTCATCACAGCTTGATGGAAGCACTATTTGTTCAGAACACATGCTAGAACAGCCTAAAACCTCCAATATTAATGTGATGATGGCTTTTATCATTTGCTGACATTTGATCTTGTGGAGAGAAACATCCAGTTTCATGGAGAGACTGTGTTTGAATGGATGTTTGCATCTCATACAGAAAGATGGATAATCATACAGTTGGGACTGCAGTGATGTGGCATGAAACCAAAGACATGTGCAGGCATTTCCCATGCTGAAACAGTCCGTGTGCTCACCTTGGAGGAGACTGTCCATTAGGAGGGTGTTAAAGGAGAGACAGAGGCACAATCAAGCCACAGTCCAGAGAAAGAACTATGAGGGACGTAAACCGCCCTCACGTAAAACATTCAACTTCAGGAAAAGGTTAGTAAAGTGGAAAATATGAAGAAAATCTGCTCAGAACGTACCAGAGAGTTCTCCGTCTTGATGGATTTGACTTGCAAGCAGTCTTCTGACCCTCTGGATGTGCTGTTGGCCTCAGTCTTGCCATCTCCGCCTCTTGTGCCGTGCTTGGAGTTGGCCTCGTGCTCCCCGTTCCCTTTAGGCGGCTGCAGCCGTGGAGGAGCGTCGCTGCGCTGCTTCTTAGTGATGTGAGCTTCTGGTCCGTGGACAGTCTTGACGTGCTTCCTGAGAGAGCTCGGGTCTGTGTAGCGCTTCGTGCAGCCGGGAATTTTACACACATAAGGTTTCTGCAGGACACAGAAGGATAAAGATTTTCCAGGATCCGGAATCACAAAGTTCAATGTGAAGCCCACATAAAACAGAATTTTAAAGGTAGAGCCCAAAGCGTTTCCTCGTTTCTGTTTGTAAACACTATTTAAACTGAGAGCCCCTCCCCTCGCGCTAATCACTTTGCAGCCCCAAGCATCTCTTTAAAATCTAGAAAGTGGGTGAAAGCCAAACCAATATTAACCCATGGTTTTCTAGCGTGCACTATCTAAAGCTCTTTTCGGCGCAAAATACTTCCTTTTCTTCGCTCCATCTGCTATTTTTATTAAGAATTTGAGTGGATCTGGTGTTGCCTCAAGTCGATGTTTAAAAAAAAAAGTTTGCACCAATTGACGAGTTTATCCCAACAGAGCGCTACGCCCTTAGCTCTGTCATTGGCTGGAGATAAATATGTAAATCTCCACCCAGAAACGTCCCGAACACACAAAAACAAAGGGGTAAGGCGAAATACACTCAGGGGAAGGGGAGCCGGAAACAAAACTCACCACCACACCAAAGTAGAGGCCCAAATGTGCGGATTAAGCCAGATTTCACTCACACAAGTATAGCAAATTATTTTCTGGGGGACAACTCAGACTCTACCTTTAACCCATTTTTTGCTACTTTTGGTCTGTCTGGTTTTATTCATGATTATTATTTGATTACTATTATTATCCCAGCCAACATCCAGTCATGTTCCAGGACAGCCTCAGTTGTCAGATAATGAGGCTAAAATGATGTAAAATGAATGTATCAATAGATATAGCACCATAAAGACCAACCAAAACAAGAAAACAGAACTTATCACCAACACTACTTTGTAGAAATAACAAAGAAATGAACAGTAACCAAACCTTTTCTCATCTGCATATGAAGAGTTCATTTGCAAAAACAATTAACCATTTAGAAAAAACGGAGTTAACTGCTTTTCGTTGCTGTCGGGTACAAACCTCCTATTTCCATTTAACATCATTAAAATCCTCTACTTCATGTGAGTGTGATTTGGTGAAAATATTTAAATTTATTTAAGTTTATTTGCAGAAGCAGTTAACTCTGTTTTTTTCCAAATGGTGGTTAACTGTTTTTGCAAATGAACTCTTCATATCATTAGCATTGAAACAAACACACAACAGAAACTACTCACATATTTACACTTTTTCCTCATTTCCACTTATTTATGCTACTATTTACCTACCATCCTCACAAAACAAACTCTAGCTCAGCTGCTTTTTGGCAGCACCTTGCATCAAAAAGGTCTTCTTGGCTTTATTCCAGCCATAGAGGACCATTATTTTTGTTCTTTTCAGACACACACAGAACTTTCTGCTCACTTGTTGATCTTTGGCTGCTCCTGATTTGACATTACCTTCAATTTAAGCTCTCTGATTGGTGGGAAGTTTGACAGGGAGTGGCTTAATTTCCAAGTCTAAATAGAGGTCTTTTAGCAACATAGTAGTGATAGTGATCTTTTCATGATGAAAATGGGATGAATAATGGTGTTATCATAGATCATTGTGGATTTACCAGATAGAGTCTCTGAATAAACTCTACATTTAGTGACTAGATTGCAAACCTCCTGCATGGGATGTAAATGCTGAGAAATGTCTATAGATCACCTAAAAGGTAAACTATCCATCACAATTTACCCCACAGAGTTGCACACTACTGTTCCTGAGACACTGATGATGATACAAGAGGTAACACTAGGGGGCTCAGGAGATATGGTGGAGTTGTAAGGGTATAAACCATAACAGGTGGGAAACAATACACACCACATAAAAGGTGAAGCATTGATGAGGTGAAATGTCTGTGGATCAGCGTGTTTGCAGGATCAAACCTCATTTGAGTGTGTGCGGTTCTGGTGCTTGGCTCTGTCCGAGGCGTTGGAGAAGGCCTTGTTACAGCCTTCATGCTCGCACACATAAGGCTTCTCCCCGGTGTGGGACCTGAGGTGGGTCTTGAGGTTCTCCAGGCGAGAATAAGCTTTACTGCAACCTTCAAACTGGAAGCAGACAGAAGCATTGAGATATTTTGTCAGCAGCTGGGCACCAACAACAAACACAGAAATGCTTTTTGTGATTTGGTTTTAATGTAATCCACGTTGGGCTGTTGCCCACCTACTGTGGCGAGCCACACAAAAGCAAAGCCCTGCTACACTTTGGTAAAAAAGGCCTATTATGTGAAATATCTAAACTAAGTGTGAGGTGTGGTAGTGCTCTTTGTCTTGTGTGCTTTGTTGAAACAAAGAGAAGTCTGTTTAGCCTTTGTATTCACTTGTACTGTACAAGCTATAATTTGGTATTCCCTCTGAACCGTCATTGTGAGCGTAATTGGCTTTGAAACTGAAAGAGAATCGAAAACGAGTAGCTCAGAAAGAGGATGAAAATGTCAAAAGATCCTTCCTTAAAAGACAAGACTAAAGGGGAGCTAGAGTGTTATGAGAAGATGCATGTGGGATTTGCGCAGAGAATATATAGTTTGCACTTAATAAGGACCCATGGCCCCCTGCTTGTCTACAGATTTTAATTACACACCCACACTGTCAATCAGCTTTCTGCAGCTTCTCCTTCACAAGTCATCGGTTTTAATGCATTCACAAGAGCGTGTGAGGAGCTTTGAAGCCACACAAACAGGCCGTCAATTTGATCTTCACACTGCAAACGAGGGCTCCGATGAAGCTCAGTGATTTCTCAACATGGAAACTATCTCCACTGACGAGCACAAAGAAAATCTCACGTACTTTAAGTTTGAAGAACTGGAGGCCTTAAGGCCCATTTATATGTAAGCATCATCATTTCTACGCAGAGCTGACACACACCTGGACATGGACGTGCAACAAGTCTTTCCACCTTGCCACATTTGTTAGGGGCATTTCTTCTCAGGAGAAAATAGTCGTGTCTGCCATCTGACAGATTCCGATATGGGATGTCTGAACATTAGTCACGACCACTAACTGAACATATCAGAGACACTGATTTCTGTTACCATGGTCATGCTATGTTGGATAAAGCGAGTAAGACATTCATACTAAACAGATGTCTTTTAACCCCTTTAGGTAATTATGGACTTTTTTGTCCTTTCAAGTAATTTGTCCCTCATTATTTGGCCTCTGTTTCCCCAGATGGGATGATTTCTTTCTAAGAGAGATTTTCTGTTGGAGAAATTTAAAATTCCAATTTTTATTCTTCTGAGAGGTCTTTCACAATCCTTTGAGCTAAATAGAAGACAAAAAGTCCTCTAAAACTGTTATAAAACATGAATAATATTTCCACTGGTTTTTGCTCAATTTGCTTAATAAATTTCCATTTTAATCCAAAACACTAAATGTGTAATTACCTGTACTTAAAATGATCTTAATGCCTTAAATGCCAGTTTGAATACAAAATGTCATGTTTTATACTATACAGTCGTCCTCAAAATAATTCATACCCTCCAATTGAAGAAGGAAAAAAATCAGTTGTTGCTGAAATAAATTGTAATTGAAAAAAGTAATAATAAATAAAAATTCTCTGAAAGTTATGAAATTTATTTTGAATTGTGGTTTGAAAGAAATATTGAAAATAAACACACAAAAAATGAAAACAAATAAACAAGCATGATGGGGCTCCAAAGTTAAAATTCTGTTGAGCAACATTTTGAGGAAATCACTGCAGTCAGGTGTTTTCTTTAATGTTCAAAAGACTTTTACACCTGTTGACAATATTTTGGTCCACTGTTCATAGGAAAGGTGCTCTGATGTGTCTGAGACAGTTTTGTTTATCTGTTTTTAGATAGTTATTTATTCAAAAGCAACATCTAATTTCACTAAATTATAATTTTGTAAATTTTTATTTATTCTTAGTCTCTTTATGTATGTAAATATGTATTTATGTAACTATGTATATATATATACAAAACATGAAATTAGTTATTTTTCATATAAAACATCTGGGATCTGGATTTTATTTAAAGTTTTGAATGATTAAAAAAAATTTTTTTTAAGCAATTTACACGTATGAGGAAAAAAAGCAGCTACCAAACTGTTTGAAAAAAACAAAAAACAAAAACATAAAAAAAACCTTGCACCATGAAATTCAATTTGCTTTTAATTATTAAATTATTCAAATCATTAACATTATATGAATATACTACAGTTCTAATAAAAATAGAATTATTGCAATAACTTAAATATGTAAATATTTAAGTTATCGACATAATTTGAATGATTACATATTTGGCAATTTTTTAGTAGGACTGCAGTTGTCTTAAAGATCTCTGCAAAAAAGTGGGTAAAAATATAAATGTTGATGTTTTACCGCCGTTCTTGGAAGAGGACTTTTTGGTCCTCTAATGACCTGAGGGGGTAGGAAATTGAAATGACCCCCACAAGGGTTAATTGAGAAAAAAATCATAGTTGATGCAGAAGTGAGCTGGTTACATACAATAAGTCTTGCTTGAGCTGCCAGGAATTTCTTTTTTATTTATTTCAAATTGGGGAAAAGCTACTTTTCTGTGCAGCCGTTAGCTTAGCTTACAGGTCATAATTCCTGTTTCTCTAACTGAGAGCACACTGACTATCACCTCCCAGTGGGTTCTGCAAACTAACTAAAAACCAGCTCAGATGTCCCTTTATCCTGACAGAAACCACGCCTCAGTCAGGGCTGAGCAAGGAGCTTCCAGAAGCTGGTATTTTTCTGAGTATTAGTAATTAAAGGACCACTTGCAGGAGAACTGAAGCAGAGCACAGTAATACTCGTGGTTAAAAACAGAACCTTTGGATTTTTAAAGTTCATCCTGAGTCTGTTTTCAGCATCACAGCTGCTGCCTGGCTGAAGCAAACTTTAGGTGGTTTTAGACCAGACACAGCTGCATTCAGAAGATTTTTCTTATTCCTCGCAGTTAATTCAAAACTCAGGTTTTATAAAATTATATGAGTTGTCTCGTGTATCTGAGGACATTGAGGGCCAGACTGAGATGGTCCAGGAGCTATGTGTAATCCATCCATCTAAATGATATGAGGCTATTATGTATGTTGCATGTGGGGCTTGTTGAGATGACAATGTGGGAATCTGGAGCGGGACGTCGCTAATGAACTCTGTTCAACACAAAATGACATCTGCACCTGTTAGATAAAGCTTTAGATGAGTTTAGTACGGCAGCTTCTTACTGTGCATTTGTGAGGCTTCTCCCCTGTGTGTCGCCTCATGTGGACCACCAGCATGTACTGGGCCTTGAAGGGCTTCTGCTCCCGCGAACACTCCTCCCAGCGACATACAAACTCCTTCTTCTCCCCATGAATGTGGTCATTGTTGATATGCTGAGTAAACAAATCAATTCTGGTCAGTTGTTACGATCTTCCTCAACAAATGTCTGTGATACAAAGCCATAAAAGCGAAAAGAATCCACAGAGACGCCAAATCTGAGGGGGTGTAGGTGTGAGTGTGGGGATGGGGAGGACTAGTCAGCACATTCTTGTGTTTTTCCCACCAGAGCATTCTCCCTGCACCGTCAGCATGAGTGACAGCGCCACACGTCATTGTTGAGTTATTAAAGCTTCTGTCAGTGGAAGATAAAACCTGTAAAAACACTGTTTTTTCAGGCTGTGAGAGGTTGTCTCAACTTTTCTCAAGGAAGAGGAACTTCCTCAGATTTGTGGCCACCGTCGTCCGTCACCGTCTCCAGTTTTACCAGACCAGTTTTACCAGACCAGACAGATATCAGTGAGGGATGCACATACACTGAACATCTATTAAACAAGAAGTTTGGGACAAATCAACTTGAATTTATGTATCAAGCAAAAAAAGGAATGAGGCGTTTACTGAAACTTCTGAAACTTCTAAAACTTAGTAAAGAAGTCTCCAATACATTATTGAAAACAGGAAGCATGATGCCGAACCAACATCTACAAGACAGAAATGTGGTCTGGAGAGTCACAAACGACTGCGGTTTTGAGATTTCTTCAATCAAAGTCACAGCAATGTTCAGTAATTAAAATAACATTTAGACTACACAGCTCAGAGTGATGACTACTGCAGAGGACGAAGAGCTGCTTCCATTATAACTGGTGTCTGGGGCAGCACTATGATCTGAGGTTGCTTCAGAAAATGAGACATCATTTTCTCATCAGAGTCCAAACCTAAACCCCTCTGAGAATCTCTGGGGTTGTCCAGGAGAGACTTTATTCTTCATCAATGCGAAACTCAGGATGGAAACATCAGCTGTGATCAGCTTACTGACGCTATAAGGTGAAAGTGTCCTTTAAACGAAGCTACAGGTGGCACTACATTATTTTTGGAGGATTTTCTGGGAAGGTTGGAGGTTTTCCTTCCTGTTAAAGGATGTTGTTTCCTTCCCTCATGCAGCTCATCATAGACTTAAACTGAAGAGATTTTATACAATCTGTTGGTTTCTTAGCTGGATAATCATTTTATGAATTATTTCATATGAACACAATTATTTTAAACTGGACTAATAAATATCTGTTATAAATGAATCACAATGAATTGGCTTGAATCGATTACGTCTGTAAGGCCCTGAGATGACTTTGTGGTGAATTAGCACAACACGAATAAAGCTGAGTTGAACTGAATGCCAGCATGTGTTTAAAGTTGTTGAAGCACACCATTTTAAATTATATTTTAATTTCCCTCCTTCACTAATCTCTCTCTCTGTAGGTCATATTACCTTTTGCGCTGTCGAGTCTCGCAATTCGCCACGCTGCTAACCTCGAAACATGCAAACCCTCATTCATATGGATCACCGCGAGCCTACGTCACAACCCGGAATTCATGTGACCGCGAAGCTGGTAGCGGTGAAAACATGCTTCGTATTTGAACGGCGTCTGATGGACTATGAGCCTCAAAAACTGCTTTTGCACCCTGTTTAATTTTTTTTCTCCGCCGGTCTGTCTTTGAAATATTATAGAAATGACGTCCAGTTATACTGAAAGTCTTACTGCCGACGCTAGAAGAAGATACGAAGCTAAACTAGTATCTGTTGGACTAAGTGATGCCCATCTTCTGCTGCTACAGCCTGGTTAGACGAACCTACCTGTACATAACAGCCTGATGATCAGTTTCCCGATGATGTATTTGGTTTCATCAGGTAAGCCCCGTGTTCAAGCCATTTATTTTTTATAGAATATTAATTTTCCCCGGATTTTTAAGAAATGGTGGTATTTCTTTGATGTCCTTCTCAGGAGTTTACTCTCATTGATAAAGCTATAAATTACCGGCAGTCTTATCTGTATGTAACTGGTTATGACTGTGCATGTTTATAATGCTGCAAATGCCTTTCTGCCGCTTTTTATGCTTTTATTCTTATGTGGGAACATTGATGGCAGTAATCTGGATGAACGTAATCTTTAACAGTCCTGAGGAGACGGGAACAGCGGGCGGCGCTGTGATTCTGTACATCCACTGATTTAATGGTGTTTTCTATCATCTGTACAAAAACAACGACAGGGTTTAAAAAGTGAGACCACATTATATGCTTTTTTTTTATCAGTCACAAAGTGATCCGAACATATTGTTAGATGTTTCCATGGTTTCCAGTGTGAACTGTCAGCATTTATGGGCTTGATAGCAGCTAGCCACTTAGCATGTTGTTCGGGACTTTTTTCTGTTGTTTTGGGAACTGGAACAAACATATTCTCTTATCCGTGTGATAGATATGTTTATGGCAGCCATACACAGTGGGACTTCTCGGTATTTCCAAAGTAGAATAAACGAAGATTGACGAGTAATGAAGCAGTTAATTCAGTGGCTCCCCTATGCAACGAAGCGATGTTTTCACCTGTTACGTGTGACGAATTTGGCGAAAATTCCCGGATGTTCGCGCTGATCCATAGGGGCATTTCCAACACGTTTGCACCCGCTGTCATTTACGTGATCATTCTTTGTAAATCACCTGCAAACCGTGGTTCAGCCCCTCGCACAAAATTCTAGATTGCAAGTGCAAATTACTGCATGCAAATTTTGATCTTTGTAGATCCAGCCCTCGGAGTCTTGACACAAATCATGATGCTGTTATCGCTGTCTTTTATTTAGGCCTACCGCAAGCTTCATAGAGAGCTCGGTCAAGTTTTGGGGTTCTGACTGATGTAGTGGACAAAATTAAGACCACTCAGCTCAGCTAGCATGCATGCTGTTGTCTACATTTCAAACGAAAGTTCCATAAAACTCCAATGAATACTGCAGAGATGCAGATGCTGACGAAACAACATTTTTTTGAACAGACACATTTCAAAAAGCCTTTTGTGCACCACATAGGATTATCTACACTTCCAAAGGAACTGCTTCATTTCCTCAGGACATCCAAGCTGACAATGCTCCACTTATGTGGTCATTTTCTTCAGCAGGAAAAAAGCTCTGAGGTCGGCAGTTCTGCTGCGATCTATTTTGGGTGTAGGAGGAGGAATGGAAACAAGTTGTGGCCCAAGAAAAGGTCTCTATTTTCAGCTTACACATGAATGTGAAACTGTAATTTGCTTTGGTCAGAGCACACGCCAGAAAGAAAGAAAGAAAGAAAGAAAGAAAGAAAGAAAGAAAGAAAGAAAGAAAGAAAGAAAGAAAGAAAGAAAGAAAGAAAGAAAGAAAGAAAGAAAGAAAGAAAGAAAGAAAGAAAGAAAGAAAGAAAGAAAGAAAGAAAGAAAGAAAGAAAGAAAGAAAAAAGGAAGGAAAAGAAAGCCACAGGTGCACCCTGTTCCGTTTTTCTCTTGCTTTTGCTGATATGGTGAGAAGTTTGTGTGAAACCATGAAGGGTGGTCAGGAACTGTCCCTGAAAAAAAAAAGGTTTCTAGTTGCAGTTTAATAAAACTTTTAGAGAACAGAGAAAAGAAATATTTCCTGTGAGGATTTGGGAATGTGCTGCCCTCACGTTGTCCATCCACACCACAAATCAAACCCCCAGATCAGCTCCCCCACTTGCTAAAGTTGGCAGGGCTTCAGCTATGGAGCCGGAGAAATGCCAAAGTTCTTAAAGGCAATTCAGGTCCTGACTTCAGCGGCCCACAGCAGCTTGTCCAGCCCCCCACAGGTCTACAGGATCTGATGCCTTCCCCCTCCAGACCTGGTGTGACAGCCAGTCTGAGAGTAGTTCTGGGGGGACTACTAGTATGAGAGTCTATAACTCCAGAGTTGCTGGCTTGACGATGGATTTATGGCCGTCCCTGTGGGCTTCAGGGGTTGGGGGTGTTGCTGGGAGTGAGAGGTTAGGGGTCAGGGGGCTGAGAGGTCTACGGGGTGGAGTGGCACAGCTGCAGGGAACAGGCTGGGGTTTGGGAAAAGGTGGAAGGCTCATTAACGCTGCGCGTGTCAACCCAACAGGAAGGGATCGGTCATTTTTCTGACCGGACTCGATCGGCACAGATTTAATGACGGACATGCAACAGAAGTCAGGAGGTCCTGATGGCATGAAAACAGAGGCTGGAGCATTTTCTCAGGGGAACGTCCAACTCGTTGAGTTTCACTTATAATGATTAGCATTACTAAACAAACAAATGGAAGAAAAAGATAAAAAAAAAAAAAAGAGATGCTGCTTACATGGACAAGCTGTTCCTGGGTGTCGTACTCCTTGGAGCAGCCCTCCCAGTGACAGTTGGTCTCATATATGGCCTCAGGCTCTTGTTTGCACTCGTCTTTATCCAGATCCTCACTCAGGTCCAGGATCCCCCCACCATGGTCCTGGACAAAAACGATGGTTCAGAAACAGATACGTGGATCCGTTAAACTGTACAAATGTACTGAATCACTGCACACACACACATCATGCTGACCTGCGGTCAATATGTTAATGAAACGCCTCACCATTTCTTATCTTTTTCCTCGTCAACATAGTTAGGATGCTGATCTCACCATGTGACTCTGATTAAAGCTGCATTTTTATTCATTATCTATAATCAATTACGACTGAATTAGCAATTAGAGTAAAAGATGGAGCCATAAATAACTGGTACTGATAGAGATATTGCTGTGAAGCTCGTTTAATCACTCATGCAAATTGAACCATAGCGGGATGGAGCACATGTTCTCGTTCATCCTTCTCACCTGGGAGGATGGGGAAATGGGCAGCGGACCCTCTACTTCAGTCTTGACCTTGGACCTCTTGGTAGTCAGAGGGTTGACTGTGCTGCTCACGGCTGGATCTCCGCTGGCGTTCTGAAAACCACAACAACAATAAAGGAAGAGGTCAAACACGTCTCTGTTCTGTTCATGTAAAAAGACACAAAGTTGAATTCATAACCCAACAGCACCCATTTACACCAACAAGCCAAGCGCTTTCCACACATTTAGTTTTCACTTGAACAGCTAAACCTAAACACTCCACCTGGTTGCTTTTTAACTGTAAAACTGCCAGTAGAAGCTGAACCTTTAATCCCAGTCAGCATGCAGACATTATGTTCCACGACAGCCTCAGTTGTCTGATTATGAGGCTAAAATGATGTAAAATCAGTGTATCAATAGATATAGAACCATAAAGACCAACCAAAACAAGAAAACATAATCTATTACTAACAGAACTTTGTAGAAATAACAGACAGATCAACAGTGACCAAGCCTTTTGTCATCTGGATATCATTCTCTCAAGTCTTTGCTTTCAGGAGAAAAAAATATTGGCACTGAAACAAACACACAACAGAAAGTATATTTACTTTTTTTCCTCGTTTCCATTTTGTGCTAATATTTAACTACTTTCTTCACAAAACTCCAGCTGAGCTGCTTTTTGGCGCCACTGTGCATCAAAAGGTCTTCTTGGCTTTATTCCAGCCATAGAGGACCATTATCTTTGTTCTTTTCAGACAAATATTGAACTTTCTGCTCATTTGTTGATCTTTGGCTGCTCCTGATTGGACATTACCATCAATTTAAGCTCTCTGATTGGTGGAAAATTTGACAGGAAGCGGTTTTGTCATCATTTCCAGGTTTCTTAAGCCCCGTTTCCACCAGCGGGTCTGGGTCGGGTTAGTCCAAGTTTTTTTTTTGCGTCTCCACAGATAAAACCTGGGACGGTACCCTTATATCCGACCCGACCTGGCCTACTTTTTTGGTACCCTTCCGTAGGGGTACTGATCTAATCGATCTGGGCCAAAGAGGTGGAGCTAATACACTGCAATCTGTTGATTGGTTGAAAAATTCGTCACTTCCCGCATAACCCAGCATAAAAACAAAGCAGGGATGACCCTTTTGTTTCTGTCTCGTTGCACTGCGATGATGTCACGCAATTACGTTAAATCCGCTTCGAGGGTAAGGGTACAGGTTGCTGTGGGGACACAACGAAAAATCAACATATCCGTACCAAAACCCACCCAGGCTGGCCTGACCCAGACCCGACCCAGACCCGCAGGTGGAAATGGGGCTTTAGCAACTTACAGTAGTAGTAGGGGGGTGGAAAAATTCGTTTTTTTTTTGAAAGAAAAATGAAAATTTTTTTTTTATTTTTAATTTTTCCAAACCCAAAGTACCCAATTATATACCCCTTTAAAAAGCCATAAAACGAAATATAGAGCAATCCTTTTAATAACAAACAATTCTTTTAAAAACCAAAGGACTAATTGTAATTTCTCCCCCGATAAAAACGATAATTAATTTTTTTTTGGGGAATTTCTTTAATATTCCAAATCCGTGATCGTGATCTTTTTCTGATGAAAATAGGATAAATAATGGTGTTATCATGGATCATTGTGGATTTACTATATAGTCTCTGAATATACACTACATTTAGTGGCTGGATTGTAAACTTCCTGGACAGGATATAAATGCTGGAAAACTTCCATAGATCACCTAAAGGGTAAACGATCCATCACAATTTACCCCTCAGAGATACACACTGCCGTTTCTGGGGAACTGGTGGGGATAGAAGCAACAGCACTCAGGGAGATCTGGAGGAGTTTTAAGGGTTAAAACACCAAATTCTCTTTCAGTTGACTCATCATTCTCAAACATGACAAAAGAGGAGTCAGATATGTAAGATGTTAACTTATGGAGCAGTTTTTGTCTCAACTCTTGGTTGCTAGGAGACGTGAGGAGTCCTGGTTGCACCAGGCACCACAGCCCATCAGTCAGACTGCGACCCGCCGCCGAGACTAAACAGTTTAGACTTCTTTATGATCGCCAAACCACAAGGAAATATGAAAGAGGAAGAGTTATAACCCTTGTTATAGACTGCGGAGGAGGCTGGGTGGGAGCTTGGGGAGGGCGTGTGTGTGTTGGGAGAGCTTGGCTTGTGTGTGTTGGGGGTTTTGATCTGCCCACTGATTCCGAACATGGCAGAGAGTCAAAGACTCAGAAGGCCTGTTAAAGCTCTAATGGAGATGAAGAGAAAGGAAATATGAATGAGCCTTGTCAGTGAGTTTGCTGAGGTTTACTGGAGAGAGTCCAACATGGTGAGGAGGGGGCGTGGGCTTCCTAATCCCACCCACACACTTCAGTACAGTTCAGCATCTCTGCAGTCCTCAGTCAATCATTCACTTAGATGAAAACCAAAAGGGAATGATGGTTCTGATAAGAGCTGATAAATTTTGTGTGGAATGAGGACGTGTCTCTGCAGATGTGCATGCTGGTGCGGGGAATGGACACGGTGCGGGAGCAGGCCGCTGATAGTGCCTGGGGCTGGAAATTTATATTAGGAATGACTGCAATGTTTACAAACGGCTGATAAAGAGAAGCAAAGGAGACGTATGTGGAAGTGAGAGGAAGCATGTTACTGACCTCTACACTTACAGGAACTGGACCGATCTGAATCAAGCAGAGCCTCCTTTACTTCATAGTTTCAGCAGTAACGTCTTTCTGCATTTTCTGGATAAAGTGGTAAATATTCAAAGGAGAACTTTTTTTTTTTTTTTTAACCCGGACCTTATTTCTAGGAGTATATATGTGCATTTACTCGCCAGTAAAATGTCTGCATCACTTTGACTCCCTCGGAAGATATTACGTTGCGTCTCCTTTCGGTATACATCCAGTTTAATAGCGGAGACGGGGCAGTCACTATAAGGCCTTATCTGCAGCAATATTCCTTGATCTTCGCCAATACTTTCAGTAAATTGAATGAACAAATAAGTACTATTGTCCTGTGAGTCCAGATTTAGCTTTCCGTTAGTTATTAGGGTGTTCTACACACTTCTCGGATTCGCGCGTTCATGATGGGCGCTTCCGTAGTACAGTTGAGAAGAGCAGCTCACTACCCAGACAACAAAAAAAACACAGTTTGTGAAACTCTGGACTCTCAGGACAATAGTACTCATTCGTTTGTTCATTTTACTGAAAGCATTGATGAAATCAAGGAGTTTTGCTGTGGCTGCCCCGTTTCCGCCATTATACTGGATGCACATCGAAGGGCGACTCAACGTAATATCTTTCAAAGGAGTCAATGTTACCGGTGACTAAATGCATGTATAAACTCATAGAAATAAGGTCCAGGCTGAAAAAAAAGAAAGTTATCCTTTAACTCCTTTACCATGAATGTAACCTACAATCAGAGGAAAAGATACTCTAATGTGAGGAAACCAAGTGATGGAGAGTTTCAGGTGTTATTTTGTTCCATTCCTCCTGAAAACATGTCTTCAGGTGCGGTTGTTTCAGGTCAGGACTGCAGTCCAGAACCAGTGCCCTCCTCCTCCTCAGCCATGCTGCAGTAATGTAGCCAAGGTTGGTCCATCCCTGATGGCTCCGAGTCCAGAGAAGTCGATGTTGTCTCTGGAACTCTAAACCACGTTAGCATGCATAAATTTGGAGAAAATTGGAGATCTTTTGTCCATCTTTGTTCCTCTGTGAAGATCTGAGCCTCTTTGACAAATGAAATGTTTCCAGTTCAACTTTTGCTCATCTGTACATTCAGTTGCATCTTTTCAGCTTTGACTCGATCTATGCTGCGTGTCATCAATACACTCATGTGGCTCTAGGTGACTGAGCTGTTCACAGTGATTATGACTGTCAGATGATCCAGGACACGCCTGAGCACCGATCAGTTATATCTGTATCCGGGTAAAATCCATGAACACACATGCTGCCATTCCTACCTGGTTTGCCTCCAGGTTGGAGCTGTTGTGCGTGGACATCGGCAGAGCGGTGAGGGCGTGCTGGCGAGCAGAGAAAGAGGACGGCGATGGCTGAATCAGAGGAGGGGTGTGGCCAAAGGCGTTGAGACCTCGCTGCTGGGACAACAGCTGCTGGTAGGCCACGGGGTTGATGGGATGGGGGAAGCTGAATGTGGGGCTGGATGAGAAGGAAGGAAAGGTCAACTCCAAAGTTAAAGCAAGGACTTATCATATTGAAATATCTAAATTCCAACCATTAAAGGGGAATTTAGCTTTTTTTTAACCTAGGATCTGTTTTAATATGTCCTTTCATATATGTGAGTGATGGAGAAAGGAATTTTCAAGATAGCTCCAGTATTTAGTTGGACAGGCAGCCTAGCAGCAGCCTAGCAGCCCAGCAGCCCAGCTAATGATAAGTATGAGGCAACTGGCCCTCGCGTCTAAGTTCGCCCTAAAACGTGCTTTTTTTCCACACTGAAGGGCTCGGATCATCTCAACAAGATGCCAACAACATACTAGAGAAGAGAATTGAACGGAAGTATATACATCATCTGGCGATCGCTATTTGTTTTGGTGTGTGTGTGTTTATTGTGCAATTTTGAAATGTCCAGCGTCTCGAGATGAGGACACAGACACCAAACAAAATAGCGATCATGATCATGTCATCACAAACCTGATTCCTCCAACGGAGAGGTGTCCGTAGGAGCTGCTGGCGGCTGAGCTGGAGCGGGAATTGTTGATGTAGGCCACTAGAGAATTAGGCGAGGTCCGGATCATGGTCTGCAGGTCAATGCTGGCGTCTGACAGCGGTGAGATGGACAGTGCCCTCTTCCTGCTGAGCCTGGGCGTCAGCCTGGGGCTGGAAAAGCGCGAGACTGGAAAAAAGACAAACCAGAGAGACAATAGAGGCAATTATGACATATGACTAATTATATTTTTGTCATGAGACATACTGTAAACGTGAATCTGAGATGTGACTGCGCTGTCCTATGAGCTTCCATGCATGAAACCCCCAGCAGAAACAGAAGGTCTCCTGAAGCTTGTTAGGAGAAACGTTCGGCCCTGACCGCTCCAGAATGCTAAACTCTATCTCCTCCATCTTTCTCACACACATAGCTGCTCTGGTTAACATTCGCATCCTCTTATGCATAATGAATCGGCTCCAATCATTCTCAGTAATTACTTTGATAGTGATCTCTTTCAGCCCTCTGTAGTGGAGCGAGTTAAATGGAGGCAATTTAAACAAATTGATTTCAGAATACCATTAAAAAGAAAGAACAAAGCTAACTCACAAAGGTAGGGTTCATGGCCGCCTTCTCAACCTTCTTCGTACTCTGTTGCCTCACTCTTAGAAAACGATGGGGTGTCTGCTTTCCCATGAACTTAAAGAGAAGGTTGTTTAGCTCTAAACAAGATCTGGGTCCATCATCCGTGAGAATTTATTTTGCATTTCTGAGGTATGTATGTTGCACCCACTCCCACAGAGACAGGTCACTCGTTGGACCAAACAGGTGCTGATGTGAGTGTGAGAGCCAGACTGGCTCGTGTGTCATTAAGACTAACAGCAGACATCATCAGAGGCGCGAGAGGCCGGAAACCCATAATAGTTCCATCACCGCTCACCTATGCACATGCATGCTGTCCCGACACACACACACACACACACACACACACGCATACACATTCGGAACACTGCCAGTCCTGGACTGTTAGCTGGTAAAGCTCAGACCCTCCCAGCCAAATGAATCCCGGCACCACCGTAATCACTGTGCCAGACCTTCAGCCATAAAGCTGCAGCTCTTTCCTCCACAGCGTTTGGAGGTGGCGAGTCGTAAAGCGCGGACATGTGCTCTCAGTTAAAAGGCCCCCGGGAACTTCAGATGGCAGACAGCGGCAGTTGGGGCCCTGAAAAACGCGACTGGTGAAAATTACAAAGATGTGTATCAAAGAGTTGGCAAAAACAACAAACCGTCCTCAGGAATGTGTCTTTATGGTTAATAAATAAATGTGTCATCATTCTCAGACACACAGGGGTGGAAACTTAGTGAAGGGGAGGGGAGGAATTCTGTCTCCATGGTGGGGGAAGATTTGAAGTTTCTTTTTACAAAAAGGAGCCTTGCAGCCATGCTGACAGACTTTATTAGACACAAGTATAACAACCTCTTCTTAACAAGGCCGACTTTTTCTGCTACGTTTTCTGAAATGACATACTCAGCCCGTCCCGGGCACATCCTCTAGGTTGTAGTTAGTGGGCTAAAGACACGACACAGAAGAATTTATCATTTCCATCACTGTTGTTATTACTATTATTATTACTATTAATACTATTATTATCATGATTAGTAATAGTGAGAATGGTGGCAGAAGAATTATGTGTTTCTACTAATTATTCATAATTTGTTGGTTACTTTGTGAATTCATCAATTTATTTTCTTTCTTTGCTGCCTTTAATGGTTTGCTGTTGCTTCATTACACAAATTAATTAGCACCTACATATAAACACACATAACATTTTTGTCTAGATTTGTAATGTCTCAAACATTTTTTTGATGTTGCGCTGTACATACATACACTGTTCACGGTTTCACCCTTTGCACTATAAAAAATGAAATGACATACTCAGAATAAATTAAATATATATTCAAAACTGCAAAGGCTGTATGTATAATCCTGGTCTCTACAGAAAGCCGAGGCATGTGAGATTACGACAGAAGTGTCAACTGTGTCAGAGTAAATTCACCTGGAACACAGTGCAAAATATAAATATTATCTCCTCCTTCAACTGGGCTTCAGAGAACAGAAGCCCAGTTCATCTAGAAATGAGTAAAGTAATCCTAGAAATGTGTAAGGTAGTACTAGCAATGAGCAAACTAGTACTAGGAATGAGTAAAGTAATCCTAGAAATGTGTACAGCAGTACTAGCAAAGTGTAAATTAGTTCAAGTAAAGCAGTAGTAGCAATGAGTAAAGTAGTACTAGGAATGAGTAATCTAAGAATGAGTACAGTAGTACTAGAAATGTGTAAAATAATCCAGGAAAAGTATGAAGTAGTACTAGGAATGAGAAAAGTAGTACCAGCATTGACTGAAGTAATCCGAGGAATAAGTAAAGTTGTACCAGGAATAAGTGAATAATCCTAGGAATGAGTAAAGCAGTACTAGGATTGAGTGAAGTACTCTGAGGAATGAGTAAAAGTTGTACTAGGATTGAGTGAAGTAATCCTAGGAGTGAGTAATGCGTGATGAGAACCGTACCGGAGAAGGTAAGAAGTGAAGCTGAGCAGTTTTCCAGGTGTTTTAATAGGTGTTACACAGGAAGTCATTGGCCAATGATGATGATGATGATGGACACCTCTATCAATGGTATCAATCTGTCAATGCAACATGTTAGCATTGTTGCTTCCTGGTGTCTGCAGACATCTTCTGGACTGGAGGGTCTCATGCTGCCTCCTGTACAGCAGTTCTGTGATGAAGAGGTTATTGTTCCCTTTTATAAAGCAGGAAACGGCCTGTCGACCTGGTGGGCGGCGCCGCCTCTCCCTCTGGGCACAGTGCCCACAGCGCCACCTTTTACCTCCACCCACTTCTTCCATATGTCCAGGCTGAAGCTGTTTAGGTCAGAGGTGTTCTGGAGGATAAACTTCATCTAAACACAGTTATCCAAGCACGAATTAACGCACACATGGACACCACTCTCACCTTTGTGTAAGGAGTGTTTTATAGGTGGGGCTATAATTGAAAGGGTGAGCAGGTTCCGGCGGGAGTGAGAAAACAGATGTTGCTCAGGCTGCAGTGTGTGAGTGCGTACATGTAAATATGTTTATGTGTGTGTGGCTCTGAATCTGAAGCTGGATGTAATTGTGGGATCTGGATTTATATAGAGCCATAATTACAGACGCTGCACAGAACACTGATACGCTGCAGAAGAACGCGCAGCAGTGAGAAGTGTGGATGCGGAGTGTGTGTTTGAAGTGAAACTGCTTTAACTGGAGTGTTGTGCTGGTCTCCATTTGGTGCCATCATGGTTGGACTCATGTAGAGTCAGAAGATGGCAAATAACTTCTGTTGACATCCAAGTTGTTTTAACAACTGGACTGCTGATCAAAAATAGAAATATAACTGTTTTATAGTTGAAAACAGTTTGAGTCTCCATCTTTAAGAATTTAGTTTTCTTGGAAGGATTGTGGAGGCAGGAGTCCACCAACAATGGGCCAATGAGGAGTCTGAGCTGGACTCAGAAGCACTGCCAAGAGCTTCACTTCCTGCCAACAGATCCTCAGATACATCCCGCTGACATCCACGAACGTGAGAACAAACTGTTCAACCTATCAGAATCACTTCCCAAAGTTTGTTTTGTGCTGCAGTACTGATTACTTTCCTCACCCACACCAGGATATGAGTAGAGACCAGTACCAAAGATCATTTTTCTGATCACAAGGCTGATAAGTCAGCATGCAGAGACAAGCATTTCCTGGAGGAAACGCATGAGGACAACAGTTCCTAACCAGTACCACTCTGACTTCTGCTTTAATGGTTACCAGTTATGCTCCCACCCAAACCTCAGCTCTGAGCAGCTGGTCAGTCCCTCAGTCCTGCCTGGACACAGTGACCAGTAGGGCAATAGGTTACTGTGGGCTGGCTCCATAATCAAGTCAATTTTGAATTTAAAAAGACGAATTTCGGTTTAATCATTTAATATTTGGTCCATATTGAAGCAGATTTGATTTAGAAGACAATTAAAAGGAGCATTTTCTTCTAATATTGAGAGTAAAAACAAAAACCTTTGACTTTTTGCTAATACTTTAAATCGGATCAGCAGATATCAACATGCACGTTTAACAGAAAGTGGAACATTTCATTTCTGAATGATTCATTGTACAGAACTTTGGGCAAGTAAAATATATTCATTATGCTACTTATTCCAATTCAGGGAGCTTCCCAGGCATGTACACCTGGACAAGTACACCTGGACAGGTTACCAGTCCATCACAGGACCAATGCAGAGGCAAACAACCACTCGCACTTACTTCCAGGAAGGATTTAGTGACTAGTTAACTTATGTCTTTGGTATGGCAGGGAGCCAGAGTACCCGGAGAGAACCTCACATAGACGAGGAAACCACACAGAAAGGCTCAGGCTCAGGTTTAAGGCTCTAGAGCAGGGATCACCAACTCTGGACCTCTTGGGGCAGTGTCCAGAAGGTTTTCAACATTACCCTGCTGCAGCACACCTGACTCAAATTAAATGGATTTATCGACCAATGAAGTTCTGCACAATGACTCATTAATTTGAGTCAGGTGTGTTGGCACAGGGACTCATTGAAGACCTTATGGACACTGGCCCAAGATAGTCAGAGTTGGTGATCCTTGATCTAGAGGCAGGATTAAGAAATGAGACTCGCGAGTGCCGCGACTGGCACTGCTGGTAACTGGAGCCACCAGCCAAGCGGCACGGGAGCACAAACTGATGCTATAACGTAGTTTACTACGCTGATAGTCTTTTTCTTCATAGTGCCACTTTTTAGTGTCTTTCAGTTGATCTGGATCGTTTGCCGACGGCAGAAGAATCCATAACTATCAGTGTTTAAGTCCACAGCGACCATCTCCTTCCTGTATAAAACTGTCGGGGACGCATCAGTTGACATCACATCTGCAGGACAGCGTGAGAAATTCAGCCACCGAATCACAGCGTGTTATGCAGCGCACAGCCTGTTCAAGGTAACAGAGAGCAACGTGGATGGACTCGTTCTGTTTGGTTTTTAATGCTTCATTGCCCATTAGCATTAAAAAACTGGACATGCATGTGTATTCTTTCACAATTCCTGCCCCTAGTCCCTTTAAACCACTTCCCAGCTGAGACTCGAACCAGTGACCCTCTTCCTGTAAGGCCACGGTGCTAACCACCACCAAGCAGCTCGAAATAATAACAGTCAATTGTGATCAACTAATAATACACTTTTTAATTTAAAGACAGACTGTCTGAGTCCTAGATCAGTAAACAAAAGTTCCTGAATGGCGATATAATCAGTTATGTTCAGGATCATGGATCATTGCACAGACAGGCTACTAGAGCTCAACCAAACAACTCCTGCTTAATTTTGTGCAACTTCAACTCTGTAAAATGTCAAGAAAACATCTGCAGCAGACAGAAACTCAACATCTTGTAACTGGAACGGACTACACTTGGTAAGGATGAGTGGGACTGAGTTTAATCTGGCTGCAGACGATGCTTCCTGAGGAGGAGGCGGGACATATGAACCTGTGGTTGCAGCAGCTGCAGCAGGCTGCCAGGTCTTGTCCCGGTGCTGGAATAAGAACTGCTGGAAGTCAGAAAGTTACATAGTTTTACTTTAATGTCGGCATATCTCATGGCAGGTTTATTCTTTTAAAGCAGAGAACAGGTCAAAACAAAACTCACTGCATCTGTCGTAACTATCAAACGCATCCCCAAAGAACTGATGCAGGTTTTCATTCCTGGTCCTGGTTCTGATGGACGTTTTCCTTCCTAGTTCTAGTCCTAATGGAGGTTCTCTTTCCCAGTTCTGGTTCTGATAAAGGTTTACCATCCTGGTTCTGGTTGTGCTGGAAGTTTACCTTTCTAGTTCTGGTCCTGATGGAGGTTTTCGTCCCTGGTCCTGGTTCTGATGGAGGTTTTCCTTCCTAGTTCTAGTTCTAATGGAGGTTCTCTTTCCCAGTTCTGGTTCTGGTTCTGATGAAGGTTTACCATCCTGGTTCTGGTTGTGCTGGAAGTTTACCTTTCTAGTTCTGGTCCTGATGGAGGTTTTTGTCCCTGGTCCTGGTTCTGATGGAGGTTTTTCCTCTCCTCTGTCTCCTGGTGCAGCTCAGGATGAAGAACTGAATCAAAAAGATCTGATCCAGTCCACTGGTTTCCTTCATTCCCCCACTTGGAAGCAATTCATTATTCTCTGAACTGGTTTATATGAACCCAGTTGGTATAAACTGGTCTGATGTGGATCGTGATGGATTTGCTTTCTGACTTTGGAGGGAATTTGTTGCGGGGCTTCATCTCTGACTTCTCCTTCCTTGATGACGAGGAGGTGGAAGCACAAGCTGGGCCTGTTCAGGAGAACCTCCAGCTCACCACCTGAGTCTGTGCCAGCAGTGCAGCGACCCCCCCCCCCCTCCTCACCAGTCAGAGGGGCAGCTGTTTATTTTCCCTGCTAAATTCTACTAATGCTAACACTGTGAATTTTATTAGCGAAGGCGCTCGCTCTGAATCCCCAGTGAGCCCCCGGTGTCTCGGCCAAAGCCGCTGTTGTGTTTGCCGGCATGTTTGCACACACACTTCCACCAATGTACTCATGAACCAACATATAGTTAAGTGTTTGTGTATGCAGTCTGAGGGGAGCAGTAAGCCCCCACACCTCCCTCCCCACTCACCACCACATCAGTACACGACTCTATCTGCCTCTCTCCTCCTGCTGCATTAACAGAAATCTCTTTCTCCTCCCGATGGCAGATATTTACTTTGGCCGCTGCTTTTGTCGTGGGAGCTTCAGTGATTTCCCACAAACTGCTCTGAATTTTCTCTGCCCACCCAGCCTTACATACCTGCTCCTTCATATGCAAACACTCATCTCAATGCCTCCCAATGTGAAATAACATCATGCACTTTATCTAAACTTATAGCTGTTTGCCAGTTTGTTCACTTCTGATGGCATTAGCTTTGCTCTGTCTTACTTTAGCTGAACAGCAGAGCTGGTCATGTTGAAGATGGCTTGGTTTAGCTACAGTCCAGCTTATTTATCTTATGATGGGTCATTTCACACATTTCTGCCCAAACATGGCCGAACACAGTCATTGCTGAGTTAAAACCTGAGTGTCAAGATGTTAATTACATATTCTGTTTAACAAAGTCTGAGGAACCTTGCAGAAGAAGGAAGACAGACACCCCCCACCCCCAACACAATTACACAAGGTGAATTTTACAAAGTCAAACTATAACAAAGTCTGAGGTTCTAATGTTTAGCATCTTCATTGATTAAATCTAATGCAGAAACACTGAGAAGAACTTGTTTTAGAGTCAAATAAAGTCAAAAAAGTTTCTAGAATATCCATTGACATGGTTCTGGAAGATTCTCCAACCAGAAGATTAAGTGACAGTGCCAGGATTGGGTATAAACAGTCTCAACAACAGTGGGCTCACCACTTCAGTCCAAACTCCGGCAGAGTTAAACAAATATTTCTGACAAGGTTCAGGAAATCTGGAAAAATCTGGAAAGTACAGCAACAAAAGCCACTGTTGGATGGTCCAGACCTTCAAGCCCTCGGGCAGGAGGAAGCATTATGACACCATGATCAATAAGACACATGGACTCATTTTCAAACAAAGATGAACTGGTGCTTGTACTAGAGCCAGTGTTTGACTGGTTCAACTCCAGTGCTTTCAAAGAACCAGTTCAGTTTTCCAAAGACAGAGCCAAGTTTGTGCTGCGTTATTACGTCATGACGTCAATATGTAGCGAAGGAAGAGGAGGAGATTTTTCCGCTGCTGGTTATATGATTCAGGAACAGAGAACAGCTGAAACCAGGGATAGTGGATGATATCGTCTTTATGTGGGAATCTCCTGAGTCTGAAAAACCAGTTTAGTTTGTGTTTTATAATCCAAGTATCTGTTGGTTTTAAGATCACGGTCCATGTTTCTTCTTCCCTGGTTCTTCACTCTGGCCCCACAAAGAGTTGTTGCCTGGGTAGAGTTGTTGCCAGTTTTGAGTGTCAGGTGCTGGTGGTTTGTCTGACTCTGGTGGGAAAAAGACTATTGACTCAGGAGAAGGTGTTATAGAAGATGTTTCTTTCAACAATTTTTGTAAAATTCTCTAAAATTTGGTTCACTACCCCATTAAATTTAAATACAGGTATATAAATATTACCCCCCCCCCCTTATACATCAATTGTGAAAGTAATGGGGCTGAAAAAACATCTGCCAATCATCTCTGCATTCCTTAACTTTTTCATTTGTCACTGGCTCGTCAATCACTTTTACTACTGTAGTAAGAGATTGCCGGTCAGTTCAACGAGCAATAGGCGACACTGATCAATGAGAATGATTGATTGGCGAGAGTAATACTGCAACCCGGAAGCTGCGTGCACTCGTCTGATGTTTACAGCAGGTAGCTAACATCATTTTGCTAGCAGTTATTGACGTTCAGACGACATTCCGTTTACTTGCGTTTGTGACATGATGGGAGAATCTGTGGCTCGTGCACGTTAGGCCTGGGATATAATTGCTGTGGACGCAAACGTTCACGCTAGCGGTCTGCGTCGTCTGTGAATATACTTGCTGCACCATGTCACGGCCAAAACGCTCAATACCGGAGGCCACCGCTGGGGACAGTACACAGCACTTGGACACTGAGGTCAATCTGCCGGTCAGATTGCATTTCCGGGGTATACGTGAACGACCCAGGTGTATGTGGAAATTGGAGAATGTGGACAACTCCTTCAAGGAAGAAGTTGCTTTTGCTGCTGCGAAAGAGAAAGAGGTCTCGCCGCCAGCGGAGGTGGTATGTACGGCCACTTAACCAAAGTTGCGGAGAAAGTTCCACGAGCACCTCTAGCGTTCAAGTCGATATTGCACCACGTGCACGCGGCACGTTTCCTCGCGTCAATGCGAGCGTCCTACGTGCCATAGGTAAGCCGGGAACATGTGGGCGCCATGATGCGCACGCGGACGTGTCGCCAGCAGCAAGTATATTTCAGCCCTTATTCTGTGGCCGGAGGAGGGAGCTGTGAATCTAGCAGGTTGGTCTTGCACATGCGCATTATTCAAAAACTCCCTAACAGTCTCTGCTTTCTGAAATGCTGAAACATCTTCTATACTGCCTTTAAAGCCAGAGTTGGTAATGCTGTTCAGAAACACTTTTTGTTATACTGGGTGAAATGGTTCTTCCATCCTGACAGTAGTCAATAAACCATAAAAAGGAAGGAACAGAGTCAGACCTCTGAGAGCCGCAGGTCTGTAAAAACTCTGACCAACCCCTGCCATTCACACCAAAAAGCATGAATTTGCAACGTATAGATAGAACGAATCGATGCTTTTTTGTCTTGTCTCAGTCCCTCCCCTCTCACCGTCCCCACATGTGCTGTTCTGTGTGCTGCTCACTGTAAACAAATATAGCTAACGGACTGCTAACTGCTGCTGTGCCAAAAAACCCCAAAACAAAACAACAGAGAAGGCACAAGTCTTGATGTTTGCAGTGTGGACTTTTTACACCGCAGAAGGAGTTGGAGGTGAGTGATAAGGCTTTAAGAAACATGGTGTCCTAGCTGTTTACTAGCAAACTAACAAGCTATCCGTTCGGCTGTTATTGGTTAACCTGCTCGTATAAAGTCGGTGCACACGTCCCTGCACTCTGAAGGCGTGGTTTCGGGTGGTGTTTTGTTTGAAAATGTAGCTTGTTCGAACCGTTTTTCCAACATCGCTAACCCTAGTTTTAAGGAGAAAGACATATAAGAACTCTACCTTTTCAATAAAGTTAGGTAGTGGACTTTAAGAAAGGTAGGTAAGTCAAAACCAGGTTTTTAGAATAACTGACAGTTATATCAGTAATTTTGTTTCATTATCTGAACCAAGTCTCCTTCCTTTGGTGTGTTGCTTTGGTCTGATAATGTCTGAAAACACAAGTCAGGGAAACAGTCCGGTGTTGGTGTTGGGCTGTCCTGCTTTGTTTAGCAGACTTGTCCATTCCGGTGTCTCTCACACAGCTTATGTTCACATGAAGACTTTCAGGATCTGATTTTCCTGTCTGGAAATTTTCCACACACACCTCTCACAGCAGCGCTGTGTTTCAGGCTGGGGGAGGTGGTAGGAGGGGGGACGCCTGAGAAGACGTACTGTGGGTTCACTGAGGCCTTCAGGTCCTGGCGGTTTGTCTGCTGAATATTAATGCATAAATTGATTTTTAATACGGGATTTATCTGTTCCACCTTCCAACACAAACAGCGGGGGGGTGGGGGTGCATGTAGCACACAGTCCCCACATTACTCCCACATATTCTGGCAGCACACAAGCCTCTTGATTCAGCTGAGGCTGCCCGCATCCACCATTAGTTTACTGCCTTGGTCAATATGGTCTCTGTGTGCAGAGGCTGCGATGGAAGAGCCTCTGACCTGGCAACCCGGACCACATCACTCAGACCGGGAGGACGCAACATGAAAGCTGCTGGGATGGTGGCAGTAAGTGGACGCTGCAGTGAAGGAGGCAGTGGGGGTGAAGGAGGTTGTGGCTTGACGTGCAAACAACCATCCAAAACAAGTGTGGGTACGGCAGCATGGCCGCGGTCACTGAGGTGGAGGAGAGCGGGGCCGGGACCCTTCTCTCTGCGGTGGACTGAGGTCATTTCAGTGATTGGTAAAGAATTTTCCTTTTTTTCTGCGAGACATGGCAGCAGTGGAGGCAGTGGGCAGGTTTTAATCAGGAGGGTGTATGGAAAGGGTGGATGACATGTTGAGGACTGGGCCAGTGCCAAGCTGGTTACTTGATAATCAGGAATCAAAAAGGCTGACTTTCACAGACTGTTTCCACTCTGTTCCACGTTTATACGGGCTGAGAGTTTCTTGGCTGCTTCTGGCTGCAGAAATCAAACAGCTGGTCCACTGCCTGACGCTTCGAACTGCCATCAAAGAACAGGCTGGTCTCTGTACCAAGTGTGCAAACACTTGTATGAGTATGTGAGCATTTTGCCGGCTGATCTGACTGCATTTGACCTGCCAGTTCACAAAATTCACTCTGCCACTGTGTAAGTGTGTGTCAGCATTAACTTGCCTCATGCAGCCTGCAGGTTAATCCCTGCCTGGAGAGCCTGACACAGACACAGTGTGGAGATGAAGGCATTGGAGTAGCGCATCCTGGGACTCAGACAGCAAACTTCCTCCCATGCTGCCCTTTAAATGTTACCCTGGACTCGCTTTGTGGGATTTTACTCGTATCAGCAACACAAACAGGGCTGAAACAACGAGGAGCTCTGAGGTAACAGGCTTTTACAAGTTCCTGGCCTTCAGGCTCTTAATGTTTTTGCACCTTGGACTAACCATGGCCCCCATGTGTGTAAATCAAAAAATCTCTGGCTTTGATGTGGGAAAAGCCTTCCATGAAAAAGCCTCCAGAAGAAGAATAATAGGATGGTATCAACATGCCTGTTGCTGAGAACAAAGGATAAGATGGCTGTTAAGTCTGGCACTTACCCATGCAGCCGGAATGAAAGACAGACGTGTGCTTTACTGATGCTGGAAAGGTGGTTGATCAGACTTTTAACATGCAAATATCCCACTGACATATCTCTGTTAGCTTTTACAGCTTCTCTTCTGGATCTGCCTTCAGGTCCAGAAAAGATTATACAACCACAACTCCAAAATAGGTTTGGTCTCTGTGTAACATGTAAATAAAAACACAATATAATGATTTATAAATCTCATAAACCCATATCTTATCTCCAGTAGAACATAAACAACATATCAGATGATGAAACCGAGACATTTTACTATTTGATGGAAATATTCTCTGAGACAAACTGGTTCCAAAAAATTGTGGAACAATTTTTCATATTTTCTATGAAACGGTAAAATGTCTCAGTTGAGACGACCTCAGATCTGATAGTGGACAAAGTCAGAATTAACTCCTCAGTTTGGTGGGACTGAGCTGTGTGTCTGCTGTTGGACTGGACTGTGAATTCCAGGTGTGGCCTGGACCTCCTCACCATCCACGGGGCTGATGTAATCTGGTAGATGAGCTGCCGCTGCAGCCGCCGCCGCTGCTGCTGCACCGTTCTGCATCAGCAGATCGCCGTACGGGCTTCTCTGGCTGGCGCTGGCCATCAGGTGGTAGTACTCGGTGGGGTTGGCCCCCGGGGGTGGAGGGGGGAAACTAAACAGGGCGCGGTCCTTCAAGTGTTCATGGGTCACTGGAGCAGGACACAGAGAAAAAAGCAAAATACTGAAATATAAAGAGATAACCAGTGAGATAAATACTCCTCCTTCAGTACTGATGTCAGAATAACTACATGAACATTTTGATGTTAGTTTAGTGATTTTGAACATCAAATTCTGACTTTGCTTTCTCACATTGGCTGACATCCTTTGACTGAATGACAAAACAAAGACAGGAAGAGAAAAGTTGGAAGAACTCAACAGAGGACGAGTGGCTTGCTTTACAGATTTGCAGATTTGAGCATGCCTGTATGCCCCGGGGCGTCAGGCTTTTGATAAAAGATGTCTGATGTCTTTGATGCTTGCTGGGTAAAGGGAATTATCTCCAGGGAGAGCAGGGCAGCCATGCCACATTCCAGCTCCTCTCCTGTACAGTGTTTGCATTATCTCTGACGGGATGAAGTCATGAACACACTGCAGACGCAAACACACAGAAAACACTTTGATTTCTACGGAAAAATCATGAGCAAAAGCAATATAGACATAAAAACGTGTGAACACCTGCAGCCAGTAAAGCTGGATTTAAAATGTCAGAATAGAAGATAAAATGTCAGGATAGAAGAGTGAGGGATGGATGATCCAGCTGCACTGTATCCCCCTCTATTGCCCCAGTGGGAGGCAGGAGTGAGGTTTATCTGTGGTTTAACATGCATGCTGATAGAGGAAGTGTGGTTTTGGGAATGATTTGGAGAACGGAACCACTGCTACCTCTGGATCTCCCTCCTGCACAAATGCAGTTCTGCAAATACAGAATAATGCAACAAATCTGAATCCATTGGAAAATCTGACTCTACAGCAGGGGTGGCCAAGTCTGGTCCTTTAGAGCCACAATCCTGCAACTTTTAGATGCATCCCTTCTCCAACACTGCTGAATCACCTCATGTGCATGTCATTTAGCTTTGAAGAGGCTTGGTGAGGAGCTATTCATTTGATTCAGGTGTTTTGGACAAGGGGATGCATCTAAAAGTTGCAGGACTGTGGCTCTTAAGGAACAGACTTGGCTACCACTGCTCTACAGTGACGGGGTTATCAGTGACAGAATGGACTTCTTTTAGGCCCAATCCCAGTGTTCCCCCTACTTTCAACCCCTAGCCCTCACCCACTACCACTACACCCTCGAATTGAAGCCACAAGGGGTAGGGCCTTGTAATCTTCCCTAGAATTGGGACACCACTTGCTGCATTTACATTCACGTACATAAGGGACTGCGTAGTGACGTTTGCACATACGTCTCACCATAACAACACACCCAGCAACAACAGTTGTTGTTAACAGCTGAGTTAAGAAGTCACCATTGACGACTATTGTCTCTTGTAAACTGCTGAAAAGCCTTCGCAAGCTTTTCGTCAGTATTTTAGCTAGCGTGGCTAGTCTGACTAACATTACAAACAAATGTGAAGTCTGTACATATGTACATTTGTGAGTTTTCTTCTCCGAGTCCCGTCGCTCTCCGGGGGTTGCTATTGTTGTTTAAATCAGTATACAAATGATGACGTAAAGCTCTCTAACCCTTTTCTCTGCTCCTCAGCAAGTCAGCATCTGACGTCCCTCGCTCTGAAGGGCTACATTCCTGCCCCCTACCCCTCCTTATGTCCACTTCCCCTACATGCAAAGAGGAATTGGGACAGCACTACCATCACAAGAACACACTAAATTTAGGGGTAGGGCAAAAAAGTAGGGCTAGGGGGGTGTATTGGGATGGGCCCTAAGTCTCATGGTTGCAGGAAAGCAACTTCCACCACTTTCCTTTACCAGTTTCCTGGGCAATATGTTGACGTTGTACATCAGGAAATCCTCAATCAGGACCCAAATAAGGATAAACAGCAAGATCAATGGATTGATGTAGAGAAAGGGACAAAAACATGGATATTTCTGTGGATCTGCTTGAAAGCAGATCCTGCAGAAAGGTGAGCAGCATCACCTGCAGCGTGTCTGTTGATTTATTTGCTGCCAGGTAGGCTGCTGTCTCCTCCAACCTGTTGCTGGAACAGCGTTTGTGTCTGTGCTAATTTCTATGGCATCTCCAGCCCAAACACATGTACAGTACAAACAAGCCGTGAGCACGCCTGCACCGCAGACAGCGTGCCCCATGCAGCCACAATAAATACCATAATACGCTTGATGAAAGGTGTTACGCTAACTAAAGGTGTGTTATTATCACTGTAGGGTGAAGAGTTATCAGTCTTAACTGGAGTGTGTCTTCTTTCAGTGAGCTGCAGCCAAGTAGAAAGTTTTGCTTCACAGAGAACTGGTCCAGTAGAATCATCTCTATTTCATGTTAACTGGTGCAAACAGAATAAATCTCACTTTGACTGCTTCCATGTTAAACATCAGAGTCGTTGCAGGCTTTTCTGTGCTTTACTGAATATCAGAGCAGACTAGCTGTTATCAGTTCAGGCTCTGAGGAACTGGACCACGAGTCTTCCTCATCATTGTGGGTTTTGAGACCTCGTCCTGGCAGCTCACCTTCAGCTGGGCTCAGTCCTCGGGCAGCTGAGATCATGGACAGGGTGGGACTTCCGTGAACTGAGCGCAGGTAGTGCTCCATGTGAGGGCTGACGTAGGGATGTGGAGGGCTGAACGGTGACTCCGCCGTCCCGGCCGCCGCGTGAGGGGATAGTCGGATCAGAGAGATGTCTGAGATGACTGGACTGCCTGTCAGTCCTGGAGGTCTGTGGAGAAGAAGAAGAAGGAAGATGACGGAGGGAGTGGAGACAGTCTGCAGTCATTTGATTACACGTATTGTGCCGTGTTATCACTGCTGTGTTTAAAGACAAGCCTTAACTTCTGTCCTTCCTCAGCCACTTATACTCTTTTTCCCTCAGCCACACAGCTAATACATAATAATCCTCTTTTGTTCACCTTCTCCTACGAAGCCCTGAAGCTGCAGACAAGTTGAGACTGATGGCTTTCAACTGAGCAGCTACAAGGAGGAGTACACCTCTGTCTGTTTGGGTGGGCAAACTGCAGGGTCTCTCACATCACCTGCATCACATGTTGCATGACAAGACACAGCCGGATGCTTTAAACCTTAAGTAGCTGCCTACAGTTCCCCGTCAGCCTGCCGGTCAAATCAGGATATACAATAAATTTGTCATCTTTGGCAGGTAATTGGCAGATATTCTCTCAGGAACACAGACTTCTGCGAGCCCAGAGGGGCTGAGGTGTAGATAAAACATCTTTAACAGGGCAGCGGATTGCTTCAGTGCTGATGAGCAGGGTGTCATCTATTCAGTGAAAACCTCAGCCCTCAGAAAGCCACTAAAGCTGCAGAAATAAAGCCTAAAACTGTTTTCACACATGCACTCCGGCCCCTCTGGAGAGCTCCGGAGGAACAGTGTGCAGCAGCTCAGAAGTTCAGACTTCAGCTCACTGGTACAAAGTGAGATGAGCTGAAGGGGAGGGGGTAATTTCTTGTCAAAATATCTGTCACACTCAAAATAAGACAAGATTACTTAAAGAGAAGCATTTCTGTAAGATATTTGCTTATTTGTTTATTACAAGCAAAGAAATCTTGGCCACTCTTAAAAAAAGTAAAAAAAAAAAAAAAAGATTTCTTTGCTTGTAACAAGCAAAAAATTCTGCCCATGGCATAAGCAAAATTTTCTCTATAAGAGTTCTTGAAATAAGATACTTTGCCTTAAAACAAGATCTTATATCTTACTGAAATGCTTCTCTTTAGGTAATTTTGTCTTATTTTGAGTGTGATGAGATATTTTCTGACAAGAAATTAGAAAAAAATATACTTGCTAAGATTTCAGTTTTTGCAGTGTATCAGACTCCTGCTGGATGAGAATGTAGTGACCACAATTCATCTACCATCCTCTCTAAACCAGGTAAAAACCATGAAGCAGAGGGTCCTCGTGCCCAACCAGATCAGTCTGATGGAGACCAGATCAGTCTGATGGAGACCGGATCAGTCTGATGGAGACCGGATCAGTCTGATGGAGACCAGATCAGTCTGATGGAGACCGGATCAGTCTGATGGAGACCGGATCAGTCTGATGGAGACCAGACCAGTCTGATGGAGATCAGACCAGTCTGATGGAGACCGGATCAGTCTGATGGAGACCGGATCAGTCTGATGGAGACCGGATCAGTCTGATGGAGACCAGACCAGTCTGATGGAGATCAGACCAGTCTGATGGAGACCGGATCAGTCTGATGGAGACCGGATCAGTCTGATGGAGACCGGATCAGTCTGATGGAGACCGGATCAGTCTGATGGAGACCAGACCAGTCTGATGGAGACCAGATCAGTCTGATGGAGACCGGATCAGTCTGATGGAGACCAGACCAGTCTGATGGAGATCAGACCAGTCTGATGGAGACCAGACCAGTCTGATGGAGAACGGATCAGTCTGATGGAGAACGGATCAGTCTGATGGAGACCGGATCAGTCTGATGGAGACCAGATCAGTCTGATGGAGACCGGATCAGTCTGACGGAGACCAGATCAGTCTGATGGAGACCGGATCAGTCTGATGGAGACCAGACCAGTCTGATGGAGATCAGACCAGTCTGATGGAGACCAGACCAGTCTGATGGAGAACGGATCAGTCTGATGGAGAACGGATCACCTGAAGGAGACCAGACCAGTCTGATTGAGACCAGATCACCTGAAGGAGACCAGACCAGTCTGATTGAGACCAGATCACCTGAAGGAGACCAGATCAGTCTGATGGAGACCGGATGAGTCTGATGGAGACCAGATCAGTCTGATGGAGACCAGATCAGTCTGAAGGAGACCATACCAGTCTGATGGAGACCAGACCAGTCTGATGGAGACTAGACCACCCGAAGGAGACCAGACCAGTCTGATGGAGACTAGACCAGTCTAATGGAGACCAGACCAGTCTAATGGAGACCAGATCAGTCTAATGGAGACCAGACCAGTCTGATGGAGACATAGTTAATGAGACCGGATCAGTCTGATGGAGACCAGATCACCTGAAGGAGACCAAATCAGTATGATGGAGACCAGATCAGTATGATGGAGACCAGACCAGTCTAATGGAGACTAGATCAGTATGATGGAGACCAGACCAGTCTAATGGAGACCAGATCAGTCTGATGGAGACCAGACCACTGTGATGGAAGCCAAACCAGTCTGATGGAGACCAGATCAGTATGATGGAGACCAGACCAGTCTAATGGAGACCAGATCAGTATGATGGAGACCAGATCACCTGAAGAAGACCAGACCAGTCTGACGGAGACCAGACCAGTTTGATGGAGACCAGATCAGTATGATGGAGACCAGACCAGACCAGGAGCAGCGCAAAGACCAGCAGGATTCGGTTTGATCAGTTCTACTTTGCTGCTGGTCTCCTGTAGCCGACACCAGCTTTACTAAGCCAGAATGAAGCAGAACATCGGTCAGTGTGGAAGACTGAGCCATGAACTACGACTTCAGATGGCTGCTATGAACAAATGAGTGATTCCAGGATTTTGTGGTGAGAGAGTTGCTGAAAGAATCTAGTCAGGGAAGTTTTAATCTTTGTTTGGTGGGATAGATTGAAGAAAAACGCAACCAGGGACTCCAGTCTGATGAGTCTTTGGTCCCGACTGCAGTGACTTTCTGCAGCCAACGTGGGCCACAGACCTGGCAGGAAGACATGTCCCCATCCAGCCTCTGGAGTTCTCCTGCTCAGTGTCTCTTTCAGCGTCTCGGTGAGGACGCCGGCCCAGCCTTGCCCAAACCCTCGCTCCATTTCCAGTAAGCGCCTGCAGACTGCTGGTCTTGTCTGAGGGCCAGTTTTCTGCGTCAGGCCCACTCTTCTCCTACAAACAACCATAAAGACCCCTCTGTTCGGGGCGAGGAGGGAGATGTGAGAAGAAACAGACACTCCATACACAAAAACACACTTAGCTGGGATCTGCGCACACACCAGTTGGCTCTGCCTCCTTCACCACAGACCGGGTCACTGCTGATGGCTGTCTGCATCCCTGAGCTCATCCTCCACTTCAACCTCAAAACTACAATCTAGTCTTCATCCTCAAAAGACTGAATTTTATATCTACTGTACACAAATGAAATGTGTTGTTTTCACCAGACTTTGAACTCTGAACCTGTCAGGTGTCATAATGAACATCAGTGTTTCTTTAACACAGCCTTAAACAGGTTTAATCTGGACCCAGACTGGACCAGCCTGATATGCAGAACTATAAACACACACTGGAACCAGGCCGGGCAGTGTGTCCTGCTGGGTCTGGATCTTTGCTGAGGTTTTTCACCATTTGCAGAGTGACTGGTCGCATTAAGACTTTCTGGATCAGAGTTCTCGAGTATTTACTTCAGCAGAACCTTTGAGAAGAGTAAATAAATGGAGGAAAAGCTGAAGCTCAGCAGCTCAGGCTTAAACTGAATAAATTATTAATCCAATAGAAGTGTAAGATCCAGTGCGCTGAGATTTCTGGGACAGGAGAATCATTACTTCTGTTTACAGCAACTGCTACCTGCCTAGATCTGGTTCTGTTGGGCTGAAATGGTGGAGATTCTTCTGGTGTTCAGACACCAGGAAAACCTGATCACCTGGAAAGTCCATAGCTTAAAAAAAACAAAAAACTAAAACAAAACTTCCTATCACATCCAACCATGGGGGACTTAAATTAGTTACTGTATTAGTAGTAAAGAATGATTTTAACAATAAAACTGATGAAAACTGTGTCTTTTAAACATAAAGTGGACAGACATGCTTATCTTTGGACTTTTGGGATTAACAGCTGGACTGAACTTAGTGCTGTTTTTAATGTTGGAAGATTTCAAGTGTCCAGAGCTGCAGATGATCATCCTGATCAGGTACCAGCACCGAACATAGGTTCAAAGTCTGCGTTTTTTTTTTTATATATATATTTTTATTACATTTTTCCAAAATACAAAACACATTAAACTGCTCAGGACATATCAGCAATGAAAAACATAGAAGGCGGACATGTGGGTTAAGATAACAAAATAAATAAAAAATATGCATACATATATACATATACACACACACACAGACACAGACACGCATACATAACTGAAATTAAAACAAAATTTAAAAAATAAATAAATAAAAAAACGGTGGGCAGAGTTTATATTTACCTTAAATCCTTCTCCTGCAATATGAACTGTTCTAGATAATATCTGAGACAAACGGTTTTGCTAGGCTAAGGCTATAAAGATATTTATGTAGCAAGTACTTTACAACAAAAATAGGCTAGGCTGATCTGGGAAATCCATTAAGGAGAGAAGATGACAACACAGGCCCAATATATTTCAAATAAGGGTCCCAAACTTTGTAAAAGGAATCTATGTTGGAATAAAGCATACAGAAATATATTCACTTGGGATGCAGTCCATAACAATATTATGCCATGATTTCTTTGATGGTACAGCATTCTTGGACCAGAGAAGAAGGATATTTTTTTCTTGCAGCAAAATCATAAAAAGAGTCTCCTTGTTTGCTTTGGTGATCTGACTTCTGGGAAGCCAAAACAGGCACAGGATCCATCCCATTAAACACAAAAATCAGCCACCACAAAAAACCAAACATTTAACTACACAGACCAAAAACAAAATAAATTACAATCCAATTGCATTCCAGCAAAGGAAATATATCCATTTATTCTTAATGACAGGTGTTATATGTGCCATGTAAAATCTGAACTGTATGGACTTGGTGCGATACATATAAATATTCATGGCCTAGACCAACTTTCCGCCAGACAGCATCATCTATAACAACACCAAGATCTTTCTCCCATGCTTGTTTAATAGCTTGGAGTAAAAGAACAATTGGAGTGTAAGGCTTTATAAAAAACGCTATGCATTTCCTGCTGGTTTGTAGCAACAAGACCTTTTCCACGCGTGAAGTGGTATTATTAGTCATTAAGGTGGTGTCTTTAACTACAAAATCTCTGACTTGTAGGTATCTGTAAAAGTCACCCTGATTAAATAACCCAAATTGCTGTTGCAACTGCTGAAAGGACAATAAAATCTGTTTTTTAAATAGATCACCTATTTTCTTCAACCCATGAATATTCCACACTCTAAAACCCTGTCATTACAACCTGGCGGGAAGTCTGGGTTATCCAGAATAGGAGTGAGTGGAGATGAAAACTTAGAGTGACCTTCTATAGAGCGAATGGATCTCCAAGCTTTAACGGTATAAGGGTAATGGGATTTGAGCAGAGTGTTTTAACAGACTGAGGGTTATTCAAAAACAATAAATTCAGCAAAGGGTATTTGGACTAGAAGATTCAATATCATACCAGATCGAGGTTGAATCACGGCTATACCAAATTCAAAGTCTGCGTTTAAAGAAACTTCTATGCAAACATGATGCCTTCCTTCAGTCCTGGTGCAGAGACGGAGGGACAGTGGACGACATGTCTTCAACCAGGTAATTGCTGTTTGTCTCCATGTTCTCTGTTGTTCAGACTCTGCTGTGAGAAAAAGTGATACGGGCATGGTGCAGCTTGTCCAACACATGAGTAAGCCTGTGAGTCAGTGCATACCACAGTGCCCGAACATCACACTGCTGCCGGGCCGATTTCAGCACAACCAAGAAGAGCCAGACATGGACGGACTTCCAGCTTTCACACCTGAGACAATCCCATATTAAACAGAAACAACGAGGGAAACCAATGACGTTGTACTTGAGAATGGGACTTTAATTATTTCAGTAATTTAATGTTTATGGTTTGGACAGGTTGGAGATGAAAGCAGTCTGATGTAAATAAAGATGAAGATATTTAACACCTGTCTCAGCAAACTAAACTTCATGTCCACCCCCACGTCTTATCAGAACCCTTCCCAACCCCAAGATATAAAGTGGAATTAAATAAATGTGTTTTCCATGTAAACCTCAATTCAAAATTATTATTTCCATGTAAACACGTAGGAAAATAATTTAATTCAAAATGATGTAATTTTAAATAAATAATTCGGAATTAAAAAACACGTAACCAGGGCCAATGAAGGTTCCAGTAAAACCCGCTGATGGTTTTTGAGCCGAGAATTAAACTGGAGTCAGAAGTCACCAACCAGCCTCCTGACAAGCAACATAGTGAACTTCCTCTTCACTGAAATTTAAATCAGCTTGTCAATTACTGCAGAACGAGCTGGCATCTGAAAGGAATTAGAAATGAAGAAAGTAAACTTACTAACTTGTCAAAGAGCAGTTTCATATCCACCCACCTCCCACTTAACCAGCTCCACCTGGTCAACATTCTGGTCAGAATTTGGTGGAAACATCATGAAAGCATGGATCCATCCTGCCTTGGATCAAGCCCCATTACTTTCACAGCTGATGTATAATGACATTTATATATTTAAAGCTTTTAATCAATCATACCTTATGGCATAGTGAACCCAATTTAATAGAATATTGCAAAATTGTTGAAAGAAACATCTTCTACAATGTCTTTAAGGCAGTTGTAGAGGAGAAAGGGGTCCAACCCGGTACTAGAACATGGACCTGATAACGTGGACGGTGAGCGTCAACTTCTTTTTTCAAAAATGTAGAAGATTCCTGCCAATCATTTGGTTCTGAAACAGATATAACCAATAAAACCAGCTGTGGTTGATGATGGTAAATGGACAAATCCCATCTGATTACTTTAATTAGGTCACATATGCCATTTTGGATGGAATTTGGCCTCTGAGCAGGTAAAACTATCAGACCTGAAGTCATCCATCTTCATAACTACAGGTGTTCATCAGCCACTCTGACCATGAGTTGCCTTTTCTTCAACCAGACCAGAAAGTTAGCATCTGCCTCAGCAGTATGCTCCCCACTGGCTCCGGATGGGATGAATTATGATGCCAAACCATCCCTCTGTACTCCCGGGCAGCCGAGGCGATCAAGATAAATCACCAGCTAACCCACAGGGGATGTCCTGGGATCCTGTCTAAGATGTTTCTGCAGCCTCCATCAGGATGCTGAGGATCTAAAGCCATCATGTTACTGTACTCCCCGAGAAGCAGGGGCTGCGTGCAGAGAGGGGCCCCAACAGAGGATGGGATAATACACCTAAATGTGACAGGATTATACAGGAGGTAATTATCCGTTATCCTGCTCTGCTCCTGTCACATACCATTTAGCCTGTCCTGAGTGGAGGAAAATTAAGCTGAGACCATGCAATAAAGCGTGACAATCTCAGGCTATTGATTTGCAGCATGCCAGTTTTTGATTGATGGCTCCAGTGTTTAGTCTTTTCAGGAGCACATTCCTGGCTGTAACTCAGGGGAGCATCCAAATTTAGGCATTAGCCATGACGCCGAGTGGGAGCTGGAGCCAAGAAGAATCAGTGCACAGATAACAACACGTCAGTCAAAGCAAGAAGCAGCAGACACAAAGATCAGACTCCAGGACTCCTTCACCGCCCTCCTCATGCTAACCAAAACAAAACAATGAGGAAAAAACCAACAGCTCAGATCTGTAAACTGTGTTTAATCAACACATTCCGCACTGAGCGTCTTGAACATGCTGATTGCCTGGTGAGCTGGACCACATCTGTTTGTGTACAGGGGCGGTGAAAGCCGCAGCTCCGCCACACAAAAACCTTGAGCATATTTCAGCTTTTCAGTGCTACAATTTGCCCTCCGACTGCTTCCCAAAACGCATAAATATGGGCTGTGGAATGAGCGGGGGATCTGTTTTTCTCATCCACTGCGTTGTCATTGAGGTTCTGGGAACGGAAGGCTGGATTTTGGATGCTAATTACCCGCTCAAACATGCTGGCACACTGGCTGGCTCTTTGTGGCTTTACACAGGAGATGTCTAACACCACAATATGCAGCAAACAGCTCAGAGGTTCTGCATCTGCTGCGAGACCAGGTTACACTGTCATCCCACAGCAGGACCTTCCTAATACGCTCCAGAGGAAGTTAAGAATGGTGCACTTCTCAAAAATATGTGGCAGTAAGTTATATTCTTTTGATTCCCAGCAGGGTGAGACGGACTGCAGGATGTTACAGCTGTGACTGAAGAGTCATGCTGCATGGCTGCAGTCAGAAGAGTCATCTGCATGGAGTCACGACCTTCCGAAAACACCTGACACCCAGCCCCACTGCTGCAGGATGACTATCTGATAAGCTGAATTTGACTCGCACCAGGGAAAAAAGCAGCTACGTAAGGCCTTGATGAATTAGCAGGAGAGTCAGACCACATTAATCTCACACTCACACCTTCCCTGCTTGGTTGCTGATGAATAGCTCTGCCTGCTCGGAGCATCACCTGTTCCTGCGCAGTTTAACCAGAACAGCAAAGTTCTCACAAGACCTCAGTTAATCTTATTCCTCTGTTCCTTCCTTTTCTGAGAGATTTCAGATAAGCTTGGTGATGTTAGAAGAACCACTTTTTTTGTGACAGGAAACAAACAAGTGTCAAAGATACGAAAGCAAACACACCTGGACTTCCTGCCAGTTTATCCAGACCTGTACTTTCCTTCAAAAACAAGTGAATTTTGAAATAAACATCTGGTCTGAGTAGCTTTGTTCTTCATCCCAGTCTGAACCCTCTAAGAGAAGCTTTCTCTCACGTCTTTCAGCAGTCTCAAGGACCGGTTCTCCAGAATCCTTGAAGGACTTTCCAAAAGTCTTCTTTGGATTTTCAGGGAAGGATCTGTCCCTCTGTCAGACCTGTCGAGGTCCAGGTTCTGGGGAGGATCCATCCCTCCATCAGACCTGTCGAGGTCCAGGTTCTGGGGAGGATCCATCCCTCTGTCAGACCTGTCGAGGTCCAGGTTCTGGGGAGGATCCATCCCTCCATCAGACCTGTCGAGGTCCAGGTTCTGGGGAGGATCCATCCCTCTGTCAGACCTGTCGAGGTCCAGGTTCTGGGGAGGATCCATCCCTCCATCAGGCCTGTTGAGGTCCATATCTGAGGAGAATCCATCTCAAGGTCCGGGTTCTAGGCAGGATCCCGTACCGACCTGTATTGCCCAGACCCAGACTCGTTGGTGGAAACTGGGCTTAATAAAGTGCCTCTCTGTTCTAGAGATGTAGAGATTCACTGATTTTAATCAGTGGTCTGACACAGACGTGTCAGATGTGGCTGCACTGGTAGCCTCAGCGTGCATTGGTGTCTGATTGTGCAACGTGTCTTTCTGTGTCTGAATCAGAAAAACCCACGGTTACACCGATTATTACATAGTTTGTTTCCTCTTTACTCATATTTCTGAGGCGCCTTGAATGCACCATCACTGTCTTTAAAGGCAGGGTAGAAGATCTTGGAAAACAGTTCGAACAAGCTACATTTGAAAAAATATACACCCCCGAAACCACGCCTCCAGGGCACAGGAACGCGTCGCGTGCGCTCTTATTGGCGAAGATAACCGAGAACAGCCGAGTGGCTAGCTTGTTAGCTTCCAAGTAAACAGCAGAGGAACCACGGTTCTAAAATTGATAATTATCTCACCTCCAACTTCTGCTGCGTAAAACATCCTCACTGCAAACACCAACACCTCCATGACTTGATCCACATCTGTTTTTTCTTTTTAAGAGCAAACAGCGGCATAGATAAGAGCAGCGAGCAGCCATGTTCTCTCAGTTCGTCTGCACTGAGATGCTCACGGCAAACACGGTGCACACGCGCGTGAGGACGGTTGGTGCGCGACAGAGAGCAGTCAAGTTTGATGGAAATAAAAATCTTTCAATCAATAAGCACGGGCCGTTCAACACTCCATCCAATGAAATTAATTTCATTGGAGGTTTTTTTTTTCAGTGCTGTCGTTCCACAGGTGATATTTTTTTTTCATTTTTGTGTCAGATCATTTAATTTATTGGCTGCAATCAGGGAGTGAAGAAGACTTTAAACAATATAGTAAAAAATGCTCGCCCCACATCTTCCTTAGATGATTCCACTGATTCACATAAACATGAGGTGAACAGCAGAAAAACTGGTGAGAAAAATGTCTCTAGTTTGTTTCTTTAAAAAAAAAATAACCTCTGACAAATCCTGACAGCAATCTCTGTCTGTACCATAGTGGATTGCATCATTTTAAGATGGATTTATTGGTTTGATTTATAGAAAACAATCAATAAAATAAATATCAAATACATCCTTCACAGGGAAAGAGAGAAGGGAAAATAGCTGTGATGTTTAGAAACCAGATGAGGACTTGTTAATTGCTTTTTTGTGTTGAATCGTATTGAATTGCAGCATAAATTGTATCGAACTGAATCACATTGTATAAAGTCAAATCATGTCAAATCATTGGTGAATTGCATCGTATAGGCAGGAGGCTTCACTATATCGTTAATGTATCGCATCGCTGGCAGCGTATCAAGATGCATATAGAATCAGTCTCCTTTGTGGGGATTCACATCCCTATTCTGTTCCAGAGTGGAGCAGTCACGCTTTGCCCCCTCCTCCATCTTGAGAATAAAAGTTGTAGCTTCACGTGACCCAGCAAGCACACAGACCTCTGCCAGCAGCTGGTCAGGAATGTGGACCAGAGCTTCAAATGAGACGACTGAGTGGTTAAAGTGTGATAAATCAGATCATCCTGCAGCATCCTCTAAATGTCAGGCTGGAAAACTATCAGAATCTTCTTAAATAAAGTGGATAAAGTGTTTTTCGGTGGATTTGGTTCACATCTATGATACCTACATGCCCCAAATCAGCTTCCCTCACTGAGATAATGCCAAGTTATGATTTTTATAACATCAGTAATAATTTGTTGTTTTTGCATTATGTGCAAAAACAATGTACACCTACCTTCCACACATCAATCTCTCTATTAATGCATCAATTATGACAGACCTATTAAAAAGGAATAATAATAATAATAATAATAATAATAATACATTTTATTTATAGAGCTCTTTTAAAGAAGCTCAAAGACGCTTTACACGACGGATAAAACAACAGTATAAAACAATGGTCTGGTAATATTTATGACAATCATTAGATTAAAATATATTCAATACAACAAATAAAGGGGAAGACAAAAAAAGTAGTATCAGTACTGGTACAAATGACACCAGCACTTTATTTACGTGGTATTGGATCAATACTATTATCACACAGCCCTATTCTGCAGCAACAGACTGAACAGGATTTGGATTGTGAGGAAGTTTCTGACCCTGATTGTGTCTTCAGTCGGGGTCCCACCTGGACACATTGCTGCTTCACCAACCGATCAGGTCCCGTGGAAACCATTTTAATGCTTAAAAGTTTTACAAAATGTTTAATAACTTATAAACTGTAAAAGTTAGAAACAGCAGGAGCTAGTCTCTCTAGAGAACGCTGAACATTTGGATGTTTGAATGCTCGAACGTCATAAAGTATAAAGAGCTCGTAGTTTTTCAGTCTCTGGAAAAACCATGTAAACAATATTGATAATGTAGATGACTAATGCCTGAAAGCAACCAGTGATGTTGATTTAAAAAGCAGACAGTCCCCATGAATACTTTTTTTTTCAGGGGAAACATAGACACTTTTGGACACGTACCCGTGCATGGCGTGCAGTGTATGCGGCTCATAATGGTAGCGCCCCTCATGGTGCCTCATGTCGATGGGGATTGGAGTGTGAAACGTGGGGAAAAGGTGGTGTGCACCTGTAAGGATAAAAGAGAAAGGAAAGTTAAAGCCCCATCTGAAGGCCTGGATGGGATCTGAACATCCATCTGATAAGACCAAATCAGGCTTCACACAACAATGAAAGCTGTTTTCATGTGTGGAACAAGGAATGCAGAAATCCACCATTTCCTGGCATTAATGGCCTGACGGCTTCAGGGAAGCCTCGTTAGAACAATGCAGCGGATTTTCATTAATTACTGTCATTAGAGCGGTTGATCCAGCCAGACACACTGTCTTCATTCAGGAGCAGAGCTCTAACTGGAGGACAAACGCTCCAGTCATTCGCTCCAGGTCCACTTCGCACACAACCAACTTTCCCTGGCCAGAACTTTTATTTCAGAGGTTACAGAGCAGTGCTGCTGCGCTGGGTTGGTCTGCAGCTGCCAGCAGGATTCTTCAGCTGCACACAGTCAGTAAACCTGAGACCCCCCTGGGTTAAAGGTGAAAACTGGGAGAGCTGGGATCATGATTTCCATCTGAGCGGGACAAAGCAAAGGCTTTTATGAGGCCAACTGGTGCAGGCTACCATGCAAACATAATACAAACATGATGCATACATCTGCAGCCCAAAGCTCCTCAGAGTAGCAGCAGTGTCCTCCACGGACTCATTCCATCCTGTCAACATCTAAAATCCCGTGACAATAAAAATAAATTGATTTTAAGACTTCAGGCCTTCAAAATGTTCCACAAAAGTTAGGAAAAAAGTAAAGTTAGTGAGAGTGTGGATGCTGCTGTTCCATTTCTTCCATCAAAGATCTAGAGTCTTGACTGGTCTGATAATGGTCCAGGTCTCCACTGTGTGATGGTCCATCCCGGATGCCTCAGAGTCCAAAAAGTGGACCAGGAACTCCGGACCAGGTTTACATGCAGCCTATTCTCTGCTCAGTGAAGTCTGAAGTGACGTCTGGATGGTAGAGCTGATGAAGGTTTCCATAGTAACCCTAGTTCATGTGGTTTTACCAGCTGGTGATGATGATGGTTCTTGGATCCAGATTAAGCCCCACTCACACCCTACAGTAAATATGGATACGGACGCTTTCATCCGTATCTGGAGGTCATTTCGTCTGTCAGTATGTCTGTTGCGAGAGAGCTTACGAATCCAAGTGTTCCGGACGAAACAGAGCAATACCATCGGAAATCGTGGGGGCAGTGTAGAGTCCAAGTTTGCAGAGTTTACACATTCATGAAAATCGAAGAAGAAGAGTAAGGAGAGGCCATTTAAAAATGTCAAAAGTTTAAATTACTTTACTTTTAATTGGTCCGACACATCGCCACCGTGTACACTTATTTTTTTCCGACTTTTCTGAAGAAGACGGAGCAAAACTACCTCCTCTTCCAACGCCAGGTTCACGGTCGTCAATGCTGGTAAATTTCAACACAACACTGCCCCCTAGAGGGGGTACGGAGCAACATTCATAACAACGCTGATACCAGAGCGTACCGGACGGAGGTACAGTATGTAGGTCAGTAGCGAAGACAACGTTTGGTAAGGACAGGCCAATTACATCTGTATTCGGAGGTATAAATCTACCTTTCAGACTGTCAGATGATAATCTGAGTGTAGAGGAGAAATGTAGAAACCTGAAACATCAGCAAAGGTAAATGTGGGAATCGTTGCTCTTATTTCTCTTCTCCTGCTTCCAGGTTGCAACAGCTCATTTTAAACAAGAGTCATTTTAATATCCTCCATGTACTTTCTTTCAAAGCTGTTAAAAACACATTCCTGTTTGTGGTGGCTTATTGTCCTCATTGAGTGTAGCCATGGCAACAAGGTGGAGCAAGCCTGTGAGCCTGGAGGCTACGGCTGCATGGTGGATGATGCTCTTCACGCTGATGGATCCTCTTGTCACTGTGAGTCATGATGATGGTAATGTCTTGTTCTTGGTTAATCATGGTGGGATTACACATGACTGCTTAGGATTTCCCTCCAATGATTGTTTTCCTTTTAAAATTCCTGATGAATTATTTTCCCTTAAGTCAGAGGATTAAGATCAGAGTTGGGTAATAATCAGTTACTTGTTGTTTACATGCTGGAAAGTTTCTCATGTTTAGTTAAATGAAAGAGGAGCACACTTTCCTTTAAACACGTTAACATTTCAAAGTTATGATTTTTCCGGGTTTCTTTGTTTGGCAGATTCTTGGAGACTGAACTCAGAACAGCAGGAACTGACCGTTTTCTCCTCTTGTTCCTTATATCCGCTCATCTCTGAGATCGTTAAAGTTAAAGCAGAGCAAAGGTCCGTGTACGACTTTAAAGATCCCTGCCGCTGGATCCGGGCCAGCGACCCTCCCTCGCTTTCATGCATGAGAGACGGCCGACTCTGAGCCCAGCTTGTGTGTTACCAAGCCAAATGAGGCCCCCGGTAAATGAGTGAGAGCAGGGGAAAGGAGTTTGAGCTTTGTTTCACAAGTGCAGCCAGAAGTTGGGTCTTTGTTTGAAAGGTGCCCCCCTCCCGCCTGCGCTGCCTGGCACATCTCTGGGTGGGGAACAGGACAAGGAGACCAGATCACGAGTGAGACAGCAGTGTGGTGTCTTCATGTAAGAGAACTGAGAATAATCTGCTCCTGAGGTGGAGCCTCCGCGTGGAACACTGGTCAAACACACTAAAATAAACCACTCCGGAGACTGGGTCCCTGCTTTGACCCCCCTCCTCCAGCCCAGTGCTGCTGGATCTGGGGGTGATAAGGGCTGCGAGAGACCTTCTATCACTCAGACAGCTGCATTGTTTGTTGGGCTGCAGGGACACCGGCCAACAGGTATGTATGTGGAACTGTTCACACAGCTCCTGATTTACTGTCGGCCCTCCGCTGTGTGTCAGTTTACTCCACCCTCCGCTTCACATTTCAGAAACATCAGCATGTGATAAAGTCTCTGAGCTGTAGGAGCTTTCATTTACCAGAAAAGCTCCCTTCATCTGGGATGGCTAGTCAAGTACTGTACACTATTGTTGCCAAAAGTATTTGCTCACCCATCCAAATCATTGAAATCAGGTGCTCCAATCACTTCCATGGCCACAGGTGTATAAAATGAAGCAGCTAGATATGCAGATTGTTTTTACAAACATTTGTGAAAGAATGTGTTGCTCTCAGGAGCTCAGTGAATTCCAGCGTAGAACTGTGATAGGATGCCACCTGTGCAACAAATCCAGTTGTGAAATTTCCTTGCTCCTAAATATTCCACAGTCAATTGTCAGCGGTATTATAAGAAATACTCAGCCACGAAGTGGTAGGCCACGTAAACTGATGGAGCGGGGTCAGCGGATGTTGAAGCGCATAGTGAGAAGAGGTGGCCAACTTTCTGCAGAGTCAATCACTACAGACCTCCAAACTTCATGTGGCCTTCAGATCAGCTCAAGAACAGTGACCAGACCAGCTTCATGGAATGGGTTTCCATGGTCAAGAAGCTGCATCCATCCACACATCACCAGGTGCAATGCAAAGTGTGGGATGCAGTGGTGTAAAGCAGCCGCCACTGGACTCTAGAGCAGTGGAGGCGTTCTCTGGACTGACAAATCATGTTTCTCCATCTGGCAATCTGATGGAGGAGTCTGGGTTTGGCGGTTGCCAGGACAACTGCAATGTGCCAAGTGTAAAGTTTGGTGGAGGGGGCATTATGGTGCGGGGTTGTTTTTCAGGAGCTGGGCTTGGCCTCTTTGTTCCAGTGAAAGGAACTCTGAATGCTTCAGCATATCAAGACATTTTGGACAATTTAATACTCCCAACATTGTAGAAACAGTTTGGAGCTGGCTCCTTCCTCTTCCAACATGACTGTGCACCAGTACACAAAACAGGTCCATAAAGACCTGGATTGCAGAGTCTGGTGTGGAGGGAACTGGACTGGCCTGCACAGAGTCCTGACCTCAACCTGATAGAACACCTTTGGGATGAATTAGAACAGCGACTGAGAGCCAGGCCTTCTCGTCCAACATCAGTGTGTGACCTCACAAATGCGCTTCTGGAAAAATGATCAAAAATTCCCATAAACACACTCCTAAGCCTTGTGGACAGCCTTCCCAGAAGAGTTGAAGCTGTACTAGCTGCAAAGGTGGACCAACATCATATTGAACCTTATGAATTATTAATGGGATGTCACTTGAGCTCATATGTGAGTCAAGACAGGCGAGCAAATACTTTTGGCAATAAAGTGTATGCCTAAATGTTCATATTATGCTAAAAGTGCAAACTGAAGAACTGTTGTGTTGGTAAAAAGCATCATGAACCGATTCTGCAGCCGTCTTTCATAAGGTGGTTGTCGTAGGGATGCACATATCTGCCTACCGGCCCCCATAAATCTGCTCCAAATATCCTGAAGAAGCCACACTGATTCTTCTTCTCAGTTTTCATCTTAAATCCTAGTTTGGTCTCTGATTTAAGACAATGCAGGTGCTGAGAGTTAACTCCGAGTCTCAGGACTCAGGCAGAGGAGAAGGAGAAGAACTCTGAAGTGCCTTATCAGGAGTGAGCTGAAGTGGAGAGCAGAGTGGACTCATGTCGCGGAGGAAGTACTCAGCGATGATAATAATACCACGAGAGGCCAAACTGAGCCAGGAATCATTTTCAGAGGAGAAAAGCCTTTGTTGTGCTGAGAAAGAGAGAGGGAGGAAGCATGGAGGGAGCGAGAGAGGCGAAGCGCTGCAGAGTAGGAGAGGTGGGGGTGCTCGATTCAGACAGGAAATTCCAGCAGAAAAAGTTGGCCTTGGTCCTAACTACACAGCACCGTGCCAACAGCTATACACAAGCGCTCATGTGCTTGTATACACACTCACACTCACAATTACACAGACAGGCACTGATTTGTTCTGCAGTTCAGTCTCAGTAAGCAACCGTAAAGAATAACTGAGACAAACACAAAGGTGTTACTATGTCCTCCTCCAACACACACACATTACACACGCCAATGCAACTGCTGCCTTCAGACTTCATAAAAACTACATGTTTAGCTTGATGTGGGAATCCTGAACAACATGGAACCTCCAGGTTTATGTTGCAAGCGGTGGCCTCTTCTGAGCCGGTACATGGGTGAGTGATGGCGACAGACGGATTAGAGGCTTACAGGAGGGCACGGAACCGCTGCGTCAATGAAAGGAAGTCTTAACAGGGTGGCTCTTTACTTTAACAGCCTCCAGGGATGGTAAGAGGATACCTTTTTTATTGATAGAGGGATTTGGGGAAGAAGGTAAATGGATTAGGCCGACAAACGCTGGAATGACAAGATGGTTTGAGCGGAAATTCATGAGCTCCTGTGAACTCCTGCGAAGTCTGTATATGTTCTGATGTATCAAACTCAAAGAGCTTGGGAAGACCGACTCGGAGGTTTTCCTTGGGTTTGGAGTCAGATGTTCTATAGCCTTTCATGTCAATAAGAAATCAGATGTTTAAAATCCACTGCTCAGGGTACCGGATCCTTATTAACGCTGACTGATTGTTGCTAATTCATTTTGTCATATGAAATAGTTGCTTTTTATTACAACTCAACCCCCCCAAAAAAAGAGATACTCTGTATGAAATCTAAATAAAAACAGAATTGAATGATTTAGAAACCTCAGCAACATATTTTATTCCCAGTTGAACATAAACAACATATCAGATGATGAAACAAACATTTTACCATTTGATGGAAAATCTTCTCTGATTGTGAATCTGATGGCAGCAACACGTCTGTGAAAAGTTGGAACAGGAGCAACAAAAGGCTGGAAAAGTAACATTTACTTAGATTTCGTAACATTTGACAATTACGTGGTTTAACTGGGAACAGGTCAGTAACATGACTGGGAATAAAAGGAGCATTTCAGAGAGGCAGAGTCTCTCAGATGGAAAGATGGACAGAGGTTCACCATTCTGAGACAAACTGGCTCTAAAAGTTGTGGAACAAGTTCAGAAAAATGTTCCTTAGATGTTGAAGATCCTCCATCTAGAATATCATCAGAATATTCAGGAGGAATCTCTGTGTGCATGAGACAAGCCTGGATGCTGGTGACCTTCTGCTTTAAAAGCAGACATGATTCTATACTGGAAATTACTGCATGGACTCAGGAAGACTTCCAGAAATCTCTGTCTGTGAACACAGTTCACCCTGAAACCCACAAATGCAGGTTAAAGCTCTGTCATGCAGAGAAGAAGCCATATATGAACAGGATCCAGAAACATCATCATCTGTCTTCTCTGGACCAAAGCTCATTTAAAATTCTCTGAGGCGAAGTGGAAACTGTTCTGTGGTCAGATGGATGAAAATATGAGGATGTTTCTGGGAAGCATGGAGGCCGTGTCCTGCAGACCAAAGAGGAGAGGAAGCATCCAGCTTGTTATCAGTGGACAGTTGGAAAGCTGCATCTCTGATGGGATGGGGTTGCATTAGTGTCTATGGCAACAGCAGCTTCCACATCTGTGCAGCTCCATCAATGCTGAAAAGTACATGAAGGTAGATGAAGGTTTTAGAGCAACATCTGTTCCCATCCAGACAATGTCTCTTTCAGGGGAAGGTCTTGCAGATTTCAGCAAGACGATGCTGAACCACATACTGAATCCATCACAACAGCATGGCTGCAAACAGGAGGAGAGTTCAGCTGCTGAACTGGTCCGCCTACAGTCCAGAACGTTCACCAGTAGAAAACATTTGGAGCATCATGAAATCAGAAATCCAGCAACCAAAGTCCAGGACTGTTGAGCAGCTAGAATCCTGTTTTTCAGTTAGGGTGAATTAGAGCTTTTCCGATTTAGTTTTAAGTTGAACTCATTTTGACTCAGAATGACACGTGTTATTTTCCCACCCAAGGCTGGAGCGATGAACTGTTTCAACATAGAAATACAGATTAACGTCATTATCAGTAAAATATTCAAAGTTTCAGCTCTCAGGTAGTTTTTGTGTCATGTTTGCAGTTTTTTTTCCGAGGCCGGAAAACGAAGGGTTTTAGAGGAGATGGTTTTCTGAGAAGTTGATGATGTTTTACTTTAAATGCGGTAAATTCCACCTGCATGTGAATTACAGCTTTCAGAGCAGCTCAGATCAACAGCAAAGCCTGAAAGCGTGAGATTAAATCAGAACATGTGGGCTGCTGTGAGGACTTTGGGCCTGTGTTTATATCTGGTTGCCATGGCGCCCTTGTCGTCCCCCCCCCACCCCAGATGTGTTGTATCATCTGGCAGGCTGGTGTGCAGCCGCCCAGGCCTCTGCTGCTCCGTTCCAGTCCTGGCATGTTTACAGATCCCGTTCAGACCCAGCTGGTTTCTCTCTGCTGCGATTAGTCCGGGTCAAATCTGCACACCCTCCTCAGCCAATCACTCCTCATCCTCATCGTTAACCCCGTGAACCCACCAGCGGTTTCATCTATCACCTGGGCTACAAGGTGCTGCACCACCTCCCGTAATTGTTCTAAAGACTGTGCTAGTAAGACCTGATCTCACCTGGGTTTCCATTTGCTGGTACCAACAGAGGGAAGAGGAGAGCTTTCACCCTTCAGCTGGTCGTGTATCAGACGGTCTGACAATCGTTTTCTGCTGCTGGTGAATGGAAACAGATGAGAGGAGCAGACCAAGTTCCTGCTTCTGGTTTCCTAATGACGGACATGTTCCTGCGCAGGGGAACCGTGCAGGTAGCCTGTGTGAAGACTGATGAAGTGTCAGGATAACCAGCTTCCCGTGCAGACTCCTGATTTATGGCCTGTACCGCAGAGCTTGGGTGTGAGGCCGATCAGCTAATCAATGCTTTGTTATTGCTGCTGTGTAGAATGAGAGGACAAACGCACCAATCACAGCGAGCCGCTTTAAACGCGGGAACTCAGAGCTTCCTCGGTTTCCTCTGAGCCCTTTAACCTCAGACACAGCTGACACAAAAAGCGTCCTCAGTGCACCATGACGGCATCCTCAGCATAACCCCCCCCCCACACACACACTACTGGCCCACCCTCCCTGAGTCATAAACAGCACCTTTTCTTCTTTAAAGAGGAAGAACCAAAACAGCACACAATGTGTGGGAGGAGGCAACACTCATCAATCTGAAGCTGTCCAAGCGGGGTGGGGGGGTCACCCCGAGGTGAGGGCCCCACCCCCGATCCCCAAACCCCCAACCCCCCCTCAGACCCATGTGAGGAGCTGGGGAGTCTTTCCTGGATGGACCCAGACCTGGCCTCCATCAAGCTGTCACTGAATCTGAGCTCTTATACGTGATCTACGTCATGAAAAAGGATTTATCAGACACACAAACCTCATCCTCACGGAAACCTCTTCAGGATTCTTTTGGGGTTTCCAATCAAATATGTTAAACTGAAAAAATAATCATTTATCTGCAAATACAACCTCTGCATTAACCATGTTGGTGTAAGTGCGGGGGGGGTGCCAATAAAGTCGACTGATGAGATTCCATCAGATGTGAACAATCGTTGCAGCTGGGTTTAAGTCACTGATGATCGAACAGGAAAACATGAAGGATTTTCACTTTTCTTTTACATATCATATTGTAGAATATGAACCAGGAGGATCTGTGCAGAAACATGGAAATACAGCAAATACTTCCTGAATTAAGAGGAGTAAAATTCTTTATAACTCCCGCTCTGATTGTCCATTTCTATTACCAGTCAGAAAAGTGGGTCTGCTCCTTTACCGTCACCCTGGACAGAAGTGATGGTGAGCGGAGGAGAAGTTAGCTGCTTAAAGCTTTCGCTGGTGGAAAAATGCTTTAATTAAAAAACAACCTGGATCTTTAAGAGGGAAGTTGATGTAAAAAATAATAAAAGTTAATGATAAAGTGATAAATTTGCATCCATTTGTTTCAGGCTGTAGTCTGCAAGTGCAACAGTGTCTGTTGGAGGTCTCTTCATACATAAGGAGGATGTAGAGTAAAGGAGGTAGACAAAGTTCAGACAGAATTCATGATGATGAAGCAGAATTTTGCTTCAGCTTCTGCTTTGGTGAATCTTAGGAGACAATGACACTCACTGGTCCATATGGATGATGTGGGGTGAACAGGTGGACTTGTGTTTACTTTTTTATTTGTTTGTTGTCTGAACTGTGTTTTGTGGTGATAGAAATGGTTTTAATGAGCTTTCAGCTGAGATTCTGGACTAGTGGATTCTCCATGTTTGTATTTATAGAGCAGACCTGACGCTTCACCCTGTGGAACTGAATGAAACTGGGAGCAATGGGGCTTTAGTTCAAAGTTTTGCAGATTGCAGTTTGTCGGTATCTATGGCGAGCTGCTTTTCTCAGCTGTACTGCAGTGGCGTGCATTGGGGGTGCGCGGCGGCCTGTAGAGTGCAGAGAAACCCCCCAATAACTAACGGAGAGTTAACTCTGAACTCACAGGACAACAGTACTCGTTCGTTTGTTCATTCTACTTAAAGTTTTGGTGAAATGAAGGAGCTTTGCTGCAGATAATGCCTTACAGAGGCTGCCCCGTCTCTCCCATTATATGGATGCATGCCAGAGGGCGACTCAACGAAATAACTTGTGAAGGAGTCAAGTAATACAGAAATTTTATTGTTGAGTAAATGTATGTCTAAACTCCAAGAAATAAGGTCCAGGTTGAAAAAAAAAGAAAGTTATCGTTAAGGTATTCTTGTGCGATCCTTACAAGCGCCTCCACATGTATTTTGAGGAGCAGCAAAGTCTCGTCTGAATGATTCGCCTCAATCTCACTATTGTTTTTCTCTGAGTGGTGATGAGCTGGTTGTGGCGTAATGCGATCTTTATGATGTCACTTCCTTACTGAACTTAGGGCTAAGGTGCACTCAGAAAGCATAGTTCGGAAGACTCTGTCCATTTGGGGTCTCGGTTCGGCCGAAGGCTCGGCTGGTCTTCCGGACCAAGATCGTGTTAACGTTGCACCATTGCCAAACGAGCCAAACCTTTTGAATAATGTTGCCAATCTCTCCAGAGGTGGCGCTGCATTCGGATTTACCGTAGGCGAGGACAAGACATACGATGAACACCAAGGTTCTCACAATGTCCATTTCCTCCACAAAATATTATTTTTGTGCTTACTTACGAGGAGCTGGGAAATGATTTCATCAGACCAAATATCGATTAAAACTGACCACGAGCCATTTTGAAAAGTACTGCAGTCCCACACGTGTGTTTGTTGTTGTAGCGTTTACCCACAATGCCCAATGTTTTACCCACAATGCCATGCTAAACCAAATGCAGGAAGCAGCAATTCTGTAGTCCACTTCCTGTATTTGGTTCACTTGAAACAGACCAAGATCCGTGCTTGTAGGTGGACCGAGTCTGCTTGCTTGTTCTGGATCAGAGTCCGTTTGCGCATTTGCCTCCCCCAACTCCCCCAAACAAAGTGGACTTTCCAAGCAAACGGACTCTGATACGAATCAAAAAAGCTTTGCGAATGCACCCTTTAATGCCTATCGAGTCTACATCAATCCAAGAACCGGAGATTTAAGAATTAGACGGCACACTTACCCGTGTAAAAAATATCCTGGGAGGGGAACCTTAAACGATAGCCTTGTGTGGCTGAGACGGGGTATTGGCTAAATATTTATGCGTTAAAGCACTTACACGGCCTCATGTGGACATGGACTGTATAGAGTTCAGTCCAGGATTATATAAACCTGCAGAGAGACCAGCAGGACTGAAGACAAACACTGTTGGACAGTTTCTCTGATTCTTACCTGTCACCGGACTCCAGTCCTGCTGTTGGGCAGTCTGTCCTCTCTTAATGTTTCTACATCCTCAAAGTGTTGAATAAGATGATTAAACTTAGATTAGCATGAAATGCAGCTCAGCTGAGTTGATGGGCAGAACTGGGCTCTCAGGTCAACAGTCCTGATAAGATAAAGCTTTGCACTGTTTAGACACACACATGCAGGATCTCATAAAGCCCTTCTTGTCTGGCCTCTTTCTTCGGGGCAGGATTGAGTGTAGAAACTCTGGGAATTGCTTTTAAAGCACTAACATGAAGCAGCTGTGAAGCAGGTCAGAGGCCTCCATGCGAATGCTCCGGCTCTCAGGTGATGCTTTTCTTCCTCCTGCTCCGATAACGCCGCCCTGCTCACTCTTTCTGGGAGGTGGCTCTCACCCGCCATCATCTAAACAGACATTTCATTTGAGAAGTTGCTTTTTGGCAGCAAGATGCAAAATCATGTCTCCACCTCCTTTATTCTGCATCTCCTTATTGTTCAGAGACCTTAAATGGCCACAGACTGGAACAGATGGTTGCAAACTTATGACTTAATTATCAACTTTTAATCTTTTTTCATCAATTTCACTCTAAAGGATCTTTGCTTAATTTGTTTGACGTATTTATATACAAATATCAGAAATCATTGAGATCTTAATGTATTTTAATTGCTTTTATATTGTATTTCCTTTTCATCTGTTCATATTAAAAACATTGCATGTGCTTTTATCTGTGTTCTTACTTTTTCCTTGTTGCATTTTGAGATTTCCTTTCCAACTGTAATGTGCTTTACAAATAAAATGCATTATTATCACTATTAAAGAGATAACTCCTGACCGTGGTGATCTGCAGATGAAAGCTCAGAATGGAAAAACAACAATCACTGAAAACATGTTGCAGGACAACTCGAACCAGCCACTTCTGGCATAAGCGTGTCACCTCCTGCTAAAATTGACATGACTGCGATGTTTAAAAAAATATTTTTTTCTTAATCCTGCTCCTGATGGATTTTGACCAGTATCGCCAATCAGTTCCTGATCCCAGTTCTTTTGCAGCCTTGTGTGAAAGCTTTGACAAACATGCTGCTATTTGTTGCACTAAAACACACCAACATGAAGCGATGCACACAAACACCCTGACTAGGACAACTCTTAAACCACAATTAAAGAATTCAACTTTAAAGATGTGTGGAAGTGGCTTCATCATCATTTCCAGGTCTAAATGGAGGTTTAGGGCTGGAATATACTCGCTGCTGGCAACGTGTCTGGGTATCCATCACAGCACCCACACATTCAGAGTGTACCTACGGCAGATACAGTAGGTCACACGCATTGATGTAAGGTAACATGCTGCATGCCCGAAGAGCTTGAACGCTAGAGCTGCTCATGTGAACAAGAGCATACAAGGTCAGATGTACAGTAAATATAATGGTGGATAGTTTTGAAGAGCACTGCTCAGACTTTGTCTACAACTATCGGCATTTATTTGATGTTTCCTCTCTGGTGCACAGTGATAAACTCTCGTGCTGCAACAGTTGGCAACAGTTTAGTACGCTGTTGTTTGCAGAAATGTACTGTAAATACGATATGACCCTGTGGATGGAGAAAAAGGAATTATTACCAATAGCCTGGATGAGTGGAAATCATAAAATTGATTTATTAGACAAAAAGAACAATTACAAAATAAGAATAAAACAATATCAGTTGCAACTGGAGAGTCTCTTCAGAACTTTGTTGGACTAAGGTCTTTCAGTTTTCTGTACGGGATCTCCGGTTGTTTTATTTTTTTTTAATAATTTTCCTTTTTTTGTCTAATAAATTCATTCACTCATCCAGACTATTAGTAATAATTCCTTTTTCTGCACCCACAACCGGCAGATTTGCCTTTCAGTATTTCAGACTTAAAGGGCTGCAACATCCTAGCAAAGACCGCCAGTAGCAAGCGTTTCAGTTGTCCCGTGCTACTGACGTGCTGCAGCAAGTATGTAAACCGGGGGTCTCCAAAGTCGGTCCTCGAGAGCTGCCGTCCTGCAGGTTTTCTTTACCTTCCTACTCCAACACAACTGAATCAAATTTAATGCATCTTATAGCTTATGACACAATGAATCATTAAATTGAGTCGGGTGCATTGAAGCTATAGGAGCCAAAAAAACCTGCAGGATTGTGGCCCTGGAGGACCAGAGCTGGACACCCCTGATATACACAAACGTTCCAGACGTTGATGCTTACGTCCACAGCAAGTATATTCCAGCCCTAAGCAACAGAGAATATTATGTTTACATGGAGCCAAATATACCGAATGAAATTGGTTTGAAAGCTCTATCAGAATAAAAATGATCCATGTATACACCTCAATATGAATGAAAGCGCCAAACCGAAAGGATTTTCATTTGGTTTCACAGGAGTAGAATATTCCTTTTGCCAAACTGATCATGATATCTTGTTAACACTGTCAGTTTGCGTTCTGACAGCACATGCTCTGACTTGACATAAACGACTGATGTTTTCTCGCTTTGGAAGAAAGCAGCAAACAAACAAATTTACTGGACAGCGTCAGAACGTTTGTTTTTAATTAAAACTCTGTCTTTCTGCCTTTTCCTCTCGGTTGTTTGCAGCAGGAGTTGCATGAGTATCAAACTGCTGCAAAAACCACAACTGTGATGATCAGTTTGTAGACATTCATCTTTGATAAAATCACGTGATGTAAACATGTTTCTGTGCATGTCAGTCAGGACCATTCTGCTTAAATGTTAGCGCATGTACATACCAGATCGGAAAATATTAGTTCCCATGGAAACAGCTGCCCTGAAATCTTAAATCAGAATAATTTCAATCAGAAAGGGGAAAATACATCCATTTAAATGTGTCTGAAAATGTGAAAAACAATGGTGTTATCATTGTGGATTTACCATATAGAGTCTCTGAATAAACACTACATTTAGTGGCTGGATTGTAAACCTCCTGGATACAAAAGCTGGAAAACGTCTGTAGATCACCCAAAGCGTAAATTGTCCATCACAATTTTTCACTAATAGTGAAAGAAGAGATCACGCTTGGCAAGTAGGGATGGGCAATATGGACTAAAATACATATCATGATAATTTCCGGTTTTCATCAAGGTAACAATAATTGGTAATAAAAGATATCATCCTAATGGCTTGTATTATAAATCCATCACTACTTTCTGTCTTGAGAGCCCTAAAACAATACTAGAAGCCACTAAAGTACATCAAATAAGTTCAAGTAGTACACTTGGATTGCAAAACTGTAGTAAGACCAACCAAACAAGTCTGAAATATGAGAACAAATTTTACATTTATTTAAACTGTGCAAACAGAAAAAAAACCCACATAAATAACTGTAAATACAAGCTGATAAATTTAAATAAATAAACTTAAATAAATTTATCATTTTTATGATGAGATGACAAATTATGACCATGGGGAATTTCTCTGACAATTTATCGCACACGATAATATATTTCCCATCCATATCAGCAAGATCTGATAAAGTTTTACGAAGAGTTTCTATTGGTCACAAATATAAAGAAAAGGGGTTTTACAACCTTAGAAACTAAGCAGTTTGTTCACCACTCACAGAAAGTTTAAGTTTTTCCCTTTTCCTGATTTTGCTGAGTGTGCTCACATGAAGGTGGTTTCTGATGGTTGACAGCAGAGCAGATGAAGCCTCTGAGAGCTCCGCAAAGCAGCAGCGAGTGGCCAGGACATTACTCAGCATCAACAAACAACAGACTCTCAAGATAAGGAATCGTTTGTCACTGCAGGCGCTCTGACAAACAGCACGCATTGTGTGATAAAATTAGCTGGAATGCTGCTTCCCCGTGTGACACCGCAGGACTGGAGTCACCTCGGGGTACGCCTGCTGGGGAATCTCCTTCATCTGACAAATACTTTATGGATATGTTCAGGAAAAGCTCTCAGTCACAGGGAAGCTGCACTGCAGTCTGGAATGAAGCTGGATATGTTCAGGGATTTGCTCTCAGATGGGAAACAGCTAGGAAATTTCGACAGAAATCAAAAGGGCAATCCAGATGGTTTTCAGAGGAGGCTGTGTCCTCTTCATCTGCAGTCTCCCAAACTTGTAACCTTTAGAACAACATCTAAGTCCTTAAATAGAGAAAACACAAGCAACATCGGATACAGAGTTCTTCTGCTTGATATGATTGTATGGTTGGCACGTCTGTAAGTTCATTGAACATCTTGAAGTTTAAAAAGTCTGAATCAAAACAACCAAATAGGATATCTATGACCTTAAAACATGACTCACACGACCACACACACATACAGACAGCAGGCAGGTAGAATCACACCTGATGAGGGTGGAAGGAAGCAGATGGAGCCGGACGGAGTCATCACACCAAACACTTCAAATACAGGACGCCATGACAAAACCTGGATATGATAACTGCTTACTCACTTTTAACTCGTTTAATCAAGAACACGACATTATCGGGCTGCAGGTGGTGTTCCTACAGGTTCTAAAAGGAAGCAGAACCTCCAGTTATCAGAACCCAGCGTGGTACACCAGCTTATTGTCATGTATGAGATACACGGCAAGACAGGGTTCCTCCGTTGGAGACTGATTTCCAACTCATGTTGAGAGGGGGGACTAACAGGAACAAATTGAACCGGAAAGAATCAATCAGAGAAACACGGAAGTGACGCAAACATCTTTCTGTAAGAGGAAAGCCTTCGGAACAGCAAGTTGTTGTAGTTTTAAGGACGTGCAGCTCATTTTAGACATCAGAAAGGGCATCGTTATATCTTAGCTCCTCTGCGGCCGCCATTCTGACTGTTTATGATTAGAGAACTGGGTCACCAAAAAAGACGTATTGTCAAGTCCCGCCTCCCACGCTTTGATTGGTCCGATCAATTTTTTACCGGAGTGGAAATCACTTCCCAATGGAGGGAACCCAGACTGACGTGCCGTGTACCTCCCACATGGCACTGGTCAGGCTGGTGTGCCAGGCTAATCAGAACCCTCTCGGACCCAGCTCCCAGTCTGGCTTCAGGAAACAGACCTCTTCTCTACCTTCAGATCATCCTCAAACTTTCCTTCCTGATGAATCTTCGAGTCAGGTCTGGCCTGGTGACCCTGATCCATCCCTTTAGTCCTGCTGCTACAGGCTGATGCTGCTGGGGAATGTCCCATGATGCACTGGGATCCTCTAAACTAGTCCAGGCAGATGGCAATTCTTTCTGGTTCTGGTCCTGATGGAGGTTTTCTTTCTTGGTTCCAGTTCTGATGGAGGTTTTCCTCTCCACTGTCTACTGGTGCAGCTCAGGATGGAGGACTGAATCAGAGAGAAGATCTGATCCAGCCTTTGGGCATTAGGAGCCCAAACAATGTCATCATGGGTGTCCATGGGAATGCTTCAACTGAAGGTCCTTCTGGCCTTCGCAGCTTCACTGTGAACTCATAAAAACTGGTCCACTGGATTTCTGTCGTACCATCTCCCAGCATCTGGACAGCAATCTGTTTTCATTTGTTCCAAACATGTATAATTCCACGATGTTTCATGAACATGTCAAAACACACAAACGTCAAAAAGAAAGAATCCTATTCAGCACTGAGGGATGAGAAGGGAAAAAGTGCTCTGGGAGAACTGGAGATGGCACCTAACAGAAAACAGGCCTCGTCTGGAGAGCGGTTCAGTTTTTTTATTCCGGTGAATTCTGGATTCTTGTTGACATTTATGTAAAAATCATCTTGGAGTGAAATAAAATGTATTTTCAGTATTGAACACATTCATGCTGTTTCTGTAATGTTCTCCAGCTGTGGAGCAAACATTCCTCCTGCAGCTAACTGTCGTCAAACATCTTCCGCCACATCAGCCCTGGTGCCGTCCCACTTCAGCTAGAGTTCACATTTTCAGATAGGACTGTTTAAGACCAGCTCTAAAACCTGCAACCTAATGGAACAAAACTCATTAAACTCAGATCAGACCAACATTGTTATGTGAAGCACAAACACTGAATCTGAGCCACGCTGTGAACCCTTGTAGACTATTCAGTTTTATTCAGTCTTAGATACCATTATCAACACACTAAAGATAAAGTAGTGATGTTAACAGCAGGGTTTGAACATTTCAGAGGACTAAAATAACCTCCCTGATGCAGCAGAGATTCATCCTCTGTGTCAGCTGTAGTGACAGAGAAACAGGCAGCAACACAGTGAAGTGATTAGAGATGGACTTGAGCCTTCTTCCAGACCAAATCCTCCATACAGGCCTGCATCCGAAAAAGAGGCTGAAAACTTGCTGAAATTTTTTTTTTACAGTCACTTTCCAGTTCAGAGTTTCATTTAAAAACCTGGGAAGAGTTATTTTACACCATCAAAGAATCCCGAGGGATCAACATATCATGTCATTCTTCTACCATGTACTGTACCACTGATGGTCTTGGGGGGTTGGGGTGGGGGTGTCTTTAATAGAAGATAAACCAAAGCATCTGGTCTCTTATTTAGAAGGTCGTCTTACAGTTTGGTCATGGTTGCTTTCATTTATTCAGTTGTTTATTATTTATTTACTTGCTTGCTTATAGCATTGATTAAAAGGCTAAGAACTCACTGAAGTTGATAATCATCTGCATGTGGCCCAGTTGTGATCTTCAGTGCCACATGCTGCCTCTGTATTATTCTTGGTATTCTTATTCAAAAGTATCAAAGTTTCACATAAAAGGTCAAAATCAAACTCCATGTGAGGTTGACTGAATCCTGGAGGTTAGACTGAATTCTGGAGGTTAGACTGAATCCTTGAGTTGCATGCTGGAGGTTAAACTGAATGTTGGGAGGTTTGGATGAATCATGACTCTAGCAAACAGCTATGAAAGACGAGTGATTCTGGCAATCATGGTGAAAATGAAAACAAAGTGACAAACCAGCTGTTTCTACTCTGAGCCACCTTCCACCTTTCCCAGATATTCCCAGAGATGAAGATGACTCCTGAAGAAGAGAGAGTTTCCTGCTGTGGATTTCAACCACAAGCAACGTAAAAGTCAGTTTAGATTAGCTTTGATAGTTGATGGAAACTGCAGCTAATTCAGAATTGTTGGAACAACACAGCTGTCAAACTCAGTCCTCGAGGGCCGCTATCCTGCAGGTTTTTGTTGTTTCCCTGCTCCAACACACCTGACTGTAATTAAGGGGTTGTTGTAAGAAGTTAACAACAGCTTTACAGTGAGAAAACTAAAGTAATTTATTCAGCAAAGATTTGATTTATCCTATATAAACTTTAAAAAACAATCATTAGTAGAGAAACCATATGAATTTAAGTGTTCAGGCCAGTGTGGGTTGCTAAGAATGGAGAGACCAAATAAACCATGAAGCGAGTGCTTCCTCTGCACAAAGACTCTGTTTAAATCAAACCTCTGTGACGCAGCATTTATAGGAACAGAGCCCAGCCCAAACCATCTAATCTCCCCCTCAGACCACCACTTGTCAGCTCATATTAGAGCCAATACTGACTCGGCTTACATGTGGTACCCATCACCCAAGATCATGAGGTAGTGATGCAGGGTGGCTGCTGCAGCGCCTGGCCTCTGGGACACTTGGCTGAGTCAGTCCTGGGATGACCTCAGGTTGTGTGAGCTGTCGTATGACAGCCTAATGGAGCTGGTAACTGTGGGACAGCGGGATGAGGATATGGGACACATGATGAAAAGAATGTGTTTCATCTCCTGGGCTGTAACAAAGCAGTTGAAACACACTTTCATAAACTCTTCACCATAAAAAGAAGAAAAAGTACTTGAGTTCTGGTGACTGGCTGACTGTGTAAATGGTACTGGTGTCCTGTCAGATGCGAGTCACCCAAACTGAAAGCCTCTATTATGGTTGTTACTCCATCCTCCCCCCAGGCCAGGTAATTACAGTGTGTCCACGGCTATGACAAGCTACCTGTGCTAAACATTCACTGAAGTGTCAGGAAAACACACATGCAGTCATTTTATAAAATTACTTTCGGTCTGAGGTTAAGCTCCAATTATAACCACCTGCAATAACAGATTTCCACCTGATTTGGTCTGGATGTCCAAACTATACCAGGACCCTGAATCAATCCAGTGCATTTACCTTTCTGATCAGAAGACAAACATCTGCGATGGCTTTCTGTTCTCAGTAGCCTGACTCCTGAAAATGTCAACTCATCTAGGAAGAAAAGATGAAATGTGATTAAACTGATGAAATGTGGCTCAATAAATGAGTCCTGATGCCCCAGTTTGAATTTAATTGCTTTAAAGGTTATAACGACAAGTTTAATTCCTTCCCGCCAGTAGGTGATAGACTAACACTCCCTTACTTCATTAGCAATAGCAACGTTACATAACTGGCTAACCTTTGATTAGCATTGGCAAATGGAAGAAAGTGGCAACCTCCACAGGACTTTTACCCCTTAACTCCACCCTCATCCTGCTTCGTTTCTTGAATCAGCTTGAATTTGAGAAATGTAAGGCAAGGAAGATGCTATTTCTACACATAGCAATCGAGCTAACAACTCCTGAGCTAACACTCAGAAGAAACACGATGTTGGCATGGTAATCAAATGTAAATATTTACTTTTTAGACCAGTCAAAACTGACAAAAACAATTATTCATATGCTATTCAAAAATTTGTTAAAATGAATACTTTCATTTTGCACCCCTTCAGACGTTCTGTGGATGTTTTTTTTTTTTTTTTTTTTTTTTAAAGATTGTTCTGATCATTGGCTGCTGCTGATTGGACATTACTGTCAATTTTAACCTCTCTGATTGGTGGAAAGTTTGACAGGAAGTGGCTTCAATGCCATTTCCAAGTCTAAATAGAGGTCTTTTAGCAACATAGTGGTGATAGTGATCTTTTTTATGATGAAAATGTGATAGATAACGGTGTTATCATGGATTATTGTGGATTTACCATATAAAATCTCTGAATAAATACAAAATCTTTGTGGCTGGATTGCAAACTTCCTAAATGGGATATAAATGCTGGAAAACTTCCGTGGATCACCTAAAAATCACAATTTACCCCACAGGGTTACACACTACTGTTCCTGAGACACTGATGATGGTATAGATCTTGAAGAGATCTTGGATGAGTTTTAAGGGTTAAACTGAAATAATACTGTTTGATTGAAATTTAATCTGCTTTTCTGATCAGACTCTTGTGTTTTACAAAATATCCCCTGAGCAAATGTTTGTCATGATGACAAAAAAGCAGGAAATCTCTACAATCATTTAACTGGAAGCAGGATCACTGAAAAAGGTCTAAATTATAACCTGTCATTAACTTTAACTGTTGTAGATTCGTTCCAATAATCTCAACAAACTAACTTCTAGTGAAAATGTTCCTGCATTTCAGTTTATGTCAAACTGCATTTTAAATATGTGAAAACATTTTTCCGCCTGTAGATTTCCTCAGACTAAATATACGACATAATGACGTGCTGATGGATAGTTTAGCAGGATCTGTATATTTCACCATATGTTCCTCCTGAAACATTTATAACTTAGGTCAATATTTGCTCATGTCTGTCATTATGACTGGCTGTGCAAACGCCCAGTCTGGATGTTGTCATGAAACGGCTTCGCCATTTTCCAAAAAGCTGCTGATTTTATGAAGTGATTCCCAGTCTGTAAATGGTGACGGTCTTTGCCGTGGAGTTACTGGTGGAGCGGGGGGCGTAATCTGGAGCGGGGCCTCTTTGAAAGGGTCCATGGAGTAATGAACAAACAGGCCAAGTGGCAGAAACAGAAGAGGAAAACTAAGCAAGGTTCTTGGTGAGCCTTCACCCTCCGTCCGAGGCTTAGGACCACTTCCTCCTCTATAATTAAAGGGTTATCCCCCTGCATAATGGAGAAATTAAACAGTAAAACCTTGCAAGGCAAATTACAGCTTTTCCTGGGAGTTAGAGGAAGTGTCTTGATATGTAAACAATACCCCTCTTCAGCTGAGTGCCCCACTCCCCCACCCCTTCCCCCTTCTTCCCCCTTTGTTCCGTGGGAATTTCAGATGGGCCAGATTTCCTCTCCACCACAGTTCAGCTGAATGAGGAGGATTTACAGTACCTTTATTACCCAAGCATCTCAAACCTGCTCTGCCAAGATAACACTGGGAGAAGGGCTCGAAACAAAGAGCAGAAACACACACACAGTCCTGCGGAAACACACCTTCATTCAGCTTTTACATTAACCAATTTAGGGAGAAAAGCTTTATGCAATCCTGATGAGTAATAAAATGTAAAATTCAAATCCATAGCCAGCTTTATTCATAAAGCACTTTACAACAGCAGCTACAGTGCTGAACATGTAAGAAATGCACTAAAAGCAACTATCATACTGCAGGAAACACCAGTAAAAAGGTGAGTTTGAAGAAGGGATTCAAAGTTGGACGGTTAAGAGGCCTGTTTAACCCGCAGTGAGAGACAGGAGAAGTGATGAGATTAGATAACGATGTGAAGACAGCCTGAATGAAAACACAAAGGAGAAGAAGCTCAACTGAAAGTGACAAAGGCAGACATGATTCCCAGAAAAGAATCGTGTCTGCTTATAATGCAGAAGATCACCAGCATGCAGCCTTGTCCCACGCACACAGAGATTCCTCCTGATTATCTCAATCTTCCAGTGATATTAGATCTTTAAATTTGACATTGAGAAACATTTTTCTGAACTTGTTCCTCAACTTTTAGAGGCAGTTTTTCTCAGATTGATGAACCTCTGTCTGTCTTTCCATCTGAGAGACTCTGCAGCTCTGAAATATTCCTTTTTTATCCAGTCATGTTACTGAGCTGTTGCCAGTTAACCTGACTAGTTGTTAAAGTCTCCTCCAGTTGTTACTTTTCCAGCCTTTTGTTGCTCCTGTTCCAACTTTTTACAGACGTGTTGCTGCCATCAGATTCACCATCAGCTCATATTTTCCATGAAATGCTAAAATGTCAGTTTCAACATCTGAAATATTATTCAAGTTCTACTGAGAATAAAATATGAGTTGATGAGATTTGTAAATCATTGAATTCTGTTTTTATTTACATTTTTGTCAGCATCCCAGCTCCTTTGGAAGTGCGGTTGTGCAGAAAACCTCTGACATCTCTGAGGTTATTGTAGAACAATAGAAAGTTGAAGCGTTTCTTTGCGGACAAAACTCTGAAATCTGTTTGTTTTGCAGATTGCTGTCAGAACATGCGTGTGGTGTCCATGTCTGCCATGAACATGTCTGTATCTGCTGCTGTCAGGGGATGACCCTGCTTTCTTTGAAGACCGAGCCAGGAATTTTTGGGCTTAGTTAACACCACCGGGGAAATCACCTGGCAAACAAAACACAACAGGCTTACTGACTGAACCAACACACACAGGCTTCCATTCACTTGCACACTGCTCGTTAGACGACTTAACGCTGAACTTAGCAGCTCTGGTTTATCTGACAGCTCCACTGTTGGCTTCTTCAGTTAAACTTTATAACTGCTGCATTTTTGTTTCATGATCAGAGATATTTCTTCCTGAATACTGGTAAACGTAAAACAAATTAACAGAGTGACAGCTGGATTTTGCTTCATATTTGGAGTTTCAGCAGAAGCAGACATGAATATTCTCGGTCTGTGCAGGTTACAGTCAGCCTGTATGTGATGAGATGGAGTAGTAGCTTTACGGTGCCACCAAACTTTATCCTTTTCTGATTGTGGACCCACATCGCCGGGTAGTTGTGTAGAAAATCCTTTTTGGGGTTTGCTTGCTTTGAAACTCGGAGAACTTGAGATAAAATCTCAGACACAGTTGTGTGAAATGGTGTGTTTTTATGGCACAAAGAAAGAAATAAAAATGTTCCCTTTCCACAGCAGCCCAGAATACTAGTCAATCATCTGCTGCTGCCCAGCTGTTGCGGGCCACTGTCTTTATTCCTGCATATTTCCTGCAGCTGTACGATGAATGACATTACAAATCAGTTTTCCATATGCCAGCATTTTGTTTGCTTTTTATTTCCAAAGGGCCATGACAACCATAGCCTATGACCTCAGGACAGACTGCTGTGATTATAGAGCAGTGGAACTAACAATCCTGAAGCATTTTCTCACAACAAATATGACTGTGTCAAACGCATGTTGATGGCCGGCAGGAGTCCAACTCATGGCTTCGTTTATTTTACACGTGGGTAAAGAGAAACTGGGGAGAACAAACAGAACTCGAGAATCGTTTAAAAAGATGTTTAAAACCTTTTCTTTTAAAACCAAAGAGATTACATCTTGTCTGTTTCACGTGTACCTTCATAATGTGTTTGTCCAAGCCGTAGAAGTGATTGATGCCTCCCAGGAGATCAGCCAAGGATAAGATGTAGAGGCAGCTTATAGTGAATCCTGCAGGACCAAAAATTTCTCCCATCTAACGCTGAAATTGTGAATGGAATCAATATGAAAAAATATTGCTCTCTTGTGTCTCATCCATAGACTATAATAGCTGGATGAACCTTCTGTGTCTGTAGGTTTCTGAAGAGCTGAAGTGAAGCTCAGTTTCCACCATTGGCATCTTGGCAGCGTTGCGTGTCTCATCACTTCCGGAAATAACAAAAAAAGACCAGAGAGGTGGAGCTGAGAGGGGGGCTGTTAGTGTGGAGAGAAGGATTGACACCCAACAAACTCTGAGCGACCTGTAGCTAAGAGCTAACTGCGCTAACTCAAAGCTAACAGAGAAAAGCTTGCTAAAACTAAGGCACGCAGTTAGCCAACTAAAAACTCTTATACTCTGCTGCAGGCTGAAGCCTTCCCTGGAGCAAGCATGGAGCTAGCCACTAGCCACCAGTGCTAGCGCTGAAAGCCCATCTCCCGCCTGTTGAAAGGCCACGCCCCTAATAATGTGTAATTTCAAGACTAAATAACATCTAAAAAAATTCCCTCCTCCAGATGTCATGGAGGTAAACTTGACCTGTTAAACCTTAAAATATTTTTTGAACCAGGCTGTAAACATGTTTATTTCTACCGTGAAGATGGACTTTTTTGACATTTGACTATAGAGATTGACCCTAGTGCAATGTTTTTCAATTCTGGTCCTCATGTCTTCTAGGTTTGCCTAAAAGACATGCAGGGCAATGGGTCCCGAGGACCGGAGTTGAGAAACGCTGTCATAGTGCACAATGGGTGAGCTGCAATTATTGGCACTTCCAGATTGGCTTTTTTGTCTGCTGGAGTTTGCTGCGTGATTTTATCTTTTCAGACACCTGGAACAACAGTAGCCACCACGTTTCAAAAAGCATCGACAATACTGATTAAACCTTGACACTGATACTTTAGGGAGTTAACTCAGGTGATGAGGGTCGTGATTTAATAAATACTGCAAACTGTATCACATCATTAGTGTGATTGTGTATAGGACAGAAAAAAGTTGTTGCTGTGCAGCAATTACAATAAGTACTGACACTATTGACGTTTTGTTTTCAGCCTTTATCAGATAAACTGAATTTCACACTGTGATGACATCATTATCTTCTTAATTATTTCCTTTATCAATGTGAAATCTGAATTTCAGATGTTCCTGGTGAACTGTGGGCAGGCAGAGCTGCGTCCGTTATTTACTCGGAGTGCTTCCTCTGCTTGTTTTTCTGGTTTTCGGTTTACAGCGGCCCGTCTGTGTCCTGTCCCTGGAACGAGGAGTCGTGGCTCCATGCTCCGTCTGGGGCGAGATTCACTCTCATGAGGATGTGATGATAAAAAAGAATACTGCGAAAGTTTATTTTTGAAGAAATGTTTATGAAATTCCTTCACCCATGCTGGAGACCCAGCTGCTTCCAGGCCCGGACAGTCCAGGACGAGGACATATGTCTGGACCAGTGTGGATCTGAGTCCCACAACTCCAGGTGATTAGGCTAATTGCTAAACGCAACCAGAGCATTAAAACCACAGACCTGTAATTGCAAGAAAAGTTTCCCTTACAAGGAAATTCATTAATGGAGATTCAGAATTGACATTTTTTTTTAATCAAGGAAGTAAATGTAGAATAAATAAGTGAAGCCAGAGTGAACGTGGACTCGTCTCATTGTGGGTTAGTGGGCTTCAGGCAGCACTGTGATTGATTCTTTTCCTCCAGCGGCGTTTCTACAAGGGTGGACCACAGCTGTCCTGAGGCGAGGGGGAGATGGGGAGGGGGAGGTAAGAACCGGAAGGGTCTGACCACAGACTGTCCGCCCCTGGACCAGATCAGCCACAGGAACCAGGCTTGTTTATGTAAGGGCCTCCTGCTCGTGTTTACAGCCAGCACACATTTTTGTTTTACCACGTCTAATCTTCGCAGACATTTATTTAGCTTCTCTTGAACTGTGAGTGTCGGGGCTGCACGAGCAGCCACGGCTGGCAGATACCGAGGGTCATGCTGGGTCAGGGACACACATGCAGAGGCGGCGGCTTTCAGCAAGTTCTGTAGCGACAGAGGAACGAAGCTGCCTCCAGCATCACTTCAGAGAAGAGGAGGGAGTCCTTCCCCAAAACAGAGCGGCATGAATTACAATGCATGCTGGGAAAGAGCTCTCCGGTGAAGAGAGGATGAAGGACAAAAGGAAGACGGGAAACACAAGCGAGGCAGCGACTGAGAGCTGCCTGACGGAGTCTTCTTAATCCCCTAAAGCATCCATATATTGCCTTCACCTCCTCTCAGACAGCTTGTAAACAGCGAGGAATGCAACGTGCAGTCTCCAGGCCATGTGCATGTAGATGCTTCTGGTACAAAAAGATTTCTATTCACAGACGTTGCCCAAAGCCACCACCATTGTGTTTTTAATTCGAGCTTTGAAGAGCAGGCGGAGAATAAATGACGAATATCAGAAACGTCCTCCAATATGAGGCTGATTTCTACGTTCTGACCACATTAGAGATAAAAACGCAGATAACAAGCGGAGATTGGAGGCTGCTTCATATCTGGCTTCATGAATGCTTCTCTAACATAAACATTTGTCTGGGGTTTATTCTTTTTAAGACTACAGACGGCCTCCACGGGGCCTTCGGCTTGTTAAGAATTCCTCTGAACTCCACAGCTGGACAGAAGTTGGGGTTTCTTTTCTACTTCAATAAACTTTAATAAAAAAAGGAGGGAACTTATTTAGTTGAGTTTTTACACAAAAATGTGCAATAGGACGAGTTTAGTGACCTGTGGAGGGGAGTTGAACTGCACCTGGTTTCTGACTGCAGAGTGAACCAGGAGAAAAGGCGTGAAAATGGAAGCTGTGGTGATGCCCAGGAGGGAAGCTGAATGTTTAAAAACCAAATAACCGATCAGAAAAATCAGTATTTTAAAGGGATAGTTCAGAATTTGTGGAATGGGCCTCAGTTAGCCAAGATACTACGATACTACTCACTGGAAACAGTTTCAACGCATTTCATCTCGTTATTGTAGTTTCTTGAGGTCGCCGATGCTGATGCTAGAATAAGTCAGGGGGATCTTCTAGCCTGTGGTTGTAATCAAATCCGCCCCACCGAACACCAGAGAAAAATCAGTTATAATGCACGACTATCTGTGTAAATGTCCGTGTTAACAGAATAATTTTACAAATAAAACTAAGCTTGCATCATAAAGTATGCATTACATTTTGGAGGATTAGGTCCCACCAGCTGTGGAATTATACTCTGCTTCTGAGTGAAAATGGGCTTTATGCACAATTCCACTTACTCCAGTTCCACTAAACTTAAGCCAGCTCCTTTGTCTCCTGTCTTTCATTATTGGACTATTTGATTACTCCAGGTGTGCCTGACCTGAGGCTACATTCACATGGCAACGATCAGAAGAGAAGACGCAAAAGTGGCGTCGTGTCTTCATCTTTTCATCTCTGTTTACATGAATGTTGTCATGAAGAAATCTGCGTGCATACGACGACACAAGAGTGTGTGGAATTCGATTGGACATGCACACTAGGCCGTCAGGTGGTGCTGTGATAGAACTCCACCATGTCCGCGTGCATACAGAAAATCTACTTTAGATCAGCTGGGTTTACGTAGTCCAACGTTGTTTTTCCTGTTTTTGTGTAACATCAATGCGCATGCGACGTGAACAGGTCCACGATCAGTTTTGTGTTTTTGGCCGTGCAGACGAGATTCCACTTCATAACGAGTCTTCAGTTTTGCGTCTTCAACCCAGAATAATGCTGTCACCGTGTGAATGAAAGGCACCCCCGATGAAGTATTTTGTCATTTGTACCTGCAATCATCCTCGTGTGAATGGCTCCTCAGGAACCATGAGGTAAGGATGTAACAATTACTAGTAAAATGATTAACCGTGATAAAATTCCCAACAATTAGTCATCATCGTAGTTTGTCCAACAATGAAAGACAGGAAACAAAGGAGCTAGCATATGGTGACGGTTCGTTTGATGAAACAAATTGAGACTGTCTTCAAAATCCAACTTATCCTTATGCCTTTCACACACACACTAAAACTCCTGGGTCAAACTGCTGGGTTAAAAAGGGACCAACTGATATCTGGGTTATTTCAAAGTTGCTGACAGACAAACTAACCACTGCTACTGAAAACATTACCTCCTTGGTGGAGGAAATAAACCAACATTGTAGTCAATATAACCCAAATTCTGGGTTAAATGTTCACCCTGAAAGTTGGGTCCAAAAAATAACCCAATTTTCATGGTCAAAATAACCCAGAAATTAGTTGGTCCCTTTTTAACTCAGCAGTGGGTCGAGTTTTTAGTGTGCATTTGGCAATATTTTTGACTGTATATTTGTGTAATCCAACTCCTTCATGCATGTAGCAGCAGAAAATATCACTCCGCTGCCAAATTCAGGAATGTTGCTGCTGAGACACTTTAACATCAAAATGCAACGCAATGCAAGGTTACTTTTATTTGTAACATTATTCTATTAACACAGCATTTACACAGATAGTCTTGCATTATAACTAATTTGCCTCGGGTCTTCTGTGGAGTGGATAAGATTCTTTTAATGACGGGCTAGAAGATTCCCTTGACTTGTGCAAGGATTAGCATCAACAACCTTCTGCTACTAGAATAATGGAATGAAATATGTTGAAACTGTCTAGGGTGATAAATATTACACTAACTAACTCAAAAATGAGGCCCTATGCCAAAAATTCAGAACAACCCCTTAAACAATGCAGTCTGATATTGGGATGATTTCTTAATTTGACAGCTAATCCCCGTATTAAACGCTATGATTAATTAAGCCTAAACATCTTCATCGTTATGTCTTTCCATGTGGGATCATGTGTGAACTAAGTCATCAGATCAGGAGGGAAAACAAAGGTAAACAACATCTGTGTGTTACTGCTTGTGTTATCCTGTATTTTTATGGGGAAGTTCATCAGAGTAAGAGTTATTCCCTCCAAACTACTGTATTAAATCATCCTGCTTTTAGGGAAAATGATCCGGGTGTGATGGTGGAGGACTGCTAACCAGCCTGTAAAACAGGACTTAAATACAGAAATCTATCTAGTATGTTTCACCTCCTGCAGGATGAGCAGCAGCTTTGTAACACAAAGTAAAGGAAATGTTCAGGAACTGGTTCAATGATGCTGATGTTTAACGGATCATTGACATTAATGTTATTTTGTTTTGTTGGTATCCATGTAAGGAGAGTTGATGTTATTTTACAGTGTTGAGAAATTAATTAATGCAGAATAATCTGATTATTTCTCTGACAACAAGAAAATGTATAATCATGACATCCATGAATAAAAGAGGTTTGTGTCCTTCTGGGACAGAAATGATCCGGGTCTGTCCTGCAGTGAGTTCCTGACAATGTGCTGCTGACCCTGACAGGAAAAAAGAACACAGCGAGGTGGTCAATAGGCCTTCCTGTAAGCTTGTTGCTTTCAGGTCTTCTCGAGTGTCAGGAGAAGACATTATTGATACGCTGTTTTTATAAAATCTTACTGTATGTGACACCTGATAGAGCTGATTTTCCAACACATGATGGTGGCTTCAGGAGCCGGAGGGAGGGGTCAGTTCTTCTGAGCTTCACTACTTCAGACATCAGGAGATGAATTCTCAACCGAAGTGGAGGGCCATAGAGTTAAACCTGCAGGGGGGGTGCAGGGGTCTGGCATGAATGCACCCGTCCCTGACATAACGTTGAGCACCCCCACCATCCCTGCATAACCCTGGCTGCTGAGCGCCCCCACCACTCCCTCCTCCGTCTCTTAGTCGGTCAGCAGCACCTCAGCAGAGCCTCATTTGGGAGTTCAGAAAGAAAGGCAGAAATCTTTTTCTCAGGAAGATTAGGAGCTGTCCCTTTGGACTAGGACTGTGGATGGGGCACTATTTTCTGTGCTGGGTGGGAAGGGGGGTGGGGGGCTTACAGAGAGACCCGGGTGATCAACATTTAGACTCAAGCTCCTTATCAGACATCCACGTTTTCACAAAGACAAATTATTTCAGACTCGTCTTTAACCAGAACATCTCAAGTCAAACTGGGACTAGCTGCTCAGCTCTAGGGGGAGAAGGGGGCAGGGGGCAACTGTGTCTGTTCTTATTTAGAAACAATAAGCAAAGTTGGTTCTATGTTTTTGGGGCTGAAAAAACATCATTCTTCACCCAAACTGCTCAAACTTTGACCAAAATCTCCCAATAAAGCTGAATGAAGACTGGTTAGTTGGAAACAGTCCGTCTGCTCCACTGACCTCCAACAAAAGACAAAAGCAAAATCCTCTTCAGTGCAGTCTTTAACCCTTAAAATTCTAGCACCCCCAAGCACCATCACTCATATCGTCATCGGTGTCTGAGGAACAGTAGTGTGTAAATCTGTGCGGTGAATTGTGATGGATAGTTAACACGTTATGTGATCTATGCACGTTTTCCAGCATTTACATCCCATCCAGGAGGTTTATAATCCAGACACTGAATGTAGTATTTATTCAGAGACTATCTGGTAAATCCACAATGATCCATAATAACACCATTATTTATCTAATTTTTATCATAAAAAGGATCACAGCTACGATGTTGCTAACAGACCTCTATTTAGACCTGGAAATGATGATGAAGCCACTCCCTGTCAAACTTCCCACCATTCAGAGAGCTTAAATTGAAGGTAATGTCCAATCAGGAGCAGCCAAATGAGCAGAAAGTTCTATGTGTGTCTGAAAAGAACAAAAATAATGGTCCTCTATGGCTGGAATAAAGACAAAAAGAACTTTTGGATGCACGATGGTGCCAAAAAGCAGCTGAGTTGGAGTTGGTTTTGTGAGGATAGAAGGTAAATAGTAGCATAAATAATTAGAAGAAATGAAGAAAAAGTGTAAATATATTAACAGTTTCTGTTGTGTGGGTTGGGCCTGGGTTGAGCCTGCACAAGGAAATAGAAAAACAACAGATGGACCAAAATTAGTAAAATATGTTCTGGAATTTAACTGGTTAAATCAGATCTAAAGCTGAAGGAAAGCAGAACATCTAAGCGCCTGCACCCTTGTCTCTGGTGTGAAGGAGGCTGCATCAGCTGCAGGTATTCCTTTGAAATGATGAGATATTTTACAGTGCTGGAAGCGGGCACCTAATCTCAACACATGTCAGCCTGACACGGAAAAGAACAAGCCAACACAGACTTGTAAATCCCAGAGCATTGGAATCAGGTTGCAACAGCCGAGCCTGTGGAAACACGTCCTGCAGCGAGACAGATGCAGGCTGGTGCAAAAAATGTGGGCGCGCATTTAAAACCATTAACAAGACCCTGAGAAAGCAGCTCAGTTCTCACCGTTTGAACTGAACCCGAACCCGGCTTTCAGACCAGCATCCCTGACTCAAGCCGTCCGTTAGAAAGCAGACACACAAGAACTCAGCAGGGCAACACATGTGCCTATAAAACAGCCCGGAGATTCTTGAACAGCTGACAAACGTGGATAATAGTGAGGAAGACGTTCTCAGGAAGTTTCTGTTTTATCTAAACTGTGTTGCTGTGTTTTCAAGCTTTAAGGTTTGGGATACTTTACAATTCTATTTCAAACACAACTAAGCAGGGTATTAAGTAAACCAGTTTATTAAATCTTACAAAGCAGCTTGATTTATTCAGATTTGGCCCATATTTTTACTTGGACATGCATATTCATTTGAGAACCAATTCAAATGAAAAGAATAATCAAAATAGTAAGAACAGAGAATAATAAAGTGTCTAATGACACACTAATGTCCTACTTTTACGGCTCCCCTGAGTGACAACGTGAGCTTTGTGATGGCAGGCCACCAGGCCCTTCATCAAACAGAAAAACCACGTGAATGATGCGTTCCTTCAGCGGACCCTTGCTCTACGCCAGAACGTCTTCCTGAGGGGTTTCAGCGTCCACCGGCCGATTCCTCCAGCAGGCGTTAGTAATTTATAACATCTGCACCTCAGAGGCCCAAACAAGGTCCTTCAACCTCGTTATGAGGAGTTTTCATCACACATTCACTAATGAAAACATGAGCTCTCATCTTTTAATTATGACCCTTTACAGAAGGAATCTTTCAGCCACTGCAGCCTCTGTGTTACCTCCCCAGCACAAATAACCCCTGATGGGTGCAGACCACTGTTTTTCAGCAGAGCAAGGTTATGAAAATTCAACCCCCGCAGCCTGCGAGACACACAATGGTCAGAACTGTGTAAATCAATAAATAATTAACACCATGGCAAGAGCAATATTTTCTTTTCTTGTTTGAAAAACTTGTGGTCCCTTTGTGGAGGTGCCAGGGAGGACGCATTGAAACGCCCCAGTTTCTCACCACACATCCCTAAACAATTAATGCTCCTCTCGTGGCAGGCCACCAAGTCCATCATTAAGCAGAAATAGCGCTAACGCCACAATGTCAGGCGACATCTTGTTAGCATTTCAAAGATGCTTCCCTCCTCCCAGCCTTTATCCGAAGCTTCACATCCACCACGTCGTCCACTGCTATGCCAGCCATTTTTAGTAATTCATGAAATTTACACTCGGGAGGTGAGAACAAGGTCTTTCGCCCTCATTATAACATTTTTTCATCACCCATTCTCTGACATCTCTGAAACATGCGCGGCCCCCATCTCTGGGTATAACTCTTTTCATGTGCCACCCAGATACTTCTCTGAGTAGCCGTAATCTTTCAGTTCATAGCAGTGCAGAGCACAAAATCCCCCAGAAAAACATCAGCAGGAAAGAGTTTTACATTAAACTACTGGTGGGAAAGAAGAGTTAAAGTGCTGCTAGTTTTCTCACCAAATCATTAGATTGATTACAGCATCCTGTATGACCAAGACAAACAAAAAACAAAAACAAACTGTTACCTCTGTTCAGAGTGGTCGGTGAAGGCTTTTTAGGGAGTTCTGCAAAACTGCTTCCATCCAGACCTGAACCTTTACACTCTTTCTTGTCTGTGGTAGTTGGAGCTGAAGTTTCCATGCTGGTTTCTGATTTCTGTCACAACCTGGAGAGGAAAGAAAAACACTAACATTAGAACAAACATCTAATGCAAAAGGGAAACAATATATATATATATATACATCATATGTATATATATATATATATACATATACATATATATATATAAATATAAATATATATATTATATTGTGACAGAGGTTGGTGTTGAAGTAGTAACAGTAACAACAATTATCAGAAGTATTGTCTGCATATCACACCTCCCCTCCTCACAAAGTTTCAGCGCTAATCCAGAAAGCAGGAGACAAGACAGTCCAGTTAGCAGGAAATTGTAGGAAATCCAGGATCTAATATCTGAAGACAAGCTGTTTAAAGCTGCTGGAATCTGGGGGTTTTATCTGCAGGTACAGCTGAGTATCATCAGCATAAATATTATCATTTACATCATAAACCCCTTTCAGACTTGCTCTGGAAGCGGTGGTAGCGTGGACTTTGTCCTTTATATCGTTTGCATTCAAACAAACGTTCTGCTCTTTTACCTCAGAACATTTTCTGGTGTTTGAACGTGGCCTGGACGCAATAAGTCTGCGAGGAAGCGGCATGTTTGAAAAGAAAATTTGGGTTAAAGAGCGGATGGACTTTACTGCAAATATTCCGCAATGCATGTCTGAAAGCAGCCTGAGTAAGCTGCTAAGGAGTAGGTTGTACACTACCAGTTAGTAGTTCGTTAGAACTAATCATCCATCCATTTTCATCCTACAGTACCTGCACTATGAGGTCTCTCTAGTCAATAAAATGCAATAATTTCTCTTCTCTTTTCAGATCTCTTTCTCTGTCTCATTCTCTTACTTCAAGATCGTCTTGTTACGTTTCTTTGCTGATTCAGTCATGGTGCGAATTCAAAATGGCCAATGCACATAATAAATGTCACTGTGCCATCAAACGAGTCAGAAACACAAGAGTTTTAAAGTCAGAAAAATGCATGTGCACCTTTAAATCCAATGGGTAAGTATTTCTAAAGCTTTGACTGGTCGTGGAAATTGAGAACAGAAAGGGCCCAGGTTTGAGCTCTGTGGTACACCACAACTGGGCTGTGCCACTAAGGACATAGAATTATTATCAAGTTATTTATAAGTGACAAAAAAGTTCTGTTTGTTCTGTCAGATATGAGCACTAGTTAAGAGCCAAATATTTCACTCTTATAAGTGCTGTTGTAAGTATCAATTTAATCCGAGGCTTGGAATTGTGATCACGATATTTTAGCTTTTCAGAACAAAGTACCATCAGGAATCACATTTTCTCTGGAGAGCTTCCAAAACACAAGAGATGATTTCAAAATCAACAAAAAGCCTTAACTCAAACCCTAAACCTTTCGTCTCCCACCAGTTTCCTGCATGGATGTGGAGAAGCTCTCAGCAGGTCTGTTTTACAGATTTCATATCATTCTTACTATTTATACCTGCATGAATTTTTCATCAGATATTAATTCTGTTCAATAAGAACATGTTGGAACATCACTGACAAGAAAATCTTTCTTATCAACTTACAAAAACTGAGTTTAATGCATTTTGCTGCTGTTTTGTACCATTTGCAATGTGTTTTTATTCTGTCACTGTAGGCCCTCCTGTCAAACCAGGCTTGAAACACACACACACACACACACACACACACACACCTTTCTCAGTTTGGTGTAATAAGTTCATAGCGCCCCTTCGGCTCTGATTGTAGCTGTGAGTGGCCCTTAGCGCTGAGGTCTTAGCCACACACACTGTGTCAATACCTCTTCATGTCTGTGTGAAAAGCTCGACGACTTGGCAACAAGCCACTTGTTTGACTTGGTGGGACCTACAAGATCATCCTCTGCTGAGAGCAAACAGACACGTTCTACTCAGCAGCCCTGAAAGGGAAGTCAGTCCGCCCGCTGACGAGCGGCGACGTTGCTGCTGAGGAGGATGGAACCAGAGGATCAAAGTTCATGTTTCACAGGTGTAGAAAGGAAGGGAAAAGTCAAACTATTCACTTCCTGCCACAAGGAAGCCCTTCAGACCCCACCTCACTGAGCTGAATACAACTGTGAGGACAAAAGAAAAAAAAAAGTCTAATAATCACTTTTTTCATTGAAACTAAACTTAACATCTTAGAGATATGGTGTTAATTATAAACAAGCAGAATTAGGAATGCTGAGATAATCGTTGAGTAATCTGGTTGCTGAATGTGCAAAGTGCTGCTTTGGTTTCATGTGGATTTCCAGCATGTCCTTGGTTACCGTGAGGTGTGTGTACGAGCAACCCTTTCTGTGACCCATCGGAGGTGCCAGTCACCTGTCACTGAGCCAATGTAAGCCGATTAGAGGTGGGCGACTAACAGGTTTAGGCTGCATCTGTTTCTTTCTGCTGCTGCCAAAGTGTCGGCGAGCTGGCCAACTCGCCGTCTCGTCCTGGACGGCTCTGACGCTCCGACATCACCTTAGTGATAGAATTTAATTTGCTCTTTCATGGGCCTTTATCGTGTTCAGACTTGGCCGGAAAGCAGCCTGTTTTTGGTGGCGAACCCTGTTGGCTCAGATAAGATGTGCCCGTGAACGGAGCAGCGCTCACAGGAACAGTGTTTCCCTGTGAAATAATAACCCAGCCCTCCGTCTAACATCACTGTCTAATGAACATCTGGCACCACATTAATAGCTGTCTCCATGCTTTTACAGTATGCCAACTACTTGCTCTCCAGTTGCCTCTGAACCTTGAGCCAACTCTGTGAAGAAGAAGGTCTGGGTACGAGCACCTGTGGAGGTCATCACCTAAAACTAACAAATGCCATTTTGGTGATTGTTGCGTCTAAAACTGAGTAATAAACATAAACCTGAATGCATTTCTCAAAAAGTGGCCCCTAATTCACCTTCACCTCCTCCCACTCTTCCCTTTTCTTAATTTTGTGGGCTGCTGCCCCCCCCGCCATCCTATGTCTCCCTACAGACCAGACCTGTGTTGCCCCCGATGACAGGGAAGCCCAGCTCTGATGGGATAGTACAGGTGTCAGAAACCAAGTGGACAGATGGCTGGGGCCAAAGGCGAACGAACAACAAGGGTCCACTTCTTTTCTCATCTTCTGGTTGGCTGGGCAGCCACCAACAGGATGAGGGGCCTCCTCAGCCCACCCTCTGGTGCCATGTGACGTCCAGACAGGCTCACGGCCGTTTAAAACAAACTCCCAACAAACCCAGTAAAACATGGAAGCCTCTCCAGAACAGACAAAAGTCTCAGCAGATTATCAAGCTGCAAAATCCAAAATGCAAACTATTTTCAGTTTTGTACAAAGGACTTTTGCAGCAATGCCAGCATGTAACATAGCAACTGGATGGGACACACTCAGCTAGGGATGCACAATAGTGGAATTTTGGGCGATATCCGATATGTCGATATATTAAAACTCATGTGGCCGATATTAAAGCTGAAAAAAATAAGCAGTCATTGCAAATAGCACCATGTAAAAAACACCATGTAAACCCCTAACGCTAGGGACACTTTGGACGTGGAAGCGTGCTGAAGTGCAGCAGTTTCATTTTGGTGCCCATGTTGGCAGACTGTGTCGACCATATCAGGAGCGATCCTTTCGGCTTCTGTTCTATTTTCTGCGCGAGCCGCAGCCGAATTTGTCAAACAAGGCTGGAAGTTAAGTAGGAACACAAGACAAATCTATCAAAATAAAACCATTTTCAAAGTTAACACCCAGATAAGTTTTAAAACCAGAATAGGAGATATACACACAGAAAAGGGTGGTCCTGGGGGAGGGGAAACCTGTATTTCACAAGCAGTTCTTGAAAAAAAAATAAACCTATTACAAAAAACATTACACTGGCGTGTATTTACAGCTTTACATGCATTCACTAATATTTTCAGAGTTTATGTTCTTACCCACTGTGGAATTATCAGCTGTAGAAGTACAGCAGAGAAGCAGGACGGCCTGCCGACTGTGCGCGTCCGATGTGGACAGATAGAGGGACCGTGTCAAAGAGAAAATCAACTTGTTCTGCATGCAGTGTGTCCCTGGCATAATTCCAAATAAAAACGATAATTCCAAATAAAACTTAAATTCCAAACTAATTGGACACGAATTAACTTTTATCTGTACAGCCATTTACAATAACCAGAATGGTACTCAAAGTGCTTCACAATTAAGCCATAAAAGTACATCAAAACATAAAACAGAAAATCAATAAAACAGGACAAGAAAGGAATAAGAAATAACTGGGAAGTGCCACAGCGCTGCAAGGTATTAAGAGCCTGTAGGAAACGCATAAAATAAGTTAAAAATAGACGGACAAATAAATAAATAAAAGCTATTCCTCTTTTAGTTCTGAAAAAAATAATTCCTCTGCCATGTAAACCTTTTATTCTGCTCTTTAATTCCTGTCGTTCTGCGCATGCTCCTTCCTTTGTCCTGTTGTAATGATGGACATTGACGCACACGTGACACAAGCATTTGACTTGAGCCAGCTGGTGGAAATGAAGTAGTATGTTAGTGGTGAGCCGCTGCAACAGAACTTCAGTCAAAGTGGAAATCTGTATTATCATTTGGTTTTCCATGTCGTAGCTGAAACAAAAAGGTATAGGTACCACTTTTCTTTACTTTTGGGTAGACGTAAACAGATGTAAATACCTCACATCCACCACCTGTCCATTCAGAACCCGTCCCAACCCCCCCCGATGTAATGCAGAATTAGATAAATGCATTTTCCAAGTAAATCTTAATGCGGAATCATAATTTCCATGTTAACTCAAACAAGAATAATAAATTCTAAACTATTTAATTCAGAAAAAATCAGAATTGAAAACGTCATCTGGGGCCATTTGTAATGTAAGAAAAGCATGAGAACAGCACTGTCCACTTTAGAACTTGTAATCATTTCTCCACTTCAAGTAAACCACACAAACAAGGTGTCATATGAAAGCAGAGACTCCGCTGATTACAACGATTACACACAAACACACACACACACACACACCACATGAACACACACACACGTTTGTTTTTATATCCCCGTGGGGTACATCCATTGACATAATGCATTCCCTTGCCCCTTAGCCTAAACCTAACGCCCATAACTGATTGCCTAAACCTAAACCTTGTCCTAACCCTAACCAAAACCTAATTGTAACTTAATCTCTAAAACCTAATCTTGACCCTCAAAACAGGTACATAATTTCACCTGGACACACCTCTATGACAGCACCTGCTCGTTTTCACTTTTTTTTTTTTTTTTTACCCTCCACAGTTCCTCATCAGACTTTACTCATTCCTATGATTAATTTGTCTATTGGTAGGACGTTTTTTACTCATTCCTAGGACTACTTTACTCATTGTGAGGATTACATTACTAAATTCTGGGATAACTTTACTCAGTCGGACTACTTTACTCGTTCCTAGGATTACTTAACTCAATTCTGGGATTATTTTACTCATTCCTATGAATACTTTACTCATTCCCGGGACTACTTCACTCATTCCAAGATTGCACTACTCATTAGTATAATTATTTTACTCATTCCTAGGATTACATTACTAAATTCTGGGATAACTTTACTTATTATAACTACTTTACTCATTCCTGGAACTACTTTACTCATTCCTAAGATTACTTTACTCAGTTCTGGATTACTTTACTCATTCCTAAGAATAAACTCATTCCCAGGACTACTTCACTCATTCTAAGGATAACAGTACTCATTAGTAAAATTAATTTACCCATACCTAGGATTACTGTACTCATTCTTAGGATTACCTTAGTCAATTCTAGGATTACTTTACTTATTCTTTGGATTACTTTACTCAATTCTGGGATTACTCCACTCATTCCTGTTTCACTTGTTACTCATTCATAGATTACGTGGGCTGCCATTCTCTGGTTTCCACTGAAAGTAACGTGGTTTTCTTTTAGGAGGAGAAAACATTTCTATTTTCCACTGTGTTCCAGGTGAATTTACTCAGTGACATATTTTGATTCGGACCCATTCTGTAGTAATCTCACATCTCTCGGCCTTCTGTGGAGACCAGGATTATACACACTAGCCTGGTACACCAGCCTGACCAACGCATGGCTGGTGTACCAGGCTATATACAGCCCTGGAAGATAAACTTAATTTATTTTGAGTTGTCATTTCAGACAGGTGGCAGAAATAATTAACCTCATAAGGAACACAAGCAGAAGTGACAAATCTGGATTTTCTTTCTCTTGCTGCGGTAAAATCATTCTCAGAGAAACGAGGCAGATATCTCAGACAAGGAAAACGTGAGGAATCCGCTGAGCGGAGGATTTGCCGTTCTTTGCCGCCTTCTGAACTGATTTACCTTCTACCCTCTTTGGTCTCAGAGTTGCAGGACTTTTTGTTATGAGACCTGGTGTGTGTTTTTCTTAGCGCCTCGTTCAGTTTCAAGTGTTCCTCTCCTCCACTACCGTTCAACAGCTCCCCTTTCACCAACACTGAAAGGAATGCAAACACACATCAAAAGAGGCCCTCTCATTCTGAAGATTTCCAGGCTTTGCTCTTTGGACTTTCTTCCTTCCTATCTTTCAGTGGATGCGATCCGCATGCTGGTAGGCTCTCTTTCCTGCCAGCATATGCACACACACACACAGTCGGTTTGTACACACTCTTTAAGAGACTCACCAACTGCTGTCCCACACTCTGCTCACTTGGCAAAACCAGCAGAGATGGATAAGTGAGGTCTGCTGCCCCTATGCCACCTGCAGACCTCTCTGCTCAGGTTTCTGATGGGGATGTTCATGCACGTTGGCATAACAACACCCCAAAGTCAAAATATGGTTTTGTTTTACATACTTTTGGGTCTTCATCACAGATGTCATGTTTGTTTTTTCCTTTCTGTTTGCACAAGTGGTCGAGATTACATATTTCTGCTGCAGTTCCAGACTGCAGCCGGACCTCCTCTGATCTCATGATTCAAAGTATGGAAGCGTGATTACGGCGATCTCCAGTTTTTTTTTTTTAATTTGCAGATTTAATCGTTTTTATTTTAATTCAATTTTGGGGAGTGGGTGGCGTAGTGGTAATGTCGGGCACGGCACACCCGGGTTCGAGTCCCTGACACGGTACTCAGGTGAACCACTGTGGACCCTTGAGCAAGGTCCTTGACCCCCACCAACTGCTCCCTGGGTGCTTTAATTAGCAGTCCACTGCTCTCTGGTTCAACCTGAGATGGGTTAAATGCAGAGAACAAATTTCCTAAGTGGCACTCTAACTGGGATTAATAAAGTATAAATATTATTATATAGAGGCCCACTCCCACTGCCCCATCTCTCCCATTATATGGATATACTCCAGAGAGCAACTTAAAGGTTGAATATGAAACATTTTTATTAAAAACTATATTTAAAAAAAAATAATACCTCCACAGGTCATTTGGGGGGTGGGGGGGTACAGAATGAAAGTACAACATTTCCTAGAAAAATTACATTTAGCCTAAAAATAGTTATAAAATAAATTTTAATGGGTTCGATAATGGCATTATATTCACGCCTATAAGCCAATACACACCGCCATTGTGGGTTGCCAAATACGATCTCTGTGTGGAAACAATATTTTGGGCATACTTAGGCTGGTACAGGGAAACAGTGGAGATGGCGAGTGAAGCAGCTGCTTCAGAGCCCTGGAGATATTGTTGTCTGTTTCTGAGGAGGAGTGACCTAGAAGAGCAAAACCTGGAGTAAATTTATGAAGACTACACTAAATGGACCCACATAAACGTTTTCCACGGAGTCAAAACACAGAAATGGCCACTTTTCTCCTGGATTGGTAAGCTAACTTGTTTGCTAACGTGGCTAACGTTAGCTGTCAGTTATAAACTCCTCTGTGTTACTTGTTGGACATGCTGCAGACTGTTGGTCACTTGCGTATCGGCAGCGAGTCTGGCATCCCAGCGGTTGGAGTTGTTTTTCTGCCATTGCAACTACAACCTAGACACACGTGATGTCGCTGTTCTGTCCGTATTCCATATTCAACCTTTAATAAATATCGTCCGAAGGAGTAAAAATGATGCCGAAATTTTACCGATGAGTAAATGCACATATACTGTAAACTCCTAGATCAGTGTTTCTCAATTCCTGTCCTCAGGACCCACTGCCCTGCATAACTCCTAGGCAACCCTGCTTTCACACACCTAAATCAAACAAATGGCTTGTTAACACACTGCAAAGAACTTGATGAGGAAGTTCATTCATCTGAATCAGAAGTGTTGAAGTAGGAACACATGGAAGCTATGCAGGGCAGTGGATCCTGAGGACCGGAATTGAGAGAGATTGTCCTAGATATACGGTCCGTGTTGGAAAAAAGTTATCCTTTAAAGCAGAACTCAGACACTTCAGCTTGGGGCTCCCCCCTTCACTGTCGTAGAGTTTATATTCCCCCTACCCCCCACAGCGCACAGACATCTTCTCCACCTATCTTTCCTCTATTTTGATCCCTGAATATATTTCTAAGCTTTTACTGGCTTGTTGATGCTACTTTGCTACGTTGGTAGCAGCAGCTCGTCTCCCTCTGCTCAAACAGAAACCTGTGTCTCCTGCAGCGGGACGTTTTACCCGCGTTTTGCGGGTAAATATGCCGTGGATTATATTTTTCTCTGGTGCTGGCGGGTAGCAGGTAAGAATACAAACTTTTATTTAGTTTTTGCGGACATGACAAGTGATTATTAAGCCGTGAGGCTCGGTGCTGCTCCACCTGGCCCCCAGCCAGCACAAGCTACGTGAACCGGATCTTCACTCTGGTCTAAGAAAGAGTTGGTTTTGAGAGCCAGGAGCCGGTGTTTAGGTGGTTGGAGGCTAAAGAACCATTTTTAGTCTGGTTCTGGTGCAAACCAGCGCTGGAAGCAGCTCGGTAGATAGGAAACCTGAGTGCCGTACAGCGGTTTCTGTTGTCACAAGATCTGTGTCGGGTCTGCTCAGGCAGACTTGCAAGTACTGCTTACAGCCCAAAGAGACTGGGGGGAGACTAGGAAACATTGAATCGCTACGTAAACACTTTATTTAACCCCACAGGGATTCTGAAAAGCATTTATTGAGGTGAAAAACCTACTGAATTCTGCTTTAAATCACAATTACTGGTCAGAAAACCTGCATTTAGATTTAGTTTCAGACTCGTGCAGAAGTTGTGCTGCACCACTCAACCCCAGATTTCTCTTTATGAGAACCAGAGTCTGTCCTCATGTTAGAATGAGTTGTCTTTCCATCAAGCGGCTGATGGGGGCAGGGCTTTACGGGATGCCTGCACTGATTGGAGGAGGTGATGGAACCCTTTGATTGGCTGGTGAATGAAACGGACGGTGAGCTGCAGAGACCTCTGGGAGAGGACGAGTCTGGACTGGAACAGGGCAGGTTCTCTGTGGGTGGATGACTTGTGTCTGGACTTGAAGCTCAGGTGTGAAAGGTCAGGAAGTGGTGAGTCATGTGAAGCCTCACAGCAGCACATTGTTCACTGATAAGAATGAGAGTATGACCGCAGCATGCCGTCTCATACCAGAGTAGGGACAGATTTATGTCGACAGGGACTTCAAAAATGTCTTCTTGGCTGTTACTTTTAAATTCAGCTTTTTGAACTAATGAATGATTGAAATGCCATTTTAAAATGATGAATCATGTTGATCTGGAGAGATGGCTGAAAATTTTCTCTGAACACATTCCACCTAAAAATACCTCCTCATCTTCCGAACTGTTCCAATGTGCAGTGGGAGACACAAATCCCACACCGAAACCCAATCATTTCATGGACTGCAGATGATGCAGAGTAATGAGAAGCTAACAACTGATGTAATTTAAAAGGCATCTACATGAGCAGAGAAAAGCCCCGTGGATGAGTCTGTTCCCCACCCCTGAACCTGACCTTTCCTGCTTGTAAAGGCAATATCCTGTGGTTGATCTCTGAGTCTCCTTCCACCAACAGAGACCAGATGTGGAGCTCCTGCAGGGAGGATTTTGCCTCGGCGAACTGTACGCCACACATTTCTTCATATGAAAATTCAATATGTTATTTTTATTTTATAGTTTTCTTCAGAGCGACTTTACAACTCAGAAAAGTTGTACGTGTAAATGTTTGTTTCGCTGCTATTCAGTCATGAGTCTTAGTTTTTAAAAAGAATAAGTTCATCTTTAACTTACAGAAAATAGCAATAAAAGCTATTTCCAAACACTGAGGACTGTGCGTAAAATGCAAATAAAAGCAGAATCTAATGATTTATAAATGTCATCAACTTATTTTATTCCCAGTAGAACATAAACAACATAAAGATGATGAAACAGACATTTTACCATTCGATGGAAAATATTCACCGCTTATGAATCTCATGGCAGCAACACGTCTGTTTTTTTTTTTTTTTTTTTGTTAGTTGAACTAAAAAATGTTTCCACTTGTATTTAATTGCCTTGCTAAGCAACATGTCTTCCTTCCCTTAGAATGAAACATTTATAGGACCTATGTTTGCACATGCATGTTTCTGTGGAAGAGAACGGTTAAATTATCACAGGTACACTGCAAAAACTCAAATCTCAGCAAGTATATTTTTCTAATTTCTAGTCAAAATATCTCATCAAACTCAAAATAAGACAAAATTACCTAAAGAGAAACATTTCAGTGAGATAAAGGAACTTGTTAAACAAAAAAATTCTGCCAATAGAACAAGCAAAATTTTCTCAATAAGATTTCTTGAAATAAGATGCATTGCCTTAAAACAAGTTCCTACATCTCACTGAACTGTTTCTCTTTAGGTAATTTTGTCTTATTTTGAGTGAGATGAGATATTTTGACAAGAAAAAAAATGCTAATGTTTGAGTTTTTGGAGTGTAGAGATGAGTGTAAAGTTCAGAGGGTCTCAGAAGGAGAAGGAAAGGTCTAAATCAGTGTCAACTGAGCACAAAAACATGAAGGGGCAAAGCAAAGTCAGTAAAGACAAAGTAAAAACTTTGACGAGACAGGTGTATTTTTTTTTTCCAAAATGATGCAGAATTTGGTTCATCGTCATCATCAGTTAAGTTCAGTCTGGAAACATGCATGTAGCTGAGACTGAACTGGAATGAGTTGGATGGATGGTATGTTTTCAGACAGACCAGTAGCTCCCAACCTATTTTCCCCGAGTGCATCCATGGTTCACTCTGGTTTCTGTTCCATCTGTTCCTGAACTGTCCAGGTTACCAGGATGAACGTGAACTCCACTACCGTCGCTTTAGGACCTGGACCAGGACTGACCTCAGTAAACCAGTAGACCTGGACCAGAACTCACTAAACCACCAGGCCTTGACCAAACACTAAGAACTCCTGGGTCAAACTGCTGGGTTACAAAGGGACCAACTAATTTCTGGGTGATTGCAACCCAGACATTTGGGTTGTTGGGTTGTTTGACCCAACTTCTGGGTTAAAATAACCCAACATTGTAGTCAACATAACCCAACTTCTGAGTCAAATATTCAACCCTAAAGTTGGGTCAAAAAAATAACCCTATTTTCTGGGTCGAGGTAACCCAGAAATGAGTTTTTAACCCAGCACTGATTTAAAATAAGCCATTATGGGTTATTTTTGACCCAGGAGTTTTTAGTGTGCAGAACCGACCTCATTTAACCACAGGATTGGGACCAAAACTAGTTGGATGGACAAGCTGTGGCCTGATAAGTAGATTCATTCATTCATTTAAATCACACTGGCTCTGAATGTGCTCACAGACCCCCTGCGCTCTTTGGTAGACCTCATGGGGGTCAGAGACTCTAGAGTGGGAACTATCTGAGATAGCCAGTATGTCAGATTGCTAGGGCCGTGCAATTAATCGAAATTTAATGGTGATTTCAATTTTCATGTCAAACACTCTCCAAACTCCAAACAATTTGTGCCATTTTTCTTTACACAATTTCTGAAAAAAAGCACATGCACAATATATTCCTTTCCACACAGCCCTGCTTCAACCTACATTCACGAAGCTGAAGAGCGAAGCAGGTGTGTTGTGTTTTGCATAAATTATCAATAACAAAATGTTTTTGGACAGAGAAATGCTGAAAAAAATGCAACAAAAAAAAAAAAAATAATTTGAATAATTGTGATTTCAACATTGACCAAAATAATTATAACGATTTTTTCCATAATCGAGCAGCCCTACAGATTGCTGCTATTTCCTCCTGGATGTCGGTCAAAATGTCGTAGTTTCAGATATTTAGGGCCCGTTCCAACATCTCTGCAGCCACGTTGCTGATGCAGGAAAATGATTTAGAAGAAGACTTTGTATTTTAAATGATTTATAACTGCAGCCACACATGTTTATTGTTTACGCACGACAGCTGAATGAATCCGAGGCTGATGCTTTAACAGTGTAGCAGAGGTGTGTGTATGTGCATGCGTGTAGGTGTGTGTGTCATGGTCACAGCTGTCCCGGTGCCGAGGCGGCTTCCTCTCTGAAGCATTTGGCCCGAGTCGTTCATCTTAAATGTGTTGTTAGCACTCGCTCTGCTTCAGCTGTCAGTGATCTCAGCAGCTACTTAAGCAGAGCTGCTGGTGTGTGTGTTCCCATGCACAGGAAACATGCCGACATCCCCGTACGTAAAGACTTAGGAGCAGTCGGGTTTTTCTGTGGGGCAGATTCCACCCTGCTGTGCAGAACCCCCTCCTTCACACACACATAGCCTGTTTCTGTAGCCGTGTTTCCGGCTTGTGATTCCAGCTGCTGCTGCTGGTTCCCAGTGACAAGAAGGGGCTCCACAGAAAGACCGGTGGGGGATCAGCGCATGTTTGTGTGGTGCTGGAGGGTGGACACCCATGAGGCAGCTGACAAAGCGCATCCCCAGGTGAAATAGTGTGTTGTATTCTCTCTGAGATGTTGAAGATGTAAGATCAGTCAGGAGACGGAGGTCCTGGTGGGATGTAACACGGCTGTTGTACCTGTATCTGCTGGGAACTCTTCTACATGTGGGGGCAAAATCCTGCATGAAGAATCCCCCGACCCCTAAAACTTCAACACAACCCCCCCCAAGCTATGTTTGGTCTGCCTGTTTTATATATATATATATATATATATATATATATATATATATATATATATATATACACACATACTGTATATGTATGAATATACATACATGAACCAGCCTGTAAAAGCTGAACCTTTAATCCCAGTAAGCATCCAGACATCATTTCCAGGACAGCCTCAGTTGTCAGAACAAAATAATGTAAAATGAATGTATCAATAGATATAGAACCATAATAGCCAACCAAAATAAGAAAACACAATTTATTACTAACAATACTTTGTAGAAATGACACACAGATCAACTGTGACCAAGCAGATGCTACATTGCATCAAAAAGGTCTTCTTGGCTTCATTCCACCATAGAGGATCATTATTTTTATTCTTTTCAGACACACACAGAACTTTCTGCTCACTTGTTGATCTTTGGCTGCTCCTGATTGGACATGACTGTCAATTAAAGCTCTCAGATTGGTGGAAAGTGGAAGTGGCTTCATCATCATTACCAAGTCTAAATAGAGGTCTTTTAGCAACATAGTAGTGATCATTTTATGATGGAAATGGGATAAATAATGGTTTTATCATGGATTATTGTGGATTTACCAGATAGAGTCTCTATAGTGACTGGATTGTAAACCTCCTGGATGGGATATAAATGCTGGAAAACTTCCATAGATCACACTATCCATCACACTTTTACTCCACAAAGTTACGCACTACCGTAGGAACTGATGATAGAAGCGTGGTACTCTGCAAGATCAGCCTCACTGGCTGCTTCACTTATATCCAGCATTTTTTTCTCTGAAAAATCGTGTCTTTTCTAAAGTTGGAAATTTTGGATGTCAAACAGATTTTGCTTTGAGAGTTACTTAAAAAGATTCAGCATCAAAAACAGAACATGGGTGTTTGTTATTGTTGTCGTTGCCATGGTGTTCGCAGGTGTAAACGAGGCCTGAGTGCGCAGTGCGCAAGATGAACTGACAGTCGTCATCGTTTTAGAAAGATTCCTGTTCACGTTTTTGAGGATTCATCTTGCTTTTCAAGAACATTTCCAGCCGGAGCCAGGTCTCTAACTCAAAACTCTGTTACCACGGAAACTGATCTGTGCACGAACACTCAGTGAAGTACTCAGATGTGAGTCATGATTCAGCTGTTTCAGTCTGGACCTACAGAACTGAATCTGTGGTTCAGTGTGAGACTCACAAATCCACAAAGATCCATATTTCAGCCAGGCCTGATTCCAGGATCCAGGCATCCTAGAATCCAGGCATTTTAATGATGATGCATTCCTTACAGGATGTGGATGATGCCTGATGAGGGTCCTCTGCTGTCTTCACCCCCCTGCTGCACTCTGACCACCTGTTGACATCACGCGTTCACCCTGAGTCCTGCACGGAGACGAGCCATGCACGAAACCAGCGTGGTTTTATCCTACTTTCTCTTTAATGAGCTGATTACAAAACAGAAGTAAATGTGATTTTGGGCCAGGTCAGAGCAGACGGTGACAGCAGCAGACACGCGGAGAGGAAGGAGGGGAGGTTTCAGGGCGAGCAGCTAAAGACAACCACATGTGTCTGTATCCGTGCACTGCTCTCGGCTCCAGCTTCTATCTGAGAGGAGACTGTGGCCTGGCAGCGAGTCAGCAAAATCTGGAATCTAATATTTCTCATCATATGGAGACATAAGAAAAGGAGCCCTGCCCTTGAGGCTCGGTCGGCTTTGTAGCTATGGGAGGGCCTCGTGTAAATCATAGCTTACAAACTCCTTGCCCTCTCCCCTTCCCAACACAAACTCCATAGTTAGAAGCACAAACAGATCCCACTCCGCCTCCTCCTCCTGCTCCTCCTCCTTTTTCACGATGGCTGTGGCCTCTGCATGGACCCCGATCTCTGCCTGCATCAGATTAGAGCTGACAGCAGAAATCACAGACAGCGCTTCGTTCTCTGTCACCCTGAGTCCGTCTGGTGAAGCCAGCACTCATCCTAAACTTACAACATGAGTGCAGATCACTCCTTTTTGCTCCATCATCCAGCCAGCAGGTCATTCCTAAGGAGCTCCCATTTATTCAAAATGATGACAGGAAGCTGCAACTGCAGACTCAGCTGATGTTTTAATCTTTGCCCGATACTATACAGCTGTTTCTGAAACCGTGTCAGCAGTATGCAAACTGAATCCACATGATGTGAAAAATACCTGAATTGTATTGAATGAAATGAAAAATATTTTATTTATCCCAGAAGGGAAATTCAAAAGTAATAGCTCTCTCTCTGTCTTTTTTTAAACAATATAACAACGCAAAAATGTAAAAAAAAAAAAAAATTAACATGGAAAAATTCTCCAGTATCTGACTGGCTACATACTGTATCCCATGATGCAATGCACCACAATAGTCTAAGTACAACCCCTACTCCAAAGAAGTAGGGTGTCTGTGTAGAATTAAAATAAAAGCACAATACACTGATTATTTTCAAATCTCTGCAACATTTTATTCCCAGTAGATCATCAACAATATATCAGATGATGTAATTGAGACACGGTAACATGTCTGTAAAAGGCTGGAGGAGCATTTGACAACGAACTGGTTTAACTGGGAACAGGTCAGTAACACGACTGGGTTTAAAAGGAGAATTTCAGAGAGGCCTCTCAGATGGAAAGATGGACACAAGTTCACCAGTCTGAGACAAACTGGCTCTAAAAGTTGTGGAACAAGTTCAGAAAAATGTTTCTCAGACTTTGAAGACCATCTACAGTTTAAAATATCATCAGAAGATTCAGGAGGAATCTCTGTGCGCATGAGACAAGGCTGGATGCTGGTGAGCTTCAGGCCCTCAGGAAATCCCTGCATGAACTCAGGAAGACTTTCCTTACACCTCCTGTCCACTGCCTCCCCTTCACCCCTCTCTTATCTGCTGCACTCCAGTCCATCTCTCCGGCGGGCTGCAGAAATCCCCGCACACTGACTCCGCACGAGTCCGCCAGCCTCCTCTACGATTAGCCGCAAAGCAGGCCAAAGAGCATGCGCCAAATTTCCAAGTTCAAGTGGATGAATAAATAAATAGTGTAGATAAACAGCGGCGACAACAGACGTTTCATTCATTGCAACTTCGAAGGAAACATTGCGTCATTCAGGCCACGTTTTGATACGTTTGTTGTCAATTATGGGAGAATAAATTGCCTGCAACAAATTATACACATCAATCAAGTATTTCTGCAGTAGATCAAGTAGTAGATGTTGAGAAAAAACTTTAATATCCCGATGTTTACTTTCATTGAGCTTTGCAACTTCCTCCAAATGCAGTCGGGCGGACTGGAGCGGACCAGAAAAATAGAAGCGATCCGTATTTTTGGCGGAGGCTGACCTGAGCGGACGTGTCGGAGCGGAGTAGTGGACTGCTTCTCATTGGCTAAAATGGCAAAGGATTTGCTGCGTCGTGCGGACTGGAGTGGGGCGGAGTGAAGGCAGTGGACAGAGGTGGTTATGCTGTCATGGTAACGACCTCCTGCCAATAAAGCAGAAACTGGCTATAATGCTGTCGTGAGCTACAAAACCAGATGCTGATAAGCTAGCATACGTGCTAGCTACAACTGTCAGAATGCACTGCACACTGTGTAGTACCAGTATGTTTTTTTATGTAGCGGGTGGTTCCAAAAACATTATTTGGCCAGTTTTCAGGGCTCTTGTGGATGCAAAGCCTGGTGGAGCAAACAAAGATGTACCGTCAGAAAGCATGGGGGCATGCTGAGCTGATGTACAACCAGCAAAAGGAACAAAGAAGAAGCTGTGATGCATTTAATGTCTGCCTCCTTTTGTCTCTCCCTGAGGATGGACATCGTCACCATCATCAGAACTTGGACGTGAGCTCTGCGCTGCCCCCTGATGGATGTGCACAAGCATGACAACGTAAAAGACACGTGAACGTATAAAAGCGGGGACATTTGATGCAGATGCACCTGTTTACTTATGTAAAGGGAGCATAAATGGGTTGTAAGGAGACCAGAGTGGGACAAACATCCAACGCTGAAGCTTGATTGCTTCCTCTAATACTCGCTAACCAAACGTATCAGGTAGTTCTGTATTGATTAACCAGCCAGGTGATAATCAGGTTAAACACTAGTTATTAGTTGTGTATGTGATCTATTGCCCAGTTTTCTGATCTTCAATGCATCTCTGCAGTCGGGGTGTGCAGTACTGTATCGTGACAATACTGGCATATGGGTAGAAAATGTGACATCATGTGACCCGTGCATCACAGCGGAGTGAACAAGGGAACACAGCGAACCAAAGCAGATCAGCGGGTATCGACTTCAAACTGTCAAAAAAAGTGCTTATTAAAATAACAAAATTAACTAGAGACAAAGTTGAAATTTAGATTTTTCAGAGGCTTTATTCTTATTTCAAGTCAGATAATATCGTTACTGTAATATCTTTTTCTAAAATATTGTGATCTTTTTTTGGTGAAATCTCCCTCTCCTATGTAATCTCTAACATTTCCATGGAGGGGTCCAACTTTCAGTATAGATGCTTTGAAACTGACAGAATTAAAAACACTGTCTAAAAAAATCGTGATTGGGCATAAAAACCAAACAAAAAACAAAAAACCCCCACAAAATTATAATTTAGTGAAATAAAATATTGCTTTTGAAAAGCGGTTAAAAAGAATGACTTTAAACAAACAAACAAACACACTGTCCCAGAAAAATCAGAGCACTTAACTAATGAACAGTGGACCAAAATATCTGTTAACAGGTGCAGATTGGATGTTATGATCGTGATTATTTGATTGGACGTTACAGAAAACGTGATGGCAGTGATTGCCTGAAAGTGTTGTTGAACAAGATAATAGTTTACAGGTACAATCATGCTTGTTTACTGGTTTTTTTGTGGTTTATTTTTATTATTTCTGTTGAGCCACAATTCAAAATAAATGTCCTTTACAATATATATATATGTATACAGTATATATATATATATATATATATATGTAAATGTTTTATCTATTATTACTTTTGTCAGTTTCATCTGACAACTGTTTTTTTTCTCCTTTCCTTAATGGAAGGGTATAAATAAATATGAGGATGACTGTAATTAAAATCAATAAAATCAATTTAATTCAAGATGAATAATGGACTAAACAATTTTTCATCAAATATTTTCCTGTATGCCACAATTTCACAATTTTTACTTCTAGTCCTGAAACACACACATTTCTGTGCTCAATTAAATCTAATAAAAAATGACTTCATCAATCTCCAGGGAAAACAGAACATTTTTAAACACAAAATAAATAACAAATAATCGATAGAGAATACAGATATGTAAGAAATCTTTTTTCTTAAATGTAACATAAAAGATAACTTAAAGGTGATGACTACAAGTTTAATTCTTTTTCACGAGTCGGTGGCGCACTAACACTCGCTTACTCAATTAGCGTTAGCAATGTTACAGAACCAGAAAACCATTAATTAGCATTAGCAAAAGTTTAGCTTACATGTCCAGGAGGAAAGCAGCAACCTTTACGGAGCTTTTGAGCCCCTTTATACCTTCACCCTTATCCTGCTTTGTTTTGTGTCCACTTGACTTTGAGATATGTACCACAAGGAAGATGCTTTTTCTACACAAAGCAATCAAGCTAGCAACTCTGGAGCTAATGCTAATGGAGAAGAATACTGACGTTGTAATCAGGTGTAAATATTTATTTTTTTAGACCTGTCAAAATTGATGAAACAATTATAAATATGCTATCAAAAATTTGGGGGATAAAATCAACACTTTCATTCTGCACACCTTTAGTCGTTCTGTGTTTCTTTTTTAGTTAAATCATTGTTTTGATGAAAAAGTTGTAGTTACGAAAATGTCAAAAACATTTATTCCACAAATAAATAAATAACATGAGGTGACCTGGAGGCTAAATGTACTGTGAGATGTGAGGATATGTAAATGTTCGAGCTGACTCGTCCCTTTCATTGTACCCAGAGTTTATCTTATGTTGAGATAATGAAATCCCCCCCCCTCAGACAAGCGACCTGACCTCCCCTGACCTGGGCAGAGTTTCCCTACGAGCCCTCGGAGCTGCGAGCAGCATTGTTCCTTTGTATGCAGACATGATGATGATCTTACTGCTGAAGCCGGCTTTCCGATGACTCAGTTAAGGAGTGTGTGAAGAGTCTGTCCAGAATGTGGGGAGAAGATCTTTGCTCACACACCATGCATCACAGCGAGTACACAAACGTGAATGTGTTTAAACTTTCCTTCCTGTGTGGAAGCGCTGGTGTCGGCCCGGGCAGAGTCATGGGAGGATTTGTAGACCTTAAAAAGAAAAGAACCCTTTCGCTGAAAGGACGCATTTCCACGGCAACTGAGCATTCTTTCTTCAGATTAAGGGGAGTTTCTCTGGTGATTGATGAGGTCAATCAGCCTGTAATGAGCGTGTCAGTTATGTTACTGTAAAGCTCTTAAAACGGCTTGTTAAACACACATCAGACTTTCCTGCTTGTTCCCCTGACATGAGTTTTAGAGGCCATGTGTGCTCTGATGATGGCAGAGCTACAACCCTCCATAACCTCCGCTTCTGTGCCGGAATTCAAGTGTCCGAACCCCCCCCCCCCCAATCACAGCTAACCCAGATCGGAAGGGAGCTTCATACACTTCAGGGAGAATGAAGCGGACGCCTGGAGGGGAGTAAGACAAGAGGCGTTAAAGCAAGCAGGAGGAAGTGGGACTGAGTGGAGGGCTCTCAGATGAATCTCCCTCTGTTTCCCCGTCTGAAGAGCCTAAAGATCCTGGTGGCATCTCTCCACTCCCCGCTCCTTTTAACCCTTTAAAGCCTGACCCAAGAGCAAAAGGGCCAAAAAGTCTGTTCTATTATCTGATGTCTTTATTTGGCTCTCTAAGTAAAGGTCAAAAAAGGATTTTCTTTTTTGTTTATTTACCGTTTATTACCAAGTGATGTCAAAATTATTGTAAAGCAAAAGGTGTCCACCAGGGGGCAGAAGGCCAGTATCAGACTGCGTACTCGTGGGTTTTGAGTAGGCCGCAACTTCTGGTGAGAAAATTAAGCTGACCAAGAAGTCTGGAAAATTGCAGTTGCCTCCTCATCCACTAGGGGCTGGCTGCAAAAGAGTCAATCCCCAAAGACTCCCATGTTCAAAAGGCCACCTTCACAGCAGAAATAAACATGTTTACAGCCTGTTCAAAACATCATTTTAGGTTTAATAGGTTAAGTTTACCTTCATGTCAATAGGAGAAGGTGATTTTTTTTAAAAAATAACTTATCCATTTAGATGTTATTATATCTTGAATTCACACATCTTGTGGGTGTGTCCTTTTGGTTGACAGGCAGCAGGCTGGCTGCTGATACTCCCAGAAAGGCTTCAGCATGTAGCAGAGTAGCATAGCGACAGTCTTTAGCCAGCTTCATTAGCTTCTCTTAGCTCCGAGTTAGCTTGCTTAGCTCAGAGTGCGTTTAATGTCAATCATTTGCCCCAAGGTCTTTCTGCCCATTTTTGTATTTTCTGGGAGTCACAAAACACACAACGTGGCTAAAGGCCCATTTATGCTCATTGCAGAAGACGGATACGCAGACCAACGGACAGTTTCGTCTGTCGTCTGCATCGGCTGCGCACATAATTTGGTGCGTTTTTGTGGGTCTTGTTGGTCCGTCACTCGAGGCAGAAGACGGAGCAATACCACTGGAAAATGTAAGGTCAGTGTTGAGCTGTGTAGCTGATGTGTGGGAACAAACCAGAGAAGAAGAACAGAAACAAAAAAACAACACAAAAACCACCAAGGTGAAATAGCCCAATAAATTCACCTGAGAAAGGTGAATGGTGAATTAGCATGATACTAAAACATGTATCATGCTAATTTATATTTTGTTTTTTTTGTGCCGTTACATCAAATTTAACTTTTTTGGGGTTTGGGGGGTATAATATGATCTGTTGTGCACTGATGAAGCCATGTGAATGTCCAGAGTGAGAATCAACGTCCCTGTTTATGGTCTGTCAGCTTTGTCTCTCTGTTCAGAAACGGTGAAATCAGACAGCAGCTTATCATTCTATGTAGTTTTAGCATGCTACGTAATTCATTTGCGCCAATTAGAGCACATTATTACGCAAACAACCCCCCCCCCCCCCCCCTTACACCCTCCACTTTTTTCTAATGCATTTTTTCCAACTTTACTGAAGTATAAAAGTAGCTAAATAACAATAAAATTTTGTGCTGTTTGTCATTACTGGGACGTTTCAATGTGGATAAAAACTGTATTTGTGATAAAACATATTATATTCAGAGATCTGGACTCATTTTTGCCCAGAAAATACATAAAAAAATGAAGCCATTTTACATCTAATCTCTTCATTATGATGTGAATGAACAGTTCTGACATATCAAGTTCATTTGAATAGTTTTCCACTCTGGTACCTGGAAAAGGTCAAAATCTACATTTGCTGGTTCCACCTGAATGCACACCTAATAAAATAGTTTTAGCTTTAGACTTCACTCATTCCTATAAAACAGGTTGTTTTTCTCTGACTCAAAACTTGATTTTACTCAAAGTAATGTGTGTGTGTTTTTTTTTTATATGAGGAAATGTAAATTCTCAACTGTGTTCCATGTGAATTTACTCTGACACAGCAACACATATTATGATTTTAACACTGCTGTAATCTCACACGTCTCAGCTTTCTGGAGAGACCAGGATTATAAAAACAGTCCTGTAGGTTGTGGGGATAAACTTCATTTATCTTTTATAAGGAGCCAAAAAAAGGGTTAAAAACAAAGCTGTGGGGCCATTTGAGCTCAGATTTTTATAAATGTACCTTAAACTCACCACGAAGTGTCAGATTTTCGGTTTTATGCTTAAGGTGATTAAAAAGTCATCCTCAGTCCTGGTTTTAACCCTTTCCTGCACAGCGACCACATGGAGCTGTTTACGCATGAGTGGAGATGGATTTACAAACAAGCCACTTCATCCACCATTAGATCCACACACGCCTCTCACTGAATAACAAATAAATACATAACTTCACACATACAGAGCAATTAAACTTTACCGCAGTATAAACTAATACAGCTATATAATACATAAATATAAATGTTATTTTATAGATATTCTGAATAGATGGAATAAATAAAAAAATGCATCAAAGAGTTAGTTTAACAGAGGACTCAGAGGAGGACATGCAGCGCGAGGACGGGCTCAGGCTGCAGCTGCACGAGCCAGAAAGGTAACACACTGTAAAATGTTTAACTTAAAAATATGAGTTAAAGGGCTGCCTTGAAAGTTTGAGTTTAATGTAACGATTTTTATGTGTTTAAGATGTGTTTAATTAAGCATTTCAATTTATAACAACAACATACCAGAAGCCTATCAAATAATACATTGGGACAACAAAAATGCCGAAATGCAATTTACAGTGTAAAAGTAAAAGAAAACAGCAGGTTTGTCCAGCATCTTTCTGTGTGATGCTGCAGGTGTTCAAAGTTTCCAACAGCGAGGACAAACTTGGAGTCTGACAAGATCTTCCACCTGCACACTCCCACATGACTGTCCATCAGTCACACATGGAAACCTGAACTTTCTCCAAAGCTGGAGAGCCTGAAGAGCCTCCTGCTGCTCCTCCACCTTCAGCTGAGCTCATTTCAAGCACGACGTGAGTTTCATACAATAACTTTTAAAACTCGCGCTAACTTCGCCTCCACCAGGTGACCAGCTGCAGCATCTCAGCTCCGACCCTGCAGAAGTTTCTCCCTCTTTCTCCAACATGTGAGTTTATTTAGCAAGAGTGGGTGGTTGTGGTGGAGAAGGAGGAGGGCGGTGTTGGTGGTGGCTGCGGGGAGGTGCTCCTCCCCCTCCCGGAGTCACTCAGCCTTCACCCTCTCCTCCGACCCTCCTTTCTGTCCCTGTACGCTAGACTTCATCGGTATTTGCTTTAAAAAAAAAGGAAAAAAAGAGAGCTGTACCCCACTTATCCTCCCACCCCTCTGTGGCCTAACACACAAACACGCGCGCGCACACACCCACACACACAACCCAGACAGTCATTTTCCAGTATTTGCTTCATAAAATTTTCTGCAGATTTCCAGGAAAAGGGCAGAAAAAAAAGGGAAAAGGTCAATAACTGATGCCGGAGCAGCACGAGGCCACGCGTAAAAAACGGGTGGTTGAGCGGCGCGCACGCAGCGCGCGCACAGGCCGAGCAGATGAAAGTGACATGGCCACTATAGGATGTGTGAACGCTGCCGGGCAGAGCCCCCGAACTGCGTCTGAATGGGCTGAATAGGCTCATCCATTCTTCACTCCTTTCAGCCTCCGTAGGCCCTAACTGTTGGAACTCTTCATTCCTCACAATGGCCAAATGCACTAAAACTTTTCCTTTTTTTCTCATGCAAATCACCGCAGCCCTGACTGGCCCTGTCATCATGTGAAGCAGAAAACACACATGCAGAGCCTCCTCTGGAAAAAGCGTTAATACCTTCAGACGCTGGAATTATTTTGTCTTAAAAAACAGGTTTCCACTTTTTCTCCGTGGCTCATTAACCACACGGACATTAAATATCACCCAGAAAACAGAACAAATAAAATCAAAGCCCCCGTTTCTGTTCAGTAATATGTAGGCCAGAACAACTAACAACAAAGTGGGACTCAGAAGTCCACACTTAAAGTTTGGAGATCATTAGCAGTGCCTGTTAGAAAAGGGGAAAAGCCAACAGCAAATATTGCTGCTAAAGGGCCCCACAAAGGCGTGAAGTGTTTGTTGACTGCTCAGCCTGCAGAGCAAACAGTAAACTCTGAATCTTTCAACAATAACTCCACATCTCTGTCCGCTGCTCCTGCATTCCTCCCTCTGCTGCTTTTCTCTGATCTTCTCGATCCAAAGTGTCTTTTTCATCACATCAAACCTCCCTGAAAGCAGCAGAGGTTTCACTAATCTGCAGATTTCTCAGCTTCCAACTGCATTTCATTGGTGAACTAAAGAAATCAGTTCTTCTCAGAGTTTGAAAACTTTTATGGAGAATGTGTGCTGAGGCATGAAATCTGAGGAATTGGCGCCCAGAAACGGATCACATCTCTTCTCATGTGGATCGGGTTTCAGGACCAGAATTTTTTGGATTCCAGTGTCAGATAAGTTCAAAGTGCAAATGAGATGTGGAGCTTCATCTGCTGCTGACACACAGGGCGTCAAGAGTATCCGAGCCGGAGGAGGAGGAGAAGGAGGAGGAGGAGGAACTCACACACAAACACTTTCAACAGAAAACATAGGAAAACACCAGCAAGCAGAACCTGAACCCAGAAGCAAAGTTTCCCTACCTTCACCGACTCCTCTCTCTTCCACTCCGTCTTTTTGTCCCGGAAAAAAAAATAGAAAAGACAAAAGCAAAACTTTGTGGTTCCGGTAAACTAGAGCCGAGCCGACACCGCGAGAGCGTGCACGAGGCGCAGACGGGCCGCTCCGGACTCCATGAACTCAACTCAGTCTGGAAGTTTGGAAAAGCTCAGAGTTTCCTTCCAGCCTCCGGGTCCCACGGAGCGCTTCAGTACGGGCCACAGGTCGCGTCTAACTTTGTCTTACCATCCATCTTCGCTGCGCTCGTGCGTCCTGTGCGCGCTGCTTTTCAGCAGACTGACGCGGTGCGTAAAACAAGCGCTCTGCGTTCTGCTCCAAAGTTCGGCTGTAGAAGCGATTCGGCCTCTCTCTGAGACATGCGGTGGTGTTGAGATCTTCGGGCTGCTGGTCTGTTTTCAATCCTCCCCCTCCTCCTCCTCCTCCTCCTCCCTGCTCCCCCCCTCAGCATCTCCTCCTCTCTCACTCCCCTCGCTCCCTGGTGAGTTGGGCCATTTGCTGCACCAGATGGGCCGGGCCAACTCCATCCAGCAGGAAAAGTTAGGCAAAGTTTCTTTTTTCAGTCTGGCTGTCGGTTTGCTCGGGATTATCAAGTCATCCCACGCACGCGCGTTCAGATCAAATGGAAACTACATCCATCTGCAAACAGGACGATAGTAAATAAGTAGCAGAAACCACAATTAGAGATCTTAGATTGTCAGTGTGGAGTTTTTTCTTCCTCTTTGGAACAATGCTGCTTTGTAAATGAAAGGTTTTGATCCAGCAACAGTTAGCAAACCTCTCCATGAAAATAAAACCTTGTTTATTTAAAAAGTAGACAACAAACAGTCCCTGTGATTCATGCTTTGTTTATTCACATCCAGGCTGGAAGCTTTTTATTCTGCTGTGATGGCAGGCTGAGGACAAACAGCATTTATTATGAGATGCGTGTTCAGGTCTCACCTCAGAAAACCCTCCAAACCAGCTGCTTTCCATCAACAGCTTGTTCCTGAGGAACATAAAAAAGCACCAAAAACAAGGGAAAGGAAATCAAGTTTTTATCCTGTTAAAGTGTTTTTTTTTTCAATACTTTTTTTTCAGTTTGAAAAAGACTTACCATAACGTATCATATCCCATCCAAAGAAATAAACAAACAAAAAACATTATTTCCAATCAAATAGAAACTCAGCCTACAAGTGAAATTATTGGATTTCGTGTCCAAAACTGAAATATGAAATAATCCACAGTAGCACAGCCGAGTAACTTTTTTCTATTTTTTTTTTCTCTGAAGGCAATGGCGCCCCCAGGGGTGGCCAGGACCCCCCTGAACAAGAAGCTGGCCACCCCACTGGCCACCCCCTCAGAAATGATATTTTTTCATTTATATCAACTTTTATGTACTATTAACATGCTTTGCTTATATTTGAATATTAAAATTATAAGCTTGTCAGTCATTTTCTGTACAGCTTATCCAGTTCAGGGTCGCGGGGGTTGCTGGAGCCTATCCCAGCTATTATCAGAGGCGGGGTACATCCTGGACAGGTCGCCATTCTGTCGCAGGGCAACACAGAGAGACAGACAACCACACTCACATTCATTCCTAGGGGCAATTTAGAGTGACCAATTAACCTAACATGCATGTCTTTGGACTGTGGGAGGAAGCCGGAGTACCCGGACAGATTCCACGCATACACGCTTTATAAGCTAATAAAAATAAAATAAAAAAAAAATATTACACTGGACCTACATTTTCTGCCGTTGCTCTTTTGCCATAATCCCCCACAGGTCTGTCACACCTAATTAACTCGGCCTTTCTTATGCAAATTCATCCAGGAAGGTGCCACCCAGAACTGCCCCAACCAGTTCCTAATGCCACTTTCACATTAGCACCTACTTAGCCCAGCTCTTTTTGGGCTAACACTACCCCAGTTTAGTTTGTTCCCATTCCAACTGAGAACAACTGAGGCCAGCTTCAGCTCTGGTATTCAGTGTGGGTGAGGTCGTCATAGTGAAGTTTTGTGAAGTCATTTGTTTGCGACACACTGAACAACAATGGAGGAAGTTGAGCTTGTGATTTACCTGTTATTCGTTTTATCAACACCATTGACCACGGTGTTGTGATCACACAGCTGGTAGACGTGTGGAGTTTGCCCCCGATAACTACAGCAAGTCCAATCTGAACTCACAGGACAATAATACTCGTTCATTCACCCATTCTACTTTAAGTATTAGTGAAATGAAGGAGTTTTGCTGCAGATAGTGCCTTAAATAGAGGCCCTTTTATTCGGCCTCCTTCATGTCCATTATATGAACGCGGGTCTCTGACTAATCTGAATACAGTAGCCCCCAAAGGAGTCAGACTGATGCAGAAATGTTACTGGTGAGTAAATACACGTATAAATTCCTGGAAATAAGGTCAAAGTTAAAAGAAACAAAAGTTATTCTTTAATAACCCTTGGCTACCCTGCTATTTCCCTAAAAATATTTCTGTAGGCGCCCCTGTCTGAGGGATTATAAGGATGACATTATTCTGGTTTTAACCCACAGACCCCCGCAGTGCCACCCGTGGCTTTCTGAAGAGCTGAAGTGGAGCGCTGGGGGTGTATTCTCACTTCTGGGCAGTGGTAGTTGTCCCTGGAGAAGTGGGTGTACTCTCAATTTTTGTCCCCCACACCTACCGTTTTTTAAAAGTAGGCTAGCCACAAAAAACACGTTTGTAAACAGTAAGTAAGTAAGTAAAATTTATTTATTTATAAAATACATACAGTAAATTTCAAAAGTGAAAAAGACAGTGATATAAGACAATTAATTTTACCCCCAAATCCATCAGTGGTGTTTGGTCATTGTCCAATTTCTGTTGTTTGATCTTATGGAAGAAAAATTATAAAATTACTAAACCAGTATTGGCCCACAGACTAACGACAGACAACTGTGAATTTTGATTCACACAGCTTTGCAATTCAAACGTCAAACTTAATTTATAAAGCACTTTTCACATTTATAAAGCACATTTCATACCATTAAAAGCCAACACAAAGTGCAAACACATAAAAGCAAATGCATATTCAAAGAAAAGCAAATCCTTCACACGTCCAAGTACATAACACAAAACACACAAATGCATACAGTTGCGGGCATGAAAAAGTTCCCCTTTCTGCCGACTGCCATCCACATACCAGCGACTTGTCTGCTAATTCAATCACACAGAGAAACACCTGTGTGCCCAGGGGAAACGATTTCAGAGCATAAATGAACGCCCAGAACAAGGACGTTTCCACACGCCAAGTTTGGACACTGTGCGTGATGACGTATTCACGGGACAAATCGTTCAGCCAGTGATAGTGCAGTCAGTGGCGGATTTAGCAATTTGGGGGCCCAAGGCAAACTTAGCTAAGGGGCCCTTCAAATCTGGACCTGTCAATAGGAAACTTTACACTAAATAAAGAGTAGAATGTGAGAAATAAGCTTTGGTAGCCAGTTTATGTCAGAATGCAATTTTTCTCATCTATTTCTCTTTAAAGTCGCCTACTGACTCAATTGTAGAGCTACAAGAGGCTTTAGAAACGATTCAACTCAAGGTTAGTTCTTTACAGTAGGTTTTTTAAGATAAGACAAATAAAACATTTTACCAGAACCCTGCCTGGTTTCTCCCTCCAAAAGATGTCTTTCACAACAAGTTTTAATCTTTCCCTTACCAATGAAGACCATGCATCATCACCATAATCATCATCATCATCCTTGCTGCTGGTCTCTGGTCTGATGGCTCCTCCCTGTCCCCCTCTCTCTGTTGTAGCAGAAAGATTTCTTTTGAATATGACGAAAATGATAATGAGCACAAGTTTTTCAGAGAAGTGAAAGAGGACTAAGGCTCTAAGGCTGTGTCCGAATGTCCTCCCTACTCCCCAACCCCTTATTCACTACATAGGGCTGCACTATATAGCAGACTATCTAGTGCCCTCATTCTGCCTGCGATTTGGACACAAAGCTGACTACTTTTTCCTCGTCGCAAATCATGTTATTACTCGATGTCACTGTGGCAACCACGAAAAAATTTCATTCCAAAATAAATCTGTAATTTTAAGTGAAGATATTTTATTTACAAGGTACACAACGGAGGGCCTTGGTGGGATTTGATCCCCCCAGGTGAAAGTCATGCATGCTGACCATTCAGCCAAAGGGACATCCCTGTGACTGTAGCCAGGGTGCATGATCAGTCGGAGGCATAGTGACAGGACCCCACACTGTCACACTTATATTATGTTTAATGTGTTTTCTGTTGTTATTTTCTCCCTTTTTTCCACCGCTCGATGTGTCCAACACCTCGCGTCATTCAGCTCTCCTGACTGAAATGCAATGTGGTCTATATTGACCTGTCCAGGGACCACTGAAGCTCACTAGTTTTCATGATGCATTGTGGGTAATTTTGAGTGCACTACTTTTTTGTTTCTGGACATTTGGACACCACTACAAAATGGCGTGATCCCTACGTATAGGGCCCTATGTAGGGAATAGGGTGTACATTTGGACACAGTCTAAAAACGCGGACACTGCCTAATGTACTCTGCTTCCAGGCCACAGACAAAGACTTAAGATAAACTTGAAATTAGCGGGTGAATTGAATTAAAAGGAATTAAAACTATCATGTAAATGAGGTCATTGTGTGTGATGTCACGCAATGCTTCACACTGCAAATATTTAATTCCTTGAGTCCCAATTATCACGTATTGCTCCTTTTAGTAAAGTGTGCAAAAGAGTAGATGCAGAGTCATACTATAGACAGAACAGCCTGAGTTACTAGTGATTAATGTTAACTGCCTCTGATGGATGCTAATGAGTTATCTATGGTGGTGAGTTTATCTCCTCGTACTCTCCTTCACTCTCATGGTGCCAATTTTAACATTTAAGCTGGAAAGAATTTTTCAGCATCTTTGGCTAAATGTGAACATTACTGAGGCAAATAAAATGCATAACTAAATTTATAGGATAACAATCATAAAAGGGTAAAGTCCTGATGCATTTGCTTTTCCTATTTTTTCTAAATTGTCCTGTCCAGCATCGTAGCAAGCAGAATGATGATCTGGCTGCTTTCTTGTGTTGAACAGATTTGCCTTGCCAAGGGGAGATTTATAAATATAAGGCTCCTGTTGATATTCTGAATTCATTCATTTTATCAATTTTATTTAATGGAATGTTTGTTTATAGTTGCATTATACATAATATTACCGGGCCTTTATATTATTTAAAAGGGGGGAAGAGAAGATTAAGAAAAGAAATGATAAGGAGTGCCGTGTGAGCCCATGAGCCTTTGTGGTCCAGATACATTGAGTTATAAAAATAGACCCAACCCCTCTAACGGAAACATACCCAACTCAATGGTAATGGTTTAAAACAACAACAACAACAACAAAAACTCAGCTGTGTTTAACTCAATGCATGGGTTCACAACAATAATCCAGATAATAACCCAAAACAAGTTTCACATTTCATAAGCTAGCAGTTTGTAACTGGCTTCAGGTAACTGCAGCCACAAGCCAAGCCGTCACGGGAGCGTGCACAGACTGAAGCTATAATGTTGTTCACTCACCTTTTTCTTCGTAGTTACACTTTTTAGTGTTTTTCAGTTGATCTGGATCGTTTGCTGACGGCAGAAGAATCCATAACTATCGCTTACAGTGTTTGAATTTACCGCGACCGTCTTCTTCCTGTATCAAAACTGCGGCTGTAGCGTCAATTGACGTCACGTCTGCAGGGCAGCGTGGGAAATTCGGCCACCGAATTGCAGCGCTTTATGCAGCACACAACCTGTTCAAGGCAACGGAGAAAGACGTGGGTGGAAATGTTATTTTTGGTATTTAGCAGGAGATGTTGCATTATCTCATGACATAAACATTTTAAGATGGCAAAAACGATTATTCGTACTCTCATTAGATGATGTCATGAACCAGCTGATCAACACTAGACTGCCTTTCTGTCATTGGTAACCCTCAATGTTTCAAACAGGAACTTAAAAGATTGTTATAGATTGATACAGATTAAATATGTTTTATAAAAACTTGTTGAACTATTTCCTAAAGAGGTTCCAGCTGGAGCGTGTCATCATCTATCTCTTAACTGCTTATTTATGCAGAAATCACTGAAGTTATGTGGCCATTAGGTATGCACCCTGTGATATTGTGCATTTTCTGAATAAACTGATTCATTCATTTCAATCCAACACGGCATTAAACACCAAGAAAGTGATTTAAAGAATTGTGGCGTGAGTGGACCCTGTCAATGGCCTCTTCATGTCTTTTAATGGTGCATGCTTCATCAGCTGTACAAGGAATAGTGAAGGAGAAGGAGGCTATGACATGACTCTGCAGACATGGAACTGATGGTGCTTTAGCTTTGCTCTGCTCTGGAGTACTCAGAGGCTGCTTTGTGTTTGTTATTTTTGGCATCTGGTTCTCTTGGTTATGAAATCAGATGCCAACCAGCATTGGATCAGCATGCAGCAAAAACTATCTCTGAAGGACGACTGGACCTATGTCCGTGTTTGAAGAAATAACCGCCTGCAGCGTCTGAGACTGAAACCTCCACAGAGGTGTAGAATGGTGCTCAGAAAGGATGCTAATCCATCTGAGCAGTTATTTCTCACGTCAATACTCCGAGAATCAGGATGTCATCAAACATTTGAACTGTGGGAGGAAACAGTCAACCAACTTCAGACGAATTCAACCCTGAGCTCCTGTGAGATGATGGTGCTACAGGCAGCTACACGTTAAAGGAAAACCATTAGTTATTTGGGAGGGGTTTCTCTCATCCTAAAGGATAAAGCGCACCGTGATTGAGACAGTACAAATGAGGCCCAGGTGGGATTTGATCCCCAGACTCCCAGGTGAGAGCCGTGTGCACCAACCATTCAGCCAATGAGATATCTCCATAGCAAAGTAGCCAGGGCGCATGATCTACCGGAGGCATGCTGACAGGACCCCCCACCCCCCCCCCCCCACACTGTCACACAACCATGACACCAACAAACTGCAATACTGCAAAACTCTAAACTTACAGGACAATAGCAGTCGTTCGTTCTGTCATTCTAAGTAATGGAAATCTCCAAACCACACAGATGTTAGACGATTCTTTATGTTCAGGATCATTTTGATCTTTAACTCTTTAAACTTTTTGCTAGTCAATCTGAAGAGAAAAAGAAGAAACAGAAAAAGAAAAAGTTAAACAAGTTGGAAAGTGTCCCACACACTGTTCACAGTAACTGGAAAGGAGCTGATTGAAATGAAGGGATTCTGTTCTCCACGAGGTCGACTCTGTGATTCATTCATTCTCCTCAGCTGTCTCATTTCTGCAGGATCTACTTAAAGGAGTCACCCCCACCCTCATGCAAAACATACGAGTTTCCAGGGAGGCTGAACCTCTTCCATGCAGTCCTAGCTGGAGTACCAGCTCCGGCTGCATATTGACCCCCCTTATTCCTTTCAAGCAATTCTCAATTAAAACCAACAAACATCCTTCAGAAAACATTAAAAAGTTAGAAAAGCATCATTTCCTGACCTGGATGTGTTCCTGCCTCTTGTTCAGACACATGGGAGAGAGCGAGGTGGATGTCAGGCCTGGCTGCTCTCAGGCTGAAGGTGCTGCCATCTATTGTTCCTCTCTGTGTTTGCATCATGCCTGAGTGGCCACTCTGAATCCAGCCTGTGCACATGAGCGGCCTTCCTGCACCTCCGAGCCTGTGCACGTCCTCGAAATGGGGTGAATGTCAGTGTCAGGCTCGCTGGCCTTCTTTCCTGAGCTACTACGCTCTTCCAGGCAGGAATTTTAATGAGCTTGTTGAACTATTTTGTGATGGCAGGAGAAGAATGTAACTGTGACACTGCAGAGAGAGGCAGAGAAAGGGAGGAGAGAAGTTTGACCACGGGGTTTATGGTTTGATCACATGACATGCTGCACCTTTTTGTGATACCATCTATGGCTTGTAAGTTTATTTTATCTTCTTTTACCAGAATGTCTGAGTCAGAAGTAGTTGGGTTCAGGTGATATTGGTCAGGAGACATGACGTAAATGAGCATCAACTGAGAGTGCAAAGAAAACAGCAACTATAAATGAGGATTAGAGGGACCACTGCAAAAACAGCAATCTTATATGAGGGAAGAGCACTTTAGTTGAGGAGATTCTGACTATAATCCAGTGGAATAATTTTCCAGTGCAGGAAGACAATAACACTGGCAAAGATTTAGTAAAATAAGAAAACATACTGAGGCTTTAGGAAAGTGAGAAAACAGGAGGTGAAACATTCATTTAACCTTTACTGAGTGGAAAAAACCTCCAGCTATCCTGTTGATTTTTCTTTCAGTGTTTCTTAATTTCAGAGAAAATAAAAGGCATATGCCACCCCTGGGTGAAATTTAGTCTCCTCCTACAGTCCCCTGAGTTGGAAAAGTGGGCAGAAGCATTTTCCAACCGACCCAGTCATTCTCTGAATCTGGCAGCACTGACTTTAGCTTAGCTTAGCGTAGTTGCTGTAATCTGGCGTTTCCAAGAGCACCACTTGGTGAAAGTGAACTTGGCGAACTAACTAACTTTTTTCTATTTTTCTATTATCTAGTTTTGTGTGGGGTGGGGGGCCAACTTCACACAGGACAGCAACCTCAGAGCAGCAGCAGCAGCCGTGGTGCGGGGAGGAGGAACTGGGTCTGAGGAGGACGAGCGCGCAGGAGCTAATCTAAATAAAAAAATATGGCATTGGCAAAAAAAAAGAAAAGAAAAGAAATACATAATTAATGTCAGATTTTAACTACCATTATGCTACAGCTGGCAATATTCTGATTCATCTGTTGAGAATAGCCCGTGTTAAACAGTGATGTTATTTATTTAAATAAGGAAAACTTGATGAGATGCCCTCACACCTCATGAGAAATGATTCTGACCCGATGCTGCATGTCTGCAGTCCTGCGTGCAGCACTCTTCCAGCCATTTGTGCATAAAGCTGCCAGTTAGTATCTGCTTTTCAGATGTGCTAAGTTAAACACAACTTTTTGCGCCCGCTCTCTGTTGCACAGTTGATAAATCACATTGTGTGTGTGAAGCTGAGTTGTTTGCATAGTTTCCTCCCAATATTTTGCACGTTCCGGCAGAAACACCCGTATTGCATATTCATCAAGCAGACATGCAAAATGAATAGCGGGGCTGTTTTCCCCGATAACAGGCAACTCCTTTTGCCCTGTTTGTAAATCAGCTCTGGCTGATTATTGCATGTGTAATGAAGATAGCGCTCATTTTAGTGCATGCAAACCTTTCGTAAATCAGGGCCAAGTTTGATATTTTTTCCTTCTTTTTTCCCCTGATACAGTTTAAAAATTGATTAAAGACTGTTAAAAGGAGGCCAGATGCTGAAACACCAGGTGATGACTCCGTTCATTTCTTCTAAACTCATGATGAACAGTGTTTTTCTCAAAACATTTTAACACTAAATGAAATTGACAACGATGGTTGAGATTTAGACAGCAAGACACCCAAACTGCTTCACACTGAATCATCTTTCATCCACTGGTGGTGGGAAGCTACACGTGTGGCAGCACCATGCCGACCAGTACCTTCAGGCACTGGCAGAGATGTGTCGAGCAGGATGGAGTGGGAGTGGAAGCACCAACCTTCCAGCTATCTGACCAGTCCTGCTGCCTCTAACTGAACCGTGTGCAGTTCCATGGTCCAGTAGAATTCTTGTCTTTACTTTCTCCTGTTTTAAAATCTTTTTCTCAAAGTCAGACAGAAAAACAAATACTGAAAAAAGCATTGACAAGACAGTTTGGAAGTTTTTATTTTACTTACCACCATTTCTAAATTCTCACTTTTTATTGTCATTCTAAATTATTTCACCGGATTATAGTCTGAATCTTTTCAAGTTAAGGGTTTTTCCTCATATTAAGATAAATGGTGTGTGTGAATCGGTGGGAGACCTTGAAACAAGCCTTTATACCTGGAATTGGGTGTGAAAGAGACAGTGTATTCTCAGACTGTTTGTAAAATGAACTATTTTGATTACTGATCTTCCACATTCTGTTCTTACAGAGTATAACTGTCTCTAAATAGGATCAGAAAAACGTTTTGGTTGGATATAAGATAAGGCATTGCTCCAAAACCTCAGGTTTGGGCAAGAAAATGGGCAAATAGAAGACAACTGTAAGAATTTCCTGTCAACAACCAAGAGGCGACTTTGGGAGCTTCCTGGTCTTACTGATGATTTTCCTGCTGGCATCTCTGGGTTCAGGTCTCCTGCCGCTCAAAGTCCAGCGTTCAGGCTTTCTAGGTTAGTTGAAAACTTTGTCTCACTGTTGCTGCAGATTAAAGATGAAGCTGTCTTCTGATTGGAAGTACAGTACGGGCTGAGCTTAGACACACTCCCATTAAAGGTGTATTGCACAAGTTTAAATGTTAAATACTATTCTTTTCTTTCCTCCACATGCTCTTACAATTGCCTGGTGTGTAGAATGAGCCGATCTTTCTTCACTGCGGTGGTCTCTAACACTGTTTCTAAATGCTCAATGGGAGAAATGGTACGAAGCCTCAAGGCGGCACATGTGGGGGAGACGAGCTGCGTGTTCTTGTTCGTCTGGCTGCACCGGTGTCATATTTTGCCACCACAGATCCACGCATGTTGAGACAACACTGACTGCTGCTAACTGATGGAGAGCAGGTGCCTCTCAAACTCCAACTCAGACTCCAGTAAGACAAAGAAGAAATGTTTTGTCTTGTGAGACGAAGAGAACCAAACTGTAGTCTGACCGGTCCCCATGGCAGGGGGGCTTTTTTCGGCACAACACCGGCACTGGAGTAAGATGGGAGTAAACAACCGAGCAGCTTGTTTTATTCTTTATTCTTTTTTTTTTTTAATTACAGGGAGCTCAAATCCAGTCTGGGAATAACCCACAGAGGCTGTGGAACCCACTGTTGGTTTTCTTCTCACTAACAAGGTAAATGTGATGCATGACGGAAATAAGGATGCGTAGTATTGCAATGCTAAGTTTTTAGCATGTAAATGTATCAATATGACAGCCATATGACTGTTCCTGGGAAGAGATACACTCGTCAACTTGTTAAATTTAGTTGATGCTGTAATTTTATAAGGTAATCGTGCTCCGTGGCCCCACCTGTGTTTTCCCTCCACATATGGGGCCCATGAAACTTAAACTATGAGATCTGCAAATCTGCCCAGTTCAAGCCCATCCCTTTAGGTTATATGGGCAAACGCAGGTGAAGCCACCATGGAAACCGTGGACAAACCCACTTAGGTCCCTCATATGAAACAAAAATTTAACCCATATATGCCCCACATGGAAATGCTGGCTGGGAAACAACTTGCAGATTTATAACTTTATTACTTCAGTAGACATCGTGTCTCTAACTCTGGGCTCAGACTAAGTTTAATTTGGGTTAAATTAGAGACCAACGCAGTCGAAGCAACTCATGCATGTGCACGACATTAGCGTCACTTCCACCTGTTGCCCGAGGGGGCGAACTTCTGGTAAAAAGTTGGAACTTGCGCTGTACTCCTTTAAAGAAAACGCTAAATTCACAATAGTAATTCAAATAACAAAAAACTGAAAAAGTAATAATAAATAAAAATTTACTCAATTACGATTTAGTGATATAAAACAATGATTTTGAATTGTTGTTTTAAAAATAATTTAAAGCAAACTAACAAAACTTTGCTCATGAACATTGTGAACATGGGTCAAAATACCTGTAAGCAGGTGCATGAATCTGATTGGACGTTACAGAAAACACTTTTGCAGTGATTGCCTCAAAGTGTTGGCTCAGTAATATTTTAGTTCAGGAGCCCCATCAGCTTGTTGACTTGTTTTAGTTTTTGTTTGTTTAGTTTTTATATTTCTGTCAAACCGCAGTTCAAAATCAATGTCGTGATTTTGTTAAAATTTTTATTCATTATAACTTTAGTCAGTTTCAACTTACTTTAGTGACAGCTTATTTTTTTCTATTTTTAATGGGAGTGTGTCTAAGCTTTCACCCGTACTGTGCACTGTATAAAATCCCAAGTTGACTCAACTTAAAATAATTTGTAACCTCACTGCCTTAAAATTTTGAGGAAGGCCAACAAAATATTTGAGGTAAAATCAACATGCAACTAAATTTCTTCAACTTATAAGATCAAGTTCTCATAGCTTATTGTTTTGGGAATCTTCTTTTTTTAGTCAGACTAACTGATATTTTCATTTGTACAACTATAAAACTCAAGTGATCTTAACAAATCATTGATTCAGACAAGCAAATATGTAAGGTAATTTTATTAAGATGATACTCTAATGAGCTCATTATACTTTTTTACTCAAACAAAATATGCAAGAGTAGATACAGAGTCTGAGAAATATTAACATCATGTCAGATTATTGAGCAATGCTATTTTTCTCTGCTATACCAGATACCTCAGTTTGTGGTGATGATCTTTTTCCCTATACTGTCCTTCACACTCATAGTGCAACTTTGACATCCAAACTGAACAGAACTTTTCAAAAACTTTCTCAAATGTGAACATAACAAAGGAGAAACACATAACTCAAATTAATAAAAACAATCAAAAAGTGAAATCCTCTGATTTAATTTCCCATAGCCTTTGTGGTCCAGAACGTTGAGTTTTGAAAATAGCTCCGCCCCTTTTTGTTCATGCAAGCTTTAACTTAAAACATAGTTCAATCAATTGAAGCCTAAAAAAAGCAAGACAACTCACAGTTATAACTTAAACATCTGAAACTCAAGAACTTAAATTCTCCGTCCAAAACTCAGAGTAAAAGTGGAGTTTACAAAAGAAAGTAAGTGGATACAACTTAATAAGGCTGTCTGTTTTTGTGTGTACAGTGTACAAATAGTTTTGTGTTCTCAATTCAGACATCAATCGTGAAAAACGTAAGGTCAGTGGAACAACTTCTGATGAAGGCGACAGCTGTTCGCTGAAACTGTCAAGATAAAATCAAACATTACGTTTTTCACTACTTATGTCTGAATAGAACACGAAACTACTTGTAAGTAGACATAATGAACATTTTTGAGCTAATACTACAGATAATACGGTACAGGGACAATATATACGGGAAAGTGAGCAGAGTCATGTTCAGCAAGAATGCAGATGGCTAGAGAAAGTGCAGTGATCAGTTCACATTCAGGCTTTGGGCCTGGAGGTGAGTGCGGTCTCTGACTTACAGAAGTTCACCTGTCAGGAAAATGTGGAGCCGTTTTCTGTCTGAGAAAACATTGCAGAACTTTGATGCTTTCAGAGTCTGAATAGTCTGTCAGGAGCTCACAGATGGACAGATAAGAGGACAAAGTGTCCACTGTGCAGCAGCAGAGTGCCGCCTCACTTACCTCATCCACCCTGCTCGCATAGGAATGAAGTCACCTTGTTTCACCATCGTGTGTGTTGCATGCTGTGGAGCACATCAGAGATTTTAGAATTTATTTGGCTGTAAAATCACATTCAGAGAAAAAGATGATGTTTGGTCCTCAGTATCCTGCTGTGTGACATCATACATACAAACCCCTGATCCATACACACTCTAAGAGCAAACCCAGAAGTTTTCCTATCACCTTGATGGCATGGCAATAAACCCTCTGAATCCTTGACACTTTTTACAACAGTCAAGTAAAGTTTAATCTCAATACACACACTGGATACTGGATATTATAGAATTATACCATTTCTACTTCCAGGTTTATAATATTTAAAGCATTTTGAATACATTTTTGTCTGTACAGGAAAATCAGGTTGAATCTTTGTGATGTGCCAGACACTTTTTATTTAAAAGAAGCCCCATGAAATGGGAGAACGTGGTACAGTGAATTTCTTAGAAAATGCTGCCCTCTTCAGACCTGCCAGAGTATTGCAGCTTGTCTATAATTAAAGGTGCCATGACATCAAATTTCACTTTTCTGGGGTTTTGGGTGTATAATATGATCTATTGTGCACTGATGAGGCCATGTGAATGTCCAGAGTGAGAATCAAAGTTCCTGTTTATGGTCTGTCAGCTTTGTCTCTCTGCTCAGAAACAGTTGAATCAGACAGCAGGCTATCATTCTACGTAGTTCTATCATTCTACGTAATTTAATTGCTCCAATAAGAGCACACTATCAAGTAAACAGCGCCCCCCCCCCCGGTTATGCACGTCCGCTCCCCCTCCCCTCCCTGTCTGATTCAGCTTCGTGTATGGTGCTAGTAGTAACTTCTCTGCAGTCAGGTCTGATTTTCAAACAAATGGATTTAAAAGAAAACTTCTGCAGCAACACTGAGGGAGGGGGCCACAACCTTGTCATTACCTGTAAGTTTATTTATTTTCTAAATGCTGTCTTGTCTGATAAACGTAGCTAACACTGTCTGAACTGCCCATGTTGCTAGCAGTTAGCCTTTAGCAAACTCCGACCACAGCTGACCTAGATTCTCCAAAAAGGTCATAGCGAAAAAGGTGTAGCCAATCAAAATGAAGTCAACGTGGTCTCCGGGTAAAGCTCCATATCATCACCGGACCAAACTGTATTACTAGGAAGTGAGGTCTGGCGTCAAAACAATACTCCGCTGTAAAAAATGCCGTTTTCTTTGGGTATTTACATATAAAGAATGCCAACAACATAAACTAGTTTTAACTGTTATGTCATCACTCCTCTAATGCATCATTTCCCCTGCAGTGGACACCCATTTAAAAGGTGTTTTCTACACGAGTGAGGATAATCTGTTTGTAAATGTACCACTTCATTAGACATTAGTGAGTCCTCCAATATACTTCCACTTACTGCAGAATAAATGCATTAAATATATAACATATTTTATAGAATAGATAAAAATAGATGAGTAAAATATGATAAGTAGACATATACTGTAGAATTAAAATATTGTTTGTGAAAATAAGTAATTATAAATGAAAAGGTTAAGTTTAGCTGAACTTTGTCTTAATAATGGAGAGTTTATTCTTTAATTCATCCTTACTAAAATCAGAGTTTATATCAATAGTTAAGGAAAAAAGCACACTCTTTTATTTCTGAGATTTTCGTCCATCAGGACATAACAAATCATTTAATCTGGTGAACACACACACACACAGACAAACAAAAGCTTGTGACATATTTACAGCAGGTCATCATTTACTGACCTGAAAGTTAGAATCAGTGTGAAAGCCTGTGTCCATCTTTACTGTTTCCTCAGGAATTCATTCACACCTAATCACTTTTCATCAGTGTGAGCTCCTCTCTGCAGCTTTCAGGTGTGTGTTAACACACTGCCAAGGTGGAAAGACATCTGCAATCATCTTAGAGAAGCAATCATTTCCCTTCCATCAATCTGGGAAGGGTTATAAGGTCATTTCCAAACTATCTGAGTCTGTTTTTCTACAGAGAGAACAATGAAAAGAGGAAAACATGCAAGCCAGCTCATAATGAACTAGTGGACGCCCCAACTAGTTCAGCCCAAGATCTGAAGGCTCAGATCTCCATCTCAGATTCTCCACGCCTCAGTCACCCTGTTAGATGTTAAAGTTCATGACAGTCCAGTTAGAAAGGACTGAACCAGTATGAACCAGTGGCTTGGTGGGAAGGGTTGGAGATAGAAGAACATGGGAGCATGGCTTGAAGCTGCATCTGAACAAACCAGCAGACGTCTGGAACAATGTGACCAAAGTGGACATGTTTGGTCCCTAAACGCCCCACAGCAGCTGTCAGCACGGTGGTGGAGGAGGATGATCTGGACTCCTTCAGTCATGGACCATGATCTCCATCTGTCAGACAGCGAAAGCTTGGCTGAATTGGGTCCTGCTGCCAAATGAAGGCGTTACTTCTGTATTTTACCCACCTTGAGAGTTCATGATGAGTTGTTTCAGGTTGGGAGGGAGCTGTTCTTCTTGGTTCCAGTGGGCAAATACAGAAAAGACATACAGATGATATAAGTTGATGCTTAACTCTGAAATCAACTGAGTACAGAACAACGTCAACAAGCAGGTCCGCGGTGTGAATGTGAGTATCAGGACTCAGCAGTGGCACAGCTGAGCTCAACTTTGTGAGCCTCAGTTAGGAGCTGGGCCGAGCATTTGTTCTGGCTCCTCTTTGAGAATCCTCATTTCCAACATTCTCAAAGTGACTGTCACAAAAGAGCGTCCATCCGGAGGTATGAAAGCTGCAGAACAGCCCTATAAACTGAATGGAACTGTCTCATTTCCTCGGCCTGTGCAGTAAATCACAGCGTTTGTCACAGGGAGGTTTATGTTGTTTGTGCACAATCTGCCACCACTTCAAAGCTGTGGGAGGGGACTGACAGGGGGGAGGAAGGCAGGGTGTTGTCCCCTTTCAGTGACTCATACTCAGCCTCAAAGGACCCGCTCTATAACATCCGACCCAGACATTTTGTTGCCTTAACTGGAAAAAGGGGTTCAGAAGTTCTCATTGTTGGAGGCTATGGGAATCCAACAGGTGGGAAAGACGCAATCCTAATTTTTAGGAAACACCAACTCAGCTGCTTTGGGATGTAATTTTGTCTCAGACTTTCCTCCATCTGCTGATTTTGACCATGACAAAATCATTCTGGTCACTTAAGGTCCAGACTGGTAACCACAGATGGCAGCAGATCCAATAGTCGTCAGGTGAGGCCTCACCACAGCGGGACTGGTTGTCTGACCCAGGACATCATGTCGCTGCAAGTGAAGTATTCACATCCACACACACCATCACGCATCCACCATAGACTGTATATTACTAGACAAACCCTCCGTGATGTCACACGTAGGTTTCTGAAGAGCTGAGGTGAAGCTCGGTGGGCGGTTCCCACCGTCGCCATCTTGGCAGCGCCGCCTGTCTCATCACTCCTGGAAAATACAAAAATGGGCAGAGAGGTGGAGCTGGAAATGGGGCTGTGAGCATGGGGGCAAATGATTGACACTCAATGAACTCTGAGCTGCCTGTAGCTAAGATCTAACTGAGCTAACCCGGAGCTAATGGAGATAGATGGGCTAAAGCTAAGACACACTCTCTACTGTACTGTCATTTAGATTGCTAAACTCTCCTGACAGTACTGCACAGCATTTAAATGCACTGTAGCAGTTTATTCTATCATTCTGGACAGACAGGAAGTTGTACCATAGTTTTTTTCAGTTTTTCCTCAACTGCTTACACACCAGACTTAAAAGCTAAATATCCGAATGCATAATGCTATCTCACACACCCGTTTTCCAACTGTAAACTGTACTGACCTGTTAACACACACGATTCAAATTACACACAAACCTTCCTAATTGTTGCTGTCTGCACCTTGTGTTCATCCAGAAAGCACAAGTTCATGCCACTGTTACCCAGTCAGCAGAGACTGAGCCCAGTTAGCACACACCTGATTAGGTTTTTTTTCCCCAATTGCTAACACACTAAAATGACTTGCATAGCAAAACCTAGTCTCAATTCTGCAAAACTAAACACATTTTGTGCTTTACACACACTTTGCAGTTCAAAATGGCACTTTTAAAAGCACTAAACACGGTTCTCTGCATAAGACACAACAACCTGACATAAAGTCACATGTTTGCCATTGGAAAACACTGTCATTTAAAATGATATCACATGAGATAAATGGCAAACACATATGGCCAAACTCCTCAATGGTTAATTGTTACCACTTCAATCAGGAAGAAAGCTCTATAAAAAGACCACAGGAGAGCACCTTTTTTTTTACTACAACAATGAAGGATATTGATGTAAATGTGGCATTAACTTTGTCTTATTGGAAGTCAACGCACTTCAAAGTGTGGATTCGTCGGCTGCGTATGTCACGGAGGCACGCCAAGTACTTTTCCGTTTGAAGGAGCCTCCAAATCCACCCTTCAAACCCGTACTCTGTTTGGCCTGAAACGAAGGATACTGGCGATGTATTCTTCATGGCCTCTACTCTCCCAGAATTCATTGCACAAAAGATAGGAGGGAATAAGCAGCTGATCTCTGAGTGTAATATTTAGATATACATTTGGATAGATTTTTAAGTGTAAAATTAAGTGTTTATTGGCTGTAAACAATAGGTAGTCTCTGTGGGAAAATTTTAAAATATACGGGCAAGCTTAAAAAGAGAGTTTTTGCCCCAGAAAATGTATTTGTTTGACATTATTCAGGTGTTAATGGCAGGTAACATTTATTGGCTGGGTAACGACAGATATGAAAAAGAATAAAATACCTGGCTCCGTTTAGCTTTTGTGATGTATCTGAAAGAATAAGCGGAAAGAATGTCGTCATAGTTGTGGAGTCTGCAGTTGCTAGGTAACGAGACTGGAGCACTATGAGAAATTCTGGTCAGCTGGCTGTCCCACTTCAGCAGTCTACCATCTCAGAAGGCTGCTTCAGAGTGCGCAGACTACGTTGCACACTCCACTTCGTAGCCTACGAAATACGTTCACTTCGAAATGAGTTGACTTCCAAACGACAGAGCTATTGTGGCCAGACCAAGGTGTGCGGCAAGATTTTCTAATTTTTCTGGCCTATTTTTATGCATTCTACGCATTTTTTTTTCTTTGCAATTTTCCATTACAGTTTACTGTTTTTGGTTCGCATAGTTTGCTCCATCGCAAATATATCTGCAGTGCATATGTTGACTTTTTTGTGAACAATATGCTTCAACAGTGGCTGTGTATCTGTGCAAATATTTCTATGCATGTAAAATAAAATCTAAAGACTGTTTTACTATTAACTAGTATTACCTATGGGGATTGACTCCCTTTTGCAGCCAGTGGACGAGGGGTAAACTGCAGATTTTCTCACTTTTGGGTTGGCTTTACTTTTCTTTGTCTGAGTTTGCCGCTCAATGACATCCACACAGAAGAAAGAGGGAAACAGTCACACATCAGGAAAACGTTTACAGCTAAAGGAACTTTTCTCTTTATTTTTAAAAATTTAATTAAACAGTTTCAGGTCATATTTACTAAGATGGAGTCACTTAGTTTTGATTAGCAGCTATCTGAGTGAGTGGCCATGACTTGTGGAGTCCCCCAGAGGTTAGTTCTTGGACCTCTTCTTTTCAACTTGTATCTTTCCTTTGGGTCAAATACAACAGAACTTTAAAATCAATCATCAAAGTCATGCAGATGATACGCCTCTGTATTTGTCTCTCTGTCACCAGACGACTAAAGCCCAACATAGGAGGCACCGGGGTGGGAGGGGTGAGTGGAGTTTGTGGCGATATTGGTAGCTTTCTGGGTGAGTTGAGTGCTGTACATGTCTGTGAGGGAGGGGAGCGGGACACCCATGATCCTGCTGGCTCCATTCACTATCCACTGTAAGGTCTGCAGCTCCTTCACCAGACAGTGATGCAGCTTATCAGGTTGCTTTCTACGGTGCCGCTATAGGTGGTCATGATGGGGGCGGTACTTTCACTCACCTTAGTAGTCGTGCGACGATACATGACAACGCCAAATGTTACTAGCTGGAACTAGTTATATCAAGAAGCAGACTCAAATAAAGTTTAACAATATTTAATAATAAACATCAGCACAGGTTGCACTCCTGTTTTACTTAATCCGGGCTTCATATTCAAGACAGCTGAAGAATACACCTGAGTTAAATCGTACACCAAACAGGGCAGACAATCTGCTAAACATGGCAAACAGTGCACACTTCCACTACAATTTGTTGAAAAACCACTGCAAAGAAACACCACAATCGGTTCCACTCCAAACAATTCGGGTGTAAACTACTGTTTGTGAGCATTAATACGAGGATACAGCTATCAAGGAGGCGACCTAATAAGAAAACAAACAAACAAAAAAAAAAACAACAAACAAAAAGAATGAAAACAAACTCAGTTAGTCCACTCTTAAAGTTGTACATTTGTTAGGCATCTTTACAATTCGCACCAGGAGTGGACTAACTGAAATAAAACAAATACCCAAAAAACAACTAAAAAAAGAACAGCAGGTGATGATGCTTAAAACTGCAATAAAAACAGAAAACAAAAATGAATACATTCGAATACGGGGACGGCTGTAGCTCAGGTGGAAGAGCAGTTGTCTTTCAACCAGAGGGCCGGGGGATCGATTCCAGGCTTCCCCAGACTACATGCCAAAGTGTCCTTGGGACCCCAAGTTGCCTCCTGGTGTGCCTATCAGGGTATGAATGACTGGGTGAATGTGTCATGTAGTGTAAAGTGCTTTGTGCGGTTAGTATGACTGGAAAAGCGCTATATAAGTACTATCCATTTACTATTTACAACAGGTCTTAATACTTAATTCTCCCTAAAACTATTAAAAATGCAGCATACCTGCAGCGTTGCATTCCCACGGAGCCTCAACCACATTCCATGGACAACTAATTCTCAGATCTTTGGTCCAGGACAGCAGATCTTATCCACAACTTGAGGAACCACGGTGGCTTTGTCTGCACCTGGCCACCCACAGGAAACTGGCACACCCCAAACAATCAGCCACTTCTTCTTTTATAGGGGGATCCTGCACTGCAGCCAGAGCGACACCCTGTGGTGCCACCAGTTACACAATATTTTCACATTTCTTTTAAGAAAACTAAAATGACAAAATATTTCTTGAGCAAAACTGACATCTTTATATAACAGTCACAAAACAACATATGCGCCTTTAGAAATGTCTTATAACTTGCAATCATGCATAACAGTTGAACTCCTTTCCACAAATAGAATTAAATATTTCTTTTTTTAAGTGCAAACAATGTATGCAAAACTGCAACCAATGGTGGTTAAGTTAGTGATCATTTCCTTCATCTTCTTCACATTGAGCAGAAGGTTGTTGTCTCTGCACTGCCTGGCCAGGAGGCTCGCCTCCGACCTGTTTGTTGGTCTCATGGTTGTTGATGATGAGATCTGCTACGGTGGCATCATCTGCAAACTTTAGGAGGTGGTTCGTGCTGAACCTGGCTGTACAGTGGTGGGTCAGCAGGGTGAAGAGTAGGGGACTCAGCACACATCCTTGGGGGACAGAAGCAGGATGGTGCAAGGGGTGTTGGTGCTGACCCTGACAGTTTGGGGTCAGTTGACAAAGGAGTCCTAGCCTGACCAACAACTGGATCAGAGAGAATGTTCTACAATTAGATTAAGACAAATTGAGATTATTCTTTTTGGATCTAGACTGTTTCTGTTTTAAATAGTTTTTATTTAGTTATTTCAAACATTTTATAATTATTTTTGCACAGCCTATTAATAATGCCTTCATACAATTCTAATTATTTCATCGTTGGAATACCTCTTCAGATCTTCTTCCTACCATGTAAAGCAGACTAAATTGCTTTTATGTATGAAATGTTCTGTATGTAAATTTGCATTGTCTAAAAACTGATTTAACTGTTGGTTCTGACTGAGCAGCATACTGGTGTCAGGTGCATTACCTACAGCAAACACTGGGAGGAACCAGTGATCTGCTGTAGATTGCAGTGCTGCAAGCCATTAGTAAAAAAGATTTATTTCTTCAGCTTTTTGCTGTGAACCACTCATACCTGCTGTCATCATTTATGCCTGGAAAACTTTGGAATGGAGCCTCATCTGAAATAGATGCATCAACACCAAAAAGCATCACTTCACTCACCAGAGAGAGAAAGAACTCCCCAGTCTGATGAAGAGATGAAGGAGGTGTCTAGATGAAGGTGTTCTTCAGGTAGAAACAGAATGTCATAAAGGTAAGTTCAGGAAGTGGCCGACCTGAAAACTTATCTAACAACACTCAGGTGTGATATTTTATCTCTTCTGTTAGCGATCCAAAACACAATGGCCTCTGGCTGCCATTTTTTAAGATGTGATTGTAAAGTTAGAGGGAGATTTAACAACGGTGGGTCAGTTCAAAGAAGTAACGCTGTCATATGATGCTCATTAGCGCCCGGGGCCGCTCTGATAACCTGGAAGACAGAGTTTTAACTGACACTTCACACACTTTTCTGTTCTGTCTTTGCTGATGAGCAGAAGAATAAACCCGGTATAGATCCTGGAGTGAGACGAACTACGGGCCAGAACCTTACCACTCTTTAATTAGTGCCTTTCACACCAGGTTCTGGACAGTTTCTGAGCTGAACAGATACAGGTACTTCCTGCAGAGATGACATATGATGAACTATGCAGTCTTTCTTTCTTTCTTTCTTTCTTTCTTTCTTTCTTTCTTTCTTTCTTTCTTTCTTTCTTTCTTTCTTTCTTTCTTTCTTTCTTTCTTTCTTTCTTTCTTTCTTTCTTTCTTTCTTTCTTTCTTTCTTTCTTTCAAGTTTTCATGTAAGGAAATTTGATGTGTCAGATACATTAACAGATATAATGGTTCAGTCCAGGAGTTTTTCTTTTCTTTTTTTTTTCTTTAAAAACAAACAACAAAAAAGAGCTCAGAGCTTTTTGCTCAGAGATACGATGTGTTAAATGCAGAAAGTAAATTTCCCAGTTGGAATTGATAAAGTAGGCCTATGATAATTAAAAAGTAGAAAAAAAAACCTCAAAAATGAAAAAAAGACATCAAAATAAAAAGACTAGAGTTCAAAGCAAGATAGATAGATAGATAGATAGATAGATAGATAGATAGATAGATAGATAGATAGATAGATAGATAGATAGATAGATAGATAGATAGATAGATAGATAGATAGATAACGAAGTTGGCCACAGACCAATGTAAAAAAAAACAACAGGAAGAGAAAACCACTGAAAAAAAGAACAAGAAGAAAAGAAGCATCCTGAACTTGGTTGTATTTAATTGGACAGAACTTGTTTACTTACTGTGTGAAGTGCGTGCACATGACTGTGGAGGACATTAGCATAGCATGCAGGATGAGAAAATAGGAGAATGAGAACTCAACAAGGAAAAGCGTTGACTGTAAACTGACTTGAACCACCACATTGAAGTAAAAATGTGGACACAGAGACACCACAATGAAGTGCACCTGCCTCATGACTGAAGTTAAAAACAAGCAGACGCACATGGGTGTTGGGTTTCTGCTGAAGACGAGTACATCAGACTGTTTATCAGAGCTGCAGCCAGCGAACAGCTGACTGGCCTCATATGTGAGGGATCTCCTCAGAAATACTCTCACATCTGTGATGTTGAAACAGTCTTTTTAGTGACGCCCGCTGAGTTCCCGGTCTGCAGTGGCTGCTGCAGAAAAGCATATCGGTCTACATGACAGCTTAAATGTTGCTGTGTGACTCCAACTATCAGTTAAAGATTTATGCTCTGCCTCTTTTCTTGTCACTGATACAGTTTCATGAGCTTCCAGGCATCTCTTCAGCTGACACTCTGCAGCGGACTGCCATTGTGTGGTACTTCACGGCCACATAAATCACCTTGCCGTTGACCTATAAAGCACTTTTCATGGTCCGTTTTGCATCTGGGGCGGCTGCTGCAGAAACGTGAGACGGCGGACATGCGTTGAAACCTCACTCCCAGCTGCTGATGTCGCGATAAAGCTCAGTCACTGTGTGCGTCATTCTCTTGTCATGGTACTTTGAATACTATCAGCTCTCTTTCAACCTTGCCTAAACACAGAGGGGCAGTCTGAGGAACCCCAGGGATGGATCAGTCCAAAATATGCACGCCAGATCCAGATATACATCGCTGCTCTGAGCCTCAGAGAATAAAAGGACAACAGAGGAGGAGAAAGAAATAAACTCTCCCTCATCTCTGTATCTCTCTCCCACGTTGCTTGCTTTCAGTCATCTTTTTTTTAACTCTTAAGTTACAAAACTGAGGACATTTCTGTCCGAGCAGCTGACTGTCCTAATGTTTCATCTGTCATTGTTCCTAAAGTGTGCCACAAATGTTTTTTTCTTTAAAATGAACACAACAATGTTTGATTCTCTACAAGCTCTGGCTTTTATATACTTTTAACAGTCAAAACTGAGATTCAACATTTCAGGAAATAATTTAAAGTACTTTCCACTTTTCTTTTTAGGGTCTGACATAATGCAGCGAACTGTTTCTGGAAAAAAAAAAAGTTCTTTAACCTTTGACCCCCACAGTGTGTCCATTCAGCACTGTGAGCCTGCTAATGCCACCTCTACAATCTGAGATCCATCTGAGGGCTTTCAGACACCTGTCCACATGTTGTTACCTAAACGCAGTGCAGATGTACGAGATCAAGGACATTCCTGGCTGACACGTCTTCCTCCCCCTGTTTTTATTGTAGCCAGCCTGTGATATATTACACTGTATCCTCCATGAGTGACTAGCTGGATGCTTCTTCTCAACAGAAAGACCAGTTTTTCTCCAACTCAACTGGGAGGCTCAAGCACTGGGGAAAACCCTGGAATCAGACTGGGATGTCTTTTCTGTGGCCTTGTAAGGGTTCACTTGTTCCCTCTCAGATGTGATCCGATTGCAAGGTTGAAAAAAGCTCTTAGAGCAGAAGTTGGGGATTGAAATAAGGGGTTCATGTGTGCCACATCTGAGAGCTTTAATTCCTCACAGGGGGGGTCTCTATAAGGAAAAGGTCAGAGGTTGGGGGGTTTCCCCACTGTTCCCTGCTTTTGTTGTGGCCTCTTACTAAAGCTCTGGTGATTACGCAACGGTGCTTTGATGTTTCATTAAATGAGCCTGAAGTGATACAGTGATACAAGGGGAAGGGTGATATCATCCTCAGGCAGGTGGGTGATGATGAGAGACCAACCTTTGTGCTGTCAACAGCGTTAGACCAACTGGAAAAGAAAAAAAATCTTTGAAGGAGAAACAAAGTGGATTTGCTTCAAGAATGCACTCGAAGCCTCGTAATTCAGAGCGCATTTCATGTCATTCAATGTCTCACATGCATTTTGTTTGAGGAACATCTTCATTTTAATTATCTAGGTGGAAAAGTATCTTGAGGGCAACAAGACAACAGTTCCAACTGGTATCTGATACAGGCAGCAAAAAGCCTCCGATCATATTACATAAGTTCACCCGTTCTGTGTTACTACATACTTTGGAGAGAAAAGATGCTCAAAGCTTTGGAGAGAGTTGTGTCCTGGTAAACAGGTCTCACACCGTAACCTGGCGTGTAGGCTGTAGACATGTCTCAGCCAGACTGGGGCACCGTCTAGGACTTCACACCACATCAACCTTCTTAACCCTGTCTAACTCTTCTCTGGGACTTCTCTGGGAGGCTGGCTGGCCTCATTTAAGAATCTTAAGACACTTGTTTGGCAGGAGTCCCTTTAAGTCGCTCACCTGAGCGTCATGCATGTGTGTGTGAAAGTGGATCAATGCCAGCTTAAGCTTAATGTTGTGTTGACTTCAGCCTTAAAGGGTCAGTTCTGATTTCCTTTTTGTGGTACTTTGTATCTGGTATAGATTTCATCACACAGCTGTTTGCTTCTGAGATTTTTCCAACATTTGTGAAAGAATGTGTCGCTCTCAGGAGCTCAGTGAATTCCAGCATCGAACTGTGATAGGATGCCACCTGTGCAACAAATTCAGTCGTGAAATTTCCTCACTCCTAAATATTCCACAGTCAACTGTCTGCTGTATTTTAAGAAAATGGAAATGTTTGGGAACGACAGCAACTCAGCCACAAAGTGGTAGGCCACGTAAACTGATGGAACGGGGTCAGCGGATGCTGAAGTGCATTGTGGAAATAAGTCACCAACTTTCTGCAGAGTCAGTCACTGCAGACCTCCAAACTTCATGTGGCCCTCAGATCAGCTCAAGAACAGTGCACAGGGAGCTTCATGAAATGGGTTTCCATGGTCGAGCAGCTGCATCCATCCATACATCACCAAGTGCAATGCAAAGCGTGGGATGCAGTGGTGTGAAGCACGCCACCACTGGACTCTAGAGTTGTGGAGGCATTCTCTGAGGTGATAAATTGTGCTTCTCCATCCCATAAACCCCCACAAACAAACATCTAAACCTTGTGGACAGCATTCCCAGAAGAGTTGAAGCTGTTCTAGCTGCAAAGGGTGGACCAACATGATATTGAACCCTATGGATTAGCAATGGGATGTTACTTAAGTTCATATGTGAGTCAAGGCAGATGAGCGAGTGCTTTTGACTCATCTGTACTATTCAAATATTAGTGGATATGCTGTCTGGAAACTGAGGAAGGGAGCAGTGTGGAGCTTCTCTCTTCACTGGTTTTACCATTCAACTGTCCATTTGTCCAGCTGTCCGCCCGCCCATCCATCCATCCATCCATCCATAGAGTAGCAGCTCTACACCAAGCTCCTCTTGGACACTTGCATCCCCCACTCTATCCCTAAGACATCCTGCATCCTCTGAAGGGAGCTCTTTTTGCTGCTTGCATCTGTGATTTAATTCTTTTGGTCACTACCCTGATCTCATAACCATTGGTGAGGACTGGAACTAGGGTGGGCCAGTAAAGTAAAAGCTGAATTGTTTATTCAGAGACTCTACTGTATATGGTAAATCCACAGTGATCCATGACAACACCATTATTTATCACATTTTCATCATAAAAAGATCATTATCTCCACTATGTTGCCAAGAGACCTCGATTTAGACTTGGAAATGATGATGAAGCCACTTCTTGTCAAACTTTCCACCAATCAGAGAACTTAAATTGATGGTAATGTCCAATCAGGAGCAGCCAAAGATCAGCAAGTGAGCAGAAAGTTCTCTGTGTCTGAAAAGAACAAAAATAATGGTCCTCTTTGGAATAAAGCCAAGAAGACCTTTTTGATGCACAGTGGTGCCAAAAAGCAGCTGAGCTGGAGCTGGTTTTGTGAGGATAGTAGGTAAATAGTAGCATAAATAACCGGAAATGAGGAAATTGTAAAGTGATAAAAAATATAAAGTAAATAGTTTCTGTTGCGTGTTTGTTTCAATGCCAGTATTTTTTCTCTTGAAAGCCAAAACTTGAGAGAATGATATGCAGATGAGAAAAGGCTTACTCATTGTTTATCTGTGTGTTATTTCTACAAAGTACTTTCGGTGATAAATTCTGTTTTCTTGTTTAAGTTGACCTTTATGTTGCTGTATCTATTGATACATTCATTTCACACCATTTTCGCCTCTGACACCTGAGGCTGTCCTTGAACATTATGGCTGAATAGTAAAACATAGCTTGAAGTTTTTTAAGATCACATGCCAAGAAGAAAGAACACAAGCTGCAGGATGTCCACCATTATCATCCTTTGCTTCTGTGATGTGTTCCTCTTTGTTATAATTCAAAGAAGATGCCACTATGACATGTTATCCAGCTGATACTCCCACTTACCAGGTAAAGGTAGCCTATGGTTGACTGTGAAAGCACAGCATACATCAGAGGTTTCAAACCAAACCGCACCAAACCATCTTGTCTTGGGCCAGACTAACGGTGGGAACAGGGCTTAAGAGTCCAGTTACATTTATATTTGACTCTGTTCATTAACCGAGAAGTATGGATCACACCTAAACTTCTATTCAGTTAAGTCCCCCATCCTGAATATAAACTGGATGGCAAGTGGTAGTGGAAAAGAGAAACTCCCTTTTCAGTAATAAACAACCTCCAGAGGACCAGAACCAGGATGAAAATCCTCCAACAGAACCAAGGAGGAAAACCCCCATCAGAACCAGAACAGGATGGAAAACTTCCAATAAGCCATCTGGGCATATCATCCTTGACACGGTTCATGAATCACACATCTGTGACCTCATGATGACTTTTAGCTAACAGTCCTGTGACAATGAATGAATACAGAACTTCTACTCGTGAATAGCCCACTGAACAAGATGCTAGCAGTTTTCAGAGATAGCTTCAGCTGTTAGAGACAAAATACGTACAAGGCATCAGGAGAGACTCATGTTGACCTACTGTAATGGAACAAAAAATAAGTAACGTGCTTTCCTGTTATTTCAACTTAATTAAATACAGAAAAATTCATCCTGGAACTTCAGTGAGTGAAACTGGGGCTCATAGCTCCGGTTTCGCTCATAGCTGCCCCTGCATTATAACCACAAGTGTAATCACAGTAATCTGACTGAATCCCATTATAGCACTACCAGAGTCTAGACAGCATGATCTCTGCTGTATTTGAAACTCTCTTCTCAAAATGATATTGTGAGTACTGTACCATTTGTCACACATACAGATAAAGGTTTGGAAGCTGGCTCTACTGTCACACACAGCCACCTCCCATCCCATAATCCAGCTAAACTGTGGTTGACTGTCCTGATATCAGAGGGGATAGAGGATTTACAGTGTTTCTAAAAATATGGCATAAGAGATGAATGACTGGATTTCATCTCACTAAGCTGTATTACACATTCCTGTATGCAAACCTTTTGCATTAATTTACCAACTATGATTTATTTTTAAACTTGCACCGTCCATGTCATATCAGTATGCCCTCATGGTTTTCAGTAAAGGGGATTGTGCTTAATAGTCGTCTTCATAAAGTGCAACATGTTCCAGACGAACACGTGGATTACAGAACACACTGTAACCTGAGCAGAGGCAGATGAAAGTTTTATGCTAGATTCCATCAACAAAAAACTAATGATGAATTAAATGGAGGCCATCAGCAACCTGACAATGAAAAATGTAGGACATGTCAGTAATAACACTGAGAATGTTCTAAAATAACCCGGAGGGCCCTTTCCATTTATGAGTTCAGTGACTCTTTTAAAATGTTGATAAAACACTGCAGCTGCCATTTTTTTAATATCAATCATTCAGAAAAACTAGTCCATGGATTTGTTCTTTCCAGACTGGACGACTTATTGTTTGGAAAAGTCCATCTGATCCAAGATGCTGCAGTGAGGGTTCTGATGAGAATTATCCTCAGAGACCATATTTCTGGATCCTTGTGGATGTGATTGAAGATGTCTTGTGGCTAGTTCTCAACACATTGGCGGAGCAGAACTTCTTGTTGTGAGGGTCAGAGAAGTACTGAGTGATGGCCGGACATTTGAGGAGGGGGGGGTCAATGCGGAGATGCTGAAGTAAAGTTATTTCCACATTTCTGCAGATGCAGGGATGCATAGTTTTAATAAACAGCTGATCAGAGTGGTGAGAAAAATACGAAAATGTCACACATGGCATTTAAATGCACGGTCACCACCACATGCACAACCACATCCTGCCCCAGGTGAAGTTTTTTGTAAATGGACAATCATTGGGTCAACACTGTCGCCCTCCCAAGTCGCGGACAAACCTTCTTGCTGAGTATGTATTGACTGGATGGAAACTTATCTTTTTTTTTTTTCCAGTCCTGAGAACAAGAACAAAGTTCTTGCTTCTCGCGGAGTATGAAACAAGCTTCACGCTGCTCCTGGGTCTGATTTCCTGTCTGGCCTATCTGACCCTATTTGAACTGCTAATAGATTGACGCAGTGCGTTCTGTCAAAAATAGACCCAATGCCGCGACAAGATGCTTTTCGAAGTACAAGATTTTTTGACTTCTGGCATATACCGGTGCACCTGGTGTGAATTGAATCATCGACCAACTACTGGATTTAGGTCTGGAGGCGGCGCCACCGCACACTGAACGCAGTGCACTCCACCCTTGTGTGTATTGGCCTTTACAGACCATTGGCAAAATATATTCAAATAATAACTAATGAAAAAAAAAAAAAATTATTGGTCGCACATGTGTGAGTAGATGAAAATTTTACTTGCACTGTCTCAAATTTTAGTCGCAAAATGTGACCAATTGGTTGCTGTCTAGAGCCCTGCTGTCTTCTGTCAGGCATAAATGGATCTTTAGGCCCCCATATTTCCAAAGCAAAAGCTGTACCTGCATTCCTGGCACACTTGTCCACAGTGTGTGCAGGACTTGGCCAAAGTTTGGGAACATCAAGGATTTTAAACCTGCTTTTCTTCAAATGATGTGGTTCTGTTTGTTTCGTCAGACCAAGAGCTTCAGTGTGTACTGGGGTGGTTTGCAGCTCAGTGTGATATGCTTGGGATAAAATCGAAACCCTCTAAATGTAAGACCATGCTTCTTAAAGGGACACTGTGTAATCGGGAGCAGCTCCCTCGTACTTTTCATGCTGCATTCGCGTGAAACTGGGCAGACCAACGACATCCGCTGCATGTAAAGTTATCACCGGCCTCTATGTGAAGACGTGGTCCGTCAGTTACAGTGATATCAGTCCACATCTGATTTGTTGTCATGGCGATGTCGTATTGTTTTCCCTGACCCATGTTTTACCGTCTTTCTCTCGGCTTCATTGATTAAAATTACATCTGGTTTGTTACCAACGGCCGTCTGCCCGACTGCACGTGAACCCAGCGTCAGTGAGACGCTAGTCTCTCCCCACTGCAGCGCGGTGACTTTTCAAAGACATTATCTCGAACTGAGCTGAAAACTCCAGTGTGTCCGGTGAGTTTCTGTGTTTTCCTACCGTCACGCTTCTCCCGAACGCAAAAACATGGAGATACGACATGGCAGCCTTCACCGAGCCGCCCCGCTCGATGTGTAAATGAATGATGCGAACGGCAAATTTAGAACTTAGAGGAGCACTTCAGTTTGTTGATGGGAGTGATTACTGATTAATGAAAAAACACTTTTGAACCAAATAATCAGTTTTTGTGAATAAAACACGGGAGAACTTACACAATATCCCTTTAAATAAAATGATCAGAGGTTGGGTAAACAGCACTGAGCCCATAGCTGCAACCTCAGGATCACCAAGAGACAAAGTTTCAGACGATGACGTGAAATTACAAAGATTTACTGAAAATGAGCCTCCAAAAGAAGAACCTTTTGAGAGCAATTTCTGAGATGCCCACCTACTGCTTAAGCCTATCAGCCAACATTATGATCTATCGTATCAAATGCACAACTGAGATCAAGAAGCACCAGTACGGTGCAGTCTCATGCATCACCAGGTCATTAGGAAACCTGACTGAAATGTAGAAGTATTTAATTTGTTAAAGACGTTTTAGCCTTCTAGACGTCAGTAAATTGTTTAGCAACCACTTTTTCTAACATTTCAAGAATAAGAGGCATTTTTAAATAGGCATGTAATTCTGTGGTAAAGAGGGTTCCAGATTAGTTTTCTTCTCAAGTGGTTGAACAACTTCTTGCTTCAAATAAGTGGGAACACATTGATTATTGCGAGGAGATGGACAGCACTTTAATTAATGTGACAGCAGACGTGCCAGTTGTTTCAATAAATCAGCATAAATAAAATGTGTTCCATGAACAGATGACTAGAAGCTCAGTCATGGACTTGGGCATGTAACAGTTATATGTGTGTGTGCGTGGGTGTGTGTGTGTGTGTGTGTCCCTTCCCAGTGCACATGCTGGGATTGCAGAGTGTTACAGTACCACTTGATTTGAAGAGCTAAGCAGGCCTGGAGTGCTGCCAAAGAGGAGCTCCAGTTGCAGTGTTGACATTGCTCTTTCTCATCCTTCACCTGCTATGTATTAGCTCTGTGCTGGTGATACTGAGGCAACAAAGCAGAGTTTCACTGGCCATTTTAGCCCTGGGGCAGTTTCACTCCTTCCAATCAGAAAGGTTTGCTCGAAAATCGTTGGAGCTCCTTGTATGATTGATGGTAAAATAGTTTTCTCTCCCTTAGGATATTTATCAGTAATGGATTATATTTTTTATACGGATCTTTGCAAAGCCAACTAATACTGTAAATGAGAATTTCCCCCCCTTTTTTGTGCAATTTATGTATTTACTTTTAATTGACAACTTTTCATTCTGTCTTTGTTCCAATCGTGTGAGAGGCCAAAGAGGTCTCTGATGTGAAATACTACCGAGATTAAACCCCCCACAATGTTATTATTTGACTTCTTGTTCCTTTGTGTCTGTCTGCCATATCCATAACATGTGAATTATAAAGGCATTGTTCTGTGTTTTGGTCATGATGCGACACATATTTCAGATTTCAGTATACAGCAATTCCTCAGAGAGTTGTGTCATGGTAGTATAGATTACCCCCTGAGGATAAGCGGGTGTGTGTGTGTGTGTTCTCACACGCTTTTATCATGGACACACAGCTTCACTTACACAAGTATGGAAAGTCACATTGACATGATTTCTCTCATTCTTGTCTTCCTCTGTCTTTCAAACATTGGGATGAAGGCTTTAGGTATAATTTGGGCCCATTCAACTCCATGAGAAAAGTTGTGGCTTTACTTTTTGTTAATGTTTTCTAATTTGGTAAATGGGAAGCTTTTAATGATGTAAAAATGGTCATTGGAAACAATTACCTGTTACTAAGGGCAGGTTACACCAGGATGGCCCAGAAGACTCAGTTTGATTGGCTGGGGGTGGCTGTAGCCCAGGTTGGAAGAGCTGTTGTTTTTCAACTGGAGGGTAGGGGGATCAACCCCAGGCTTCCCCAGACTACAGTACATGCCAAAGTGCCCTTGGGCAAGACACTGAACCCCATGTTGCCTCCTGATGTGCCCATTGGGATATGAATATATGTGCGAATGTGTGTGTGACTGGGTGAATGTGACATGCAGTGTAAAGCGCTTTGAATGGTCAATATGACTAGAAAAGTGCTATATACATAAGTACAGTCCATTTACCATTTGGGTGGGAAATTCCCAAAACATTTTGTAACTTCCTCTGGTTTGGGTTGCTTTCACACTGCACTTTACCTTATGGGTTACATTCCTTAAATGACCACTGACCAAGTACAAAGAAGAAGAGAATCCGACTCATTGATTGGCCCTGACTGAAGACAGCTTCTTAACCGACAGTGAATAATGGATCAACATCAACTTTGTGCTGTCTGGTTCATCCATCCATCCATCCATCCATCCATCCATCCATCCATCCATCCATCCATCCATCCATCCATCCATCCATCCATCCATCCATCCATCCATCCATCCATCCATCCATTCATTCACGTTTCATAACTCATCTAGGGTCAGGTCACAGGAGCAGCAGCCAGGCAGAAACTTCCCTCTGCTTGGTTGACCTACGCCTGGTCCAGAAGACTTCCCTCCTCCGGCCACTTCTTCCTGCTCTGCAGGTGGATCCAGAAACATTTCCAAGCAAGCCGAGAGACATACTGTAAGCCCCGTTTCCACCAGCGAGTCTGGGTCGGGTCAGTCCACTTTTTTTGCGTCTCCACAGATACAAACTGGAATGGATATCCTTATATCCGACCCAACCTGTCCTACTTTTTTGGTACCCTTCTGTAGGGATACTGATCTAACCAATCCGGACCAAAGAGGTGGAGCTTAACACACTGCAATCTGTTGACTGGTTGAAAAAATAAGTGACTTCCTGTGTGACCCGGCATAAAAACAAAGAAGGGATGACCCCTTTTTTTCTGTCTTCTGTGGTGCCTCGGTTAAAAAGCGTTGCTCTGCGATGATGCGATCACATAGCAGTAATATCCAGTTGATACTCGCCTCCTGGGTAAGGGTACAGTTTGCTGTGTGGACGCAACATGAAATCAACATAACCGTGCCAAAACACACCCGACCTAGCCCGACCCAACCCAACCCAGACCCGGGTTTGGAAACGGAGCTTTAGTCTGTCCAGCATGGGTCTTCCCTGGGGCCTCTGCCCTATAGGACAAGTCCAGAATAGAACACCACACCAGAGGGACTTTGGAGGCATCCGCTCTGATCTCCCCCTATATGACCGAGCTTCTCCCCCTATCTCTAACGGACAATCCAGACACCCTGAGGAGGAAACTCATTTTGTCCGTATGCAGTCCCATCTTTTGATCACTACAGATCCGGGTATGAAAAAGTTCCCCTTTCTGCCGACTGCCAGCCAATTACCAGCGACTTGTCTACTAATTCAATCACACAGAGAAACGCCTGTGTGCCCAGGGGAAGCGATTTCAGAGCATAAATGAATGCCTGGAACAAGGATGTTTCCACATGCCAGGTTTGGACACTGCGTGATGACGTATTCGCGGGACAAATCGTTCAGCCACTTCTGGCAGAAAAAGGCAGAACGTTTTCATGCCCGCATCTGTACCTACAGCTGGTGACCAGAGGTGAGGGTAGGAACATAGGTCAACCCGTAAATCTAGAGCTTCATCTTTCAGCTCGGCTTCTCCATCATCACAACAGACAGAAGCACAGTCCATATCACAGCAGATGCTGCACTGATCCACCAGATCTCGCGCCCCATCCTTCCCTCTTTGTAGCATAAAAGAAAACTGATTTGATTTATTCTTTCATGTCTTTCTTTACTGTGACACATAAGTTTGTGATTCATTTTTTGTTGGCATGTGGTTCAGCTGGTTTCTTTCACCTTGGCTCGAATTCATCCATTAGATAAACACTCAACAACACTGTCAGATCATAAATCTCTGGAAATGAATCAGGTAACAGTTGCTGTAACTATAGTACATTTGACTGTGCCAAAGTGTGGCTAAGTTGTGGTTGGAGGAACTCATCAATGTCACTGTCATTATTCTTATGTATATTTCCTAACTGGACCGGCACCCCCAGCCTCACTTGGACCTCTTACCAGTTAAGATCTGTTGTGCTGTACTTCATTAATATACTACAGACTTTTGTCCAGTGTTTTTATTTTAATTTAATTAAGTCCAAATGATTTCTAGGTATAACTGATTCAGAAACATATCAGTATTGGTTATGGGACATATGGGTTGGATACCTGGGTTTCAGTTACATGATTTTTGCCGGCTTACTTGTCTCTAGCCAATAAAGTGGTAGTCAAAAAGACCAAAATGAGAAAGATGTGAGATGTTGTCTAAGTATGTGAGCTCAGCTCCAGATAGATATCATAGATGATTCCACATGATCCAAGAAAGTTTTGACTTGGAGAAAAACTTGCCAGTTCAGCCCCTGATATCTGGAATTTTCTGCCAGTCAAGCAGAAGAAAACATGGAAAATCTTAGTTTAGAACTTCCTGGTGTGTGGATGGTGGAAGCAGTTTGGAAGACCCTTCATGACAAATCTTTCATTGTTTCTCCTCTTGAAAGTACAAATTTAGGCAATTTTATAGTATTGTTTCACTCTATCATAGTCTAGATTCTTTATGGTTGTCCAGTTTGTGTTGTCCTCATGAGAAAGATTGCTAGAAGACTCTAGTAGATGAAGCTAAAACATAAGATCAACTCATGTTGTTGGCTCCTCCTTAGCAACCGCAATATGGACGAGTAAAAGCAGAAAGCAGCTACAACTTTAATCACCCCATTACTTTTACTTTACTCACAACATTTTGTTAGCTAGCAGAGAAAAGTTATTCTCAAACGTTTAAGGACGTGATCACTGCAAACTCTAAGGTGATCTGATCTGCTCCTTTTAATCCTTAAATGCTCCTTAGCTACTTTTCTAAATGTTGTTTAGTAAAACCCTTCACTTAAGAGGCCGACTGGTTCTCCAGTACTAGTTACCATGGTAACCCAGCTGGACAGTTACTTTGGTCCTGGAGCAAGCTGGTTCTTCAACACTAGTTGCCATGGTTACCCAGACAGTTATCCTGATCCAGAGCAAACTGGTTCTCCAGCACTTACTATGGTCACTCAACTGGAGCGTTAGCTTGGTTCTGGAACAGACTGGTTCTTCAGCATTTGTTACCATGGTAACTCACCTGGACAGTTAACCTGGACCTGGAACAGGCGGGTTGTCCTGCACTAGTTACCATGGCAATTTGGTTAAGCCACACTGATGGAGCAAAACTTTCACTTTGAGTAGGTACTCCTTCAAAATATGAACAATTTCCCCTTAATCCTGCTTCATGGAACACCCCCAGTCTCTGCCTTTGTAGACAAAACCTCAATTAAAAACTTGTTTTAGACTAACTAAACAAAAGTTCCCCATATCTTGTCTCGATAAGTTTGCTCAGTATGTGTAAAGCTTGTAGATAATATATGACAGGTACTACTTTTGTGAATACATGTAAACTATGTTGCTCATTTACTTATTTCACACAATTGCTACATTCAAATGATTACATAAGCTAATTTGAATAAAAAGGAAATGGTGCTAAAAAAAAGCAGCTTGAACATTTTAATTCTTCTGTTCTCTGTTAGTTGATGCTTTTGGTAGTTGATGATCTAAACAAATTCACATGTATGGCCATCCATGGTCAGAATGCTGACTGACTTTGTCAGTGCCATTCCATCCCTAAACTGCAGGGGGTGCTTTAATATAAAAATAACTTCATGACAGCTCACCCTTATAAAGACTATAATTCTCTTTTAGCGATAAGTCTGAGTATGCCTAGCTTGGCCTGTAGGAAGAACATAGTTATTGTCCAGTATTTTATGTGAGAAAATTACATGCTGCTCTTTGTTGCACCCTCAAAGTGGCCCTCCAATTGGTCGAAAAAAATATGAAAATGATACAAAAAATGACCAAAGTTGGATGATGTCATGGCATGATGTTGGATCATACACACCACTGGAGAAGAGAGAGATTCAATTGTGTGTGAGAGACAAGAGTTCAGGTTTAGAGAGGTGAATATCCAAATCAAATACTTTGAATAGGATACAGGCATCTGGACCTCGGTGCTTCGCTCTGCATGGGCTCAGCAGCCAAAGCAGTCTGCATTAACTAGTGTGTGGCGGATTAACTAGTGTGCGGTGAACGGTACGGCAAACAGCCTTCTGCTGTGTGTCTGTTAATGCTTATTAAGCTGTCTCTGTCACTTGTCAGCTGCATCTTTTTGCATAAAACTACATGTTTCCTTGTCTAACAAGTTGGTTTAATGAAGGATTACTGCATGTTATTAGTGTGCTCAGTTAAAAGTGTGATGGGGCAGAGATATAAAAACTAACGTGGATATAATTATACATCAAATAGAAATGCTGTGTGAGTATAAACATCAAAATTTAGATTTTCAGCCGAGAAATTAAAAAGAAAACTTGCCCAGTCCATTTCATGTAACTGGTTTTGGAGGTAGCTAAGTTTGTGTGCGTGAGGTCCAGGTGATTAATAATAATCCAGCCCAGGAAGAGACAACATGAGAGCCATGCAGCGTCTGAAGCACATCCTCAGGACTGGTGGATCTGCAAGTCCAGACAGACCTGGAGAGGGGATTTATACACACATAACTGGAAAACTGGGGCACACTGGGATCTGTGGTTCTCGAGGTGAAGTCCTGGGCTTTAACACCTGAGCTGGTGCTGACCCAGCTGGTGTTGACCCAGCTACTGTTGCCGCTCCATCCCATTGGTCCAGCTGCGACTGGTGGTGTACAGGTATCAGCTGTTGTGCTGGCAGCTGTCTGTCAGACTCCACCTGCCTTTCTGTTGGACTGGTTTCTGGGCTGTGAGACGCAGAGCTTTGGATTGTGCGAGTGTTCAGAGCCAGGTTCTGCATGTATGAACCAGACAACTGATGGCTGATTGTTTATTTAATTTTATTGCACTGTCATTGGCTTTGGATTACAAGAAAAAGTGGAAGACACAATTTCCAGCAGACACCAGGGGTGAGTAGAATTCTTCTGACAGCAGTCTGTACCATATAAGTGTTTATATACATACATTATACAGTATATGTATCTGTGCATATATATATATATATATATATATATATATATATATATATATATATATATATATATATATATATATATATATATATATATATATATATATATATATACACACATATATATATATACATATATACATATATAATGTGTGTGCAAGCTTATATAAAACCAGCAAAGCTGAGTTTCAGAGCTTTAATATTTTTTCCTGTAATCATTTAGCTTTGGATATAAAGTGTTAGACTCCAGCGTGGTTGTTACTGACATGCAGCAGCTGCTTTAATACAGCAGAAACACACAGAAATCACCTCATCAGGGGAGATCTACGCTGGTTACTTGTTTTTAAATTTGGCAAACATCTCCTCTCTGCAGTTTCCAGACAGTTGCACATCAGGTGCTGTGCATCTCTGTTACCTGCCTCAGGTGATTGCCTGTCAGGCCTGGTTGTGAATGACAGAAGGCGTGTGCTGATGCCCTCACAGTCAGAGGAAAGTACAATGCAAACATGCAGCATGTTGCAGATGTGTCAAGAGATGGAGGATAGTAAAACACTGTTCCCCCTTACAGCTCTGAGTCGAGGGCATCTCAGTCTCTGATAGGCACTGATCACCACTGTGCACCCACCAAGGAATCTGTATGAGTCTGTACAGTAGATGTGACTGTACTGAAAGAAGACAATATACTGTACCTGCCTCTTGGGCGTTCACTTTAAACAAAACAAAACAAAAAATCAGGTATTCGTAGGGACTATAATGTGATCCACATAAGAATGATGAATGATCTGTAAATCTGTAAAAGGAGATGTGTGTGTGTGGCGTTGGTGTGTGTGTTTGTGTGTGTGTGAGAGAGAATGCTTATGCTGCATACAAACAGAAAAAAGTAAATAAAACAAGTTTCATTGTCTTCTTGATCAGCCTGTATTTACAGACTAAATAAATCCAGAATTTGGAATAACTAGAAACGCTGAAAATGAAGAAAATTAAGGACTAAAGGTTTATATAATGTAAACATACAATCATTTTGGAAGCTTCTCCATCCAGACAACCAGAGTATGTGGTGACACGTGAGGGTGTCAGGATTGGGTATAAAAGCAGCATCCCCGCAATGATGGATCATGGCTCACCATTTTTGTCCAAACTCCATCAGAGAATCATCAATAAGTTCAACAAATATTCCTCAGTGACAGACTGAAGAACTTTGGCCTTTCAGCAGAGCAGAATGGAATCAAAATCTGGAAGGAACAAGATCAGAGGCCGCTGAAGGATCGTTGGGACTTTTCTGTTGTCGGGCAGGAGAAACCCTCACGCCACCATGGTCCATAAGCTATGTGGCCTTCTCACTGAATGTCATCCACCACTGGGTCCAGAACCAGAACCTAGATTACACAAGGAGGAAGGCATATACGAACTGTGGACAATAACTCATCGCACACGGACAGAAAGACAGCTGACATGTGTCCTGTAAGTCCACGTTTCAACAGGTTTTGGGAAAAACTGATGTTGGTGAACAGTTTTGTCAATCTCATAGACAACTGAAGGCACTGCTGCTTATATAAAAGTGTTTTTTTTTTGTTTTTTTTTTATATGATTGCATGCACAGATCCCTCTACTTCTGTTTGTTAAATAAGGGTTCAACTGAATGAACAAAGCTCTTTTACGATTACATTTTTTGTTGTTTTTTGGAAAACTTAACTTTTTTAAATTGGGGGCTTGTAAATAAGTTAAGTAGTTTTAAAATGAAATTGTATTATAGTCATAGAATATTCTTGTTTTTAATCAGTATGTAAAGTAACAAAATGACATTATGACGCACAAATGACAACACACATTTTTAATTTCATTTCATTTAATTAACAACAAAACATTTTATTTAAAATATACGTTACTGAGCCAATCTGGGGACCATGATAAATTGATAGGACAAAAAAGTTCTATGTATAGTATGTACAGTCGTCCTCAAAATTATTCATACCCTCCAATTAAACAAGGGAAAAAAATCAGTGAAATAAGTTGAAATTGACTAAAATAAAATAAAATGTTGTTGAGCAACACTTTGAGGCAATCACTGCAATCAGGTGTTTTCTGTAACGTCCAGACGTCTGCACCTGTTATGTTGGTCCACTGTTCATGGGAAAGTTGCTCTGTGTCATGGACAGTTTTGTTTGTTTGTTTGTTTTGTTATTTTCACCCACAATTCAAAATCAATATTTTGTTTCACTAAATTACAATTTTGTGATTTTTTAAATTTATTTTTAGTTTCTTTTGTTTCCTGTTATTTGAAATACGATTGTGAATTTGAACTTTTCTTTAATTGGAGGGTATGAATAATTTTGAGGACGACTGTAACTATTTTAACCCCTTTCCTTGTATTTCTTTTAAATAATACATTTCAGTAAGATTATAATAAATTCAAAATTGTATCATAAAAGTGTTTTAGAGTGAAAAATATTTATGTTGTATTTTTAAAAACCAAGAAAATTTATGTATGTTCATAGTTACAAGTTTTTCAAAGTTATTTCACATTAGACATACAGTATTTGGAGTGTATAATCTTAATGGCATCTACCCAGATAAAAAAAATAGAGTGAAAAACTGAAATTCTGCATTAAAAAAAGTTAAATTACTTTATTTATTTATTTTTTACAGTGTATGAAATGAAGCCCACCCTGGTGTTTGTACATGCTGTAGGTATACAGCTGGGAGGGAGATCTACACAAACAACTGGTCTCACAGCAGGAAGTCTCCCCATCAGGCAGAATTAGTAAAACCACAGCATTTGGTTAATTTGTGGTTGTTGGTTTAATTTGAAAATGAGAGATTTCATCTGCACTGACAGGAAAGTGAGTAAGTGTATTTCCCAAATGTCAGGCCACTTTCATTAAGTCTGACTAACAACAGCTCAGGCTCAAACACACCTGCGATAAACACAACCGCAACTACATTTTACTGGTTTCTACTTCATCTTCATGCCAGGATTCTGTTTCCCCCTAAAGAATTAAACTTTCAGTAAAGATGATGTTCACCACTTTTACAGTTATAACACCCCAAAGTTATGAGCAAAGTTAAAAACCATGTAGTTGTAAAAGATAGTGTGAACAAAGTTCCTTCTCAGAGACAACAACATGATGGAAACCATCCCCGTTTTATCTGTAAAGGTCCAGCCTGTGCATAATATCATCCATCTGATCCTCCTAGAGAACTTCACTGAAAATCATTACCAGAGGAAACTTGTGTCAGCAGGACTGGAACGTTGATACAAACCAAATGGGGCAGTGGGCTTAGCTAGAGTCAACCGTGTCATTGTACGGCTGTTAATAGCTGCTTCCTTCTCACACACATTGCACGTGAGCTGGAGGGTTGAGGTGGTCTGTTCTTACAAAAAGTAAAATGTCTCAGATTCAACAGGAGGTCCCTGAAGCTTTTATGGAGGTTGTTTAAAGAGTCATTGACAGCAGATTCAACAACATAGACCTCCAACTCATGCAGAATCTGTTGTCCACATATTCATGCTGATAAACAAACACACATGAACACATTCATCAACAGATGCATGAACGCGTAAACACATGAAAAAGGCAACCTGCATGTGTCAGCAGGCGTGATGGGATTATCCCCCTGCATTCCTCCTGGGTCATGCTGGAGCTCAGGGTCGTATCAAACCATCTTTTTACTGGTCTGTATTGGATTGTACATGTAACCATAGCAAGCTGCAGACTGTGTGATGCGTATTTACTGTCCAGCATTAGTACCTCATGAATCGACAAATCCACTGGTTTTTCTCCAGTCCTGAAGTTTCTGACTGCAGACAATCAAACTTCTTGGTGTGTGTCATGATTTACCTTCATCTTGTCAGCGTGTTCGGTTTCTTTGATGTAACTGGTTGTTTCCTCATCAAGAAGACTTTTATGATGAAGCTTGAGATAAATAAATCATGATGAAATTGGATGAATATGTCTGAGTTTGACTAAACTGAGCTGCCTTGTACTTGGATTATCATTGATTTGACCCATTGATTATAATGAAGTGTATTGTATAAGGCATTTAATTGGTCTTGTGTTAATAGTGCGTTCCAGTTGTCTCTGAACTCGTTTTTCCGAGGTAATTTTTTGAGGAAGTGACATCATGAACTTGATTTTCCGAGATAGGACCTCGTAATTTGCAGAGGACCCTGAGATTGTAAATTTAAAGATGGCTGCATCTACTATCATTGTTGTGTTTATTAAACTTCTATATATGATATTTTCTGTTCATAAGCGTCAAGCATAAACAGCACAGAGTTGTTATTGAACTGATCTCACGGCTGTCTTTTTTTTTTTTTTTTTATTGAAATGCAGTGAGATTATGTGTTGTTTATTAAACACACACACTGAAATTGGCGTTGTTGCCATGGTAACATTGTTATAATGTCTGTGTTATTTTTTATAGCTAAAAATTTGTTAATTTCTAGCTGTTCTAGGTCACAAATAGGCTGTTTTTCCCCCAGTTGGTAGAACACAAAATACCTGGTAATGATGTCACAAACTTGCATTGGCTCAGAATCCCGACACACTGAGAACGCACCGTTACCTTTTTACTTTAAGACATGTTCTGAGATTTTAATTTCAATTATTGGATTTAACTGAATGAAGTTTCAGCAGCAGGTTTGAGAATTCAAATCTAAATTTCTGACACTGAACAATGTTTGTCTCTGTATTCATACCTGTTAATTGTTTTTTCCATGTGTTTTAAAATAGTATGTTTATCTACAGCTACATTTGCCTACAGACTGATAATATTGTGGTGTCATAAAGTGTTTTATGACCACAGACAAACCAACCATAATCTCTGTGAAAAATATTCCCTAAAAGGTAAAATGTATGAATACACTGAAGCAGAAACGTTTCCAACCATTTGGTGCAAACTGAAAATAATGTTTGCTGAACAGATTGGTTTGTTTATATAAGGTGAGATAAGGCTAGACAACGTTTTACATCCAGTAAAACAAGATTTCAATGACTTCAGCCAAGAACAAACCCCTTGCATGTTTGTTAAAAGTACATCTGCACGTCCAAACAAGTTGGAAGAGGAGCAACAAAAGGCTGGAAAAGTAATTGGTACAAATAAAAAACAACTGAAGGAGCATTTTACAACTAATCAGGTCAATTAGCAACAGGTCAGTACATGACTTTTTACAGACGTGTTGCTGCCATCAGATTCACAATCAGCTCAAAATTTCTATCAAATGATAAAATGTCTCAGTTTCATCATCTAATATGATGTTTTTGTTGTACCCGGAATACTGTATGTTAATGAGTTTAACAAATCGATACATTTTGTTAGGAGATGCCCAACATTATTGGCCAATATCAGGATTTACATTAAATGTGATATTGGAAAACTGTCAGTATCGGTTTTTGACACATGACACAACAAAAACTTGCGGCCACGCATCTACAGTATAAACTGAAATATCACAATATTTTGTGTTGTGATATCATATTGATATTAAAAAGCATTGATATTGATATTTTTACTGACAAAATCTCAGAAGATGTCATTCTGTTCCTAAATATCACAAGATCTTGTGGTTTAACTTGTCCAGCATGTAGAAAAGTTCCTGTTATTTTGGACGAACTTCATTTCCCAGCATGCCTTTAAGAGTCATGTAACCACGGTGCAGCTGCTGCTGCTACAGACTGACTTGCTTTGAAGCTGCTTATAATATGTCTGGTTTTACGTTGTTGGTTAAGTTACCAAGTTGTCAGAAACATTAGAATTAGCAACATGTTGGCTGGTTGCATAGATCAGTATCAGTTGATTTCAGACACTGGAAATTAGGAGTTGGACAATATTGGTATAACAGATATTGGTGAAACCAGTTTACTTCTGTATCATGTGTTCAACTTACACTTTTTTTCCCTAATCTGTCCTTGAAACCTCTGTCTGAGCAGACATGACCTGGTGCCCTGAAAGGATGCAACCTGGACAATGATCAGACCAGATTAAGTTTACCGGTGCTTCCCATCGGTGGCACTGTCAACCCAGACAGAAACGTGACGTAAGGCTGAGGCTGTGCCTGCTGCATGTTGCCCTGAATAATATGGAGTTAGCCTCCTTTAACTCCTCTCTTACTACCAGTGGGGGCTGATTGGGGGCTGGACTGTCGCAGGGAGGAAATAGCATGAGGTCATTAGGCTAGTGATAGGACACTGCCGGTGAAAAAGACCGGCAGATCTGGAGGGGGTGTGATTTGGACAGAATACAAATAACTAATGCTTTGCCAAAACGAAACAAGCAGAAATTAAACCAATATTAGAAATTTACAAAAAAATAATTGAAAAAAAATTGTAGAGAAGACGAAGCACAGAAACTGAATGTCAGCTTGTATAATTGCGTTTTCATTTTTGGATGTTGAGATGTGATCTGCCTGTTGACGCTGGCGGCTGCTTGTTGTTGTGCTCTGTGTGGTCAGAGGACGGGGCGCCTGCCAAGGTGCTGCTTTGGACAGCTGGCCCGTCTGATCCCTCCAGCCTGCTCTTAAATTGGTTTTAGCGGCAGCACTAATAAAGCTGATTATCTATGTGGCTCAAGGGCCCACTAACCCGGTGACACTGCTGGCAGGTGGTGGGAGCAGAAGCTCAGACACCATTCAGGCTCATTAATAACTAATTTTATCATATCACACTCAGGTTCACATTTTTACTCAAAAGCCTTTTTTTTCAACCAGTAAATGACTTTATTAAAAAATTATAGAGAGAGTTTAATTTTTCTTGTGTGAAGATAATTATTGCGTTTTTGGGATATTTTCAGAGTTTACTGTTTCATTTCTCCTCCTCCTTTTTCACCTACTTGTCTCGATTGCCAGTTAAACCTTATCCTTCTTTGACATGGTTTTCCCTCTCTGTCCTCCTCCCCTTCACTCCTCCTCCAGCTTCCACTAAAGTCTCCACTAATCTTATATTTTGGCGTTTACCGCACATGGTCAAATTCCGTGTGTTGAACAAGCGCAGCTCATTCACACTCTGACATATGTTCAGCTCCACTCAGGGAGGGGGGGGGGGGGGGGGGGGGGGTCATGCAGGTGGTGTCTAATTGTTGAATGTGATAAATGTGAGCTAAAGCACTGAGAGTTGGCTGCTGGACAGTTTCTTCCTCAGTGAAAGGATCCAGGGAGAGATTATAATCAGTCAATATTCATATTGATTACTGTGTGATGTCTGAAGGAGGCAGTCCTTTTATTTCAGTCCAACCTGAGAATGAGCTTTAAAACAGCATTACCCAGAGCAAACAACTTGTTTACTGGTAAAATCCAGATTGTAAAAACTGGATCAATGCTTTCACATGCAAATGTGTCAAAACTTTTCACAATTATAATAAAAACCAAAAAATCCAGTATATAAACCAATTTAGTCCAGTTTATAACTGTCTCCATATAAAACAGTTGAAGGAAAGTGGACTGGATCAGATTTTCTCTTTGGTTCAATCCTCCATCCTGAGCTGCACCAGGAGACAGTGGGACGAAAACCCCACACCAACCAGAGGAACACCCCACACCAAACCACCAGCAATTCTTGCAAATATCTCATCCACCAAAAAAACAAAAGACAAAGCATCAGGATCATTTCTAAAACGTTATTCAATGCACTATTTCAAGAAACTATGAAGAAAATTTAGCTTGTTCCATTGGCAGAATTATTATTATTATTATTTTGCTTATTACAAGAAAAAAACAAAAATAATAAAATTTAAAAATATATATATATATTCACTGAAATGTTTCTCTTTAGGTAATTGTGTCTTCTATTGAGTGTGATGAGATATTTTGACTAGAAATTAGAAAAATACTGTATACTTGATAAGATTTGAGTTTTTGCAGTGCATCAGAACCAGAATCGGGAAGGGAAACCTACATCAGATCCAGAACCATGGAGGAAAACCTCCATCAGAAGAAAAACCTCAATCAGAACCCAGGGAGGAAAACCTCCATCAGAACCAGGACCAGTCAGGAAAACCCCCTTGCATCTCATCTTTTTGCATGCCTATTGCAATATTAGCCTCCATGTATCAAAAAGCCTCCACAACACTGATCAAACCATGCCATTCAATGCTTCAATCAAGTGAAGGGGTTTGTGATTTCATTAAAGCAACCCTTACCAATGTTGCATTGTTGCACTGTTTTTTTTAATAGGGTAAAATGCTATGGATGAGGTAATGGAACTCCGAAATACAAGACAGACCCACCATTAATCAAAAGAAATTATTACTCCAATCTCTAAATTTTCAATGAAAACTCCAACCAATCCTTGCAGTGGGGCCCATGCCTTTGATTGGCCGAGGGACCTGCCTGCCAGACGTTTGCTTTCACATTAAGAAGCGGAGGGAATGGGGGGTGGGTCATTGGAGTGAGGTGAGACTGTCAATATTCAAATAATTTTGCTGTGCTTTTTGAATTGCAAGATCAGTAAGGGTTGCAAACTGTATCGCATCATTAGTATGTGTGTACAGTGTGTGTGTGTACAGCCGCACCCCCCCCCCCCATTTGCAGCTTCTACAAACGCTCAGAAACATGTACCATCAAGTCGACTACAGTATATTCATTTTGATGCTCTTCAATCTGGAATTATGAGGGTTAATGTAGAAGTACTTGAGTCGTACATGTTTGCAAATTATCCTGCCAAGTGTGCTTAAATAGATCCTTTTCACAAACTGAGTGGGAGTGTGACAGGAGACATCAATGCTTGAGCTCACCTTATAGGTCGTAACAAGTTTTTTGCGAGCAGTGATTGGGTTCTGTTGTCTTACCCTGGAGTTGCACCGAATTTGGAAGGGTTGAAGAGTTTTCTGTGAGACCCTCTCTCACATGATGACTTTGTGCCTGTGTATCCGCTTTACCTTTTATAGACTGACTTCCTGGCTGAAAGGTCCACTCTGCTCAAGATTGATGTGGTTTCAAAGTGTCAAACAGCAAAAATAGAACAGCGAAATGGAAAACACTGGCACTTCTGCCCAGCCACCACTTCCATGTGGGACCCATGTGGGTAAAATTTTGGCTGCACATGAGGGACCCAAATGGGTTTGTCCATGGTTTCCATGGTGGTCCCACCTGTGTTTTCCCATGTGGGTTTCCACATATGTGGACCCATGTAACAAACTATGAGATCTGCAAATTTGCCCAGTTCAAGCCCATGCCTATAGGCTTTATAGGCAAACACAGGTGGGGCTACCATGGAAACCGTGGACAAACCCACTTGAGTCCTTCATATGCAGCCAAAATTGAACCCATATGGACCCCACATGGAAATGCTTGCTGGGTGGGATGCTTCAGAAATGCATCATGTCTCCCTTTGTGGGGGCCCTGCAGTTGACTAGTTGCCACTATCAGCTGGGAAGTTATGACATTTCTGTATTTTCTGGAACTGAAGATTTACGGTTTGATATACTTGAGGTGTACGCAAATGCACACATCAATGTTCTGCACCGTACTTACTTGCTCTAATGTTACAGCACCACAATACAGCCAAACGCTCAACACTGGGGCTACTGCTGGGAGGAGTACACAGCACTTGGACTCTGAAACAATCAAAAAAGGCCAATCTGCCGGTGTCATCTGAGGCATTTCCGTAAACAACACTTCACCAAATTATTGCGAACTGTTAAGGCATGGGTGTTACTTTGCAACAGGGAGGAAAAGCCATAACATGCCGGCATCTGCGGACAAAGTCCGAGAGGTGCTCTCACAACCTTTCCACCACTGTGTTTACCTCTGACCACATATTCATGTGGTCAACATCTTTGCACCCCATGCACACAACATCTTACCTCACAACAACAACACAAGTGTCCCACGTGTCAACCGAATGCTAGGAACAAATGGCAGCCATGATACATACGCGCAGATGCATCGCCAACAGCAAATATAAGCCAAACCTTAGAGCAGGGGGGGGAACCTTGGCCCTCATCCTGCAGGTCTTCCACTTGTCCTTGCTCCTGCACACCTGATTCAAATCAATGAGTCTAGGTGCCGTTAGATCCATTTGATTTGAATCAGGTGTGTTGGAGTGGGGAGAAATGGAAAGCCTGAAAGGACACCGGCCCTTGAGGACCAGGGTTCCCCACCGCTGCCTTAGAGGGATGTTGTGACGTCAGTCGTTGTGTCACACTGAGAGACACAACGACCATCAGGATTGAGATGTCTCATAATAGGATCTGCCCTGACCCTATAATGAGACATCAAGAGACATCAGTCTTGATGGCCGTTGTGTCTCTCAGGGTGACAGAGTTCAAAAAAGGACATGAGAGGTCAGTGAATGTTTGATGAGTATGATATGAATCATATGGCCTTCCTAGTCAGCAGGTCTCAACCCAATTAAACACTCAACACAGGGGGATTTTCTGCTGATGGGTTCGACAGCATCCTCTTTCACCACCATGGAAATACCAAAAACATCTTTTAGACTTCCAGAGGGACTAGTCCATTAAATCTGGCTGGATCACACACTAAAAACCAAACTTCTGGACCACGTTGAACTGGGTCAAGTTTGGGTGCTAACTATTAAGGAAGCTATGTCTGTCTTGTTGTATACAGCTGTTAAACTTAGCTTTTTGTCTACTTTTAAATATTAATTTACAGATGTATGTTAGCCTAAATATCCATGTCATTGTCATGGTAAGTTGTTGCATCCAAACTAATCAATTTCCTGATCTTTTTTCTTATTTATTTTTCTGGCTCCTTTAAAAGAAAACAGCTGAAAACTGTTTTATTTGGCCAAACCTTCATTAAATGTTTTTTATAGATTATTTTGTTCCGTTTTGTATTCATTGCAAAGCATTTTGTGATCTTTATAAGTGAAAGGTACTTTATAATAAAACTTACCCATCACACAACTTTAATTTTGAGATTAGAGACATTGAAACTTCAGATATGTTGTGAATGGTGCCCTTTGGCAATTTTTTCCTAAGTTTTTGGCATAGCTTTGCCCCAACAAAGGGGGATAGCAGAGTTAATTTATCCGTCTGAGAACAGCCTGGCATCAGCAGAGCTCAGATGTACTCAGTTTACAATGTTCCTCTAAGGCCAAATTAAATATTTTTCATTGCTTTAATTTTCATTTCATTACAGTGTCTGTTGGCAGTGCAAACACAAGCCACACACAGATGACTAAGAGACACAGCAACAGTGAATTCAGAGAAGATGAAGGAGAAGTTGACAAATTAGAATCACAGACACCAGTTTTCCTTCAAAGATAAAGCGACATGGGTTAAAATTGCCTTCAAATGACTCAACTTCAATTGGCATGCAGTAAGAACGCCAGACCTGAGTTGAGCTGTGAATTTTAGGGCTGCAATGATTAGTTGATTAACTGACTAATCGTTGACGATCAAAAGAGTCGGTGACTTATTTTATAATCGACTAATCATTTATTGTTTATAAGCTTTGTTTTTCCTCTCAAAATTGCCACTGAACCTTCTGCTGGTCTGCCTTTCTGTCTGGTCAGCTTTTCTTAAATAGTTAATTGACATAAATAAACACACATACTTATTCCATTAGATTCAATAAGAAAGCGTCCAAACTTTTGACTGGTTGCTATAAATATGCTGCAGTTTTTGCAATATCTGATGAGTTGACTCATCAACAAAATAATCGGTGACTAATTGATTATCAAAATAATCATTTGTGATAGCCCTAGTGAATTTATGTGATGACATAAAGCGTCTCCATCTGCACTAGAAGAACCAACCCCCACCTGCTGATTTTCAACCATTTTGAGAACAGAAAAAAGTGCAAAACAAGAAAGCACGTTGACTATGGCCTGACTCTCTTCCACTTTGCTCTCCGTTGTTTAATTTTTTGATTTCTGTCGCACTGATGACATCATCAATGCAAACCCAGCATGATGGCATTACCAGACACACAGCGGTGGAGACAGACCATGCAGCTTACCAGTGGGGGTTCAGACCCTGCTATTGTTTACCAATGAAAAGGAGCCAAATGCCAATCGTAAGGAGGGTCGACCTACAGTATGTTTGAAAAACCTGTGGACCTTCTAATATCAGTGGGGAAGCGGCATTAGTAAGATTATAGAAAAAGCTATCAACATTTACACAACTTCCTTCCTGGAACTAAACAACAGTTGATGTCTACCACTCAGGTTTTCAGCCACATCACAGCACTGAAACTGCTCCAGTTAAGGCCTTCGATGTCATCTGCTTGAGCACAGATAGAAACATTTCAGTTCTGGTTCTACTGGATCTACTGCTGCATTTGACAGGGTCGACCAGAACACCTTACTAAACCATCTGAAAGACAGGACTTTCCACGACCACGACGGTCCCGTATAAAAGATATTAATAATAATAATAATACATTTTGTTTGAAGTGCCTTTCAAGAAACCCAAGGTCACTTTACATAACAAATTATAAGCAACATAAGTAAAATAAGAAATTAAAAATAACAGAAGTGAAAATAGAAAACAGTTAAAAACTATAAAACAGAGTACACAGGTGCAGCGAGAATGTTTAGAGGTTAAAGGCGAGTTAAGATAGGGACTTTTTTGTGTAAAGGTAACACATGCAGTTGTTCTTGAGAGTTTACATACCCTCTCATTAAAGATGGAAAAAAAAAATCAGCTTTCAGTCAAGTCAGTTGAAATTGTCAAAAGTAATAATGAATAAAAAAATTATGATGTTATGATGATTATGATTATGATGATATAATATTGTGGTTCAACAGAAATATTAAGAACAAACAAACAAAAATTAAATAAAACAAGCAAACAAGCATGATGGGGCCCCTGAACTAAAATTTTGTTGAGCAACACTTTGAGGTAATCAAGTGTTTTCTGTAATGCTCAATAAGAAATCTGCACCTGTTAAGGTATTTTGGGCCATTGTTAATGAGCAAATTTGTCTGTGATCGTTTGTTTTTGTTTTAAATTCTTCTTTAAAACCACAATTCAAAATCAATATTTTATTCTACTAAATTAAAATTTAGTACATTTTATGGATGGATGGATGGATGGATGGATGGATGGATGGAATGTCTGAACTTTGTTTCGTCCTCTCATCTAAACCATAGTTGACACCAGACTTTGACCAGAGTTTTGGTCAAATGAAGAGATATTGTGAACAATTACTAAACTAGTGGAAATGATTTGTAAGAAAGTTAATTAATAACACTGTTAGGCAACAAGAGAGAATGTGTGATCCTTATATGGTCCTGTTTGTATGACTTATACCCCCGGGAGAAGTGTTTAGCTGTTGAATGGGTGTCTTTGACTAACTATTTCTGCTCCCATGTGCATTGCCATTTCTCTGGTTTCACTTACTGAGAGCAGTTTGCTTGAATTGGCTGTGGGCCCAGGGTTTCCTATAGGCCCTAAACTCAACAAAGCTTTTATGACACAGGTAGTTTCAGTTGCTGCACAGGAGAAAGAAGAGGAGAATCTTTCCTGCAGCACTGGAGATCTGTGAACACAGAAAGGCTTCTTCTTCTTCTTCTTCCTCTTTTTTTTTTTTTACTTTAAACACAGATGCTCCTCAAAACAAGTTGTGTTGTAACCCACTGTGTTTAAGTTGTATTTAGACATTTTATAACCCTTCAATTGTTACATGTCTCTGCATGTGTACAGTACTTGCATTAGAATAAGACATCTTACTACCTGAGGCAGCACTTCCTGCCTTGACTAAAGTAAAATACAAATATATATAGAATAACTTTTCACTTGAATTAATATTAATTTAAATTGAGGAATTGTTATTATGAATTTAATTTGAGCATCTTGTTGAGACCAAACAAGGTCTTCCTCAGATTTATTTTCTGCAGTGGTTTGCAGTCCTGTGTTGTGTTACACAACTGTGTTGATAACCTGAGGCTTGTGTGAGATTAATGGCTTCGTTTAGCTCCCATGAGCTGAAAGTTTGAGTTTTCAGTATCACAAAGGTAGTTCTTGTTTAACCCGACCAGGTTGCCATGGTAACTTAGGCTGAATCCACAACTTGCTCTGGGGCAGGGAATTATAAATTTATGTCTGATGTAGTAAGGAGATGAGATTTTGTCATACTGTCAAATTAAAAGAAGAATCAATATTTTAGTTGTTGGGCATATGGTCACATTTAATCTTCACATTTTATTATGTAAGTGTAGATTCACTGTTGTCTTCTGAGCATTCAATTTTTCTTTTTAAAAATTTTTAATCTAATCTAATGGATTCTAAAAATTAGCGATGAGTAGATTCTTCCCACATCCAAACCTGCTGAGCCGGATTTTTTTTTCCATAAAAGAAGCCATGATAAATCAGAAAATATTCTTGAACAAATCCAGAAAAATGAAAGTGGTGCAAGATCTGTTTTGATCCCTGTTGTAGCTTCTTTCATAGATAAGTGTTGACAGGAGAATAATAACGTCATTCAGCTGTCCATATGTCCTCCTCCTCCTCCTCACTGCCCTTCAGACAATTGCTGGCCTTCGATTTACCTTTATACAAATCTGAATTTAGTTTGTCATTTATCATTCTGAGATACTACTTCTATTCACTTTTTAAGGCATTAAATGGATTGTTTGATTTTTTTTTTTTTTTTACACATAGCCTCATTTTTGAGTTAGCCAGGATACTATTTATCACTGGTGACAGTTTCAACATATTTCTTCCCATTATTGTGGTTCCAGGAGACCAATGCTACTGCTAGTACAAGTCATGACTTAAGCCCAACATACACTGCAATTTTTGGCTATTTTTGAGCTGATTTTCCAGTCGTGCAACAATTTTGGGAATTGGGCTGACTCTTTGCCAAATCATTTGTCATGCGTCGTGCAGTCCTATACAAGGGGGTCACGAGAGGAGATTGGCACCTCATGACAAGCTCCCGATCACAAATGGTAGGCTGCAAGAAAATCAAACCTGTTTGATATTTTGGTCGTGGCTTGTGGGTGAATCCCATGTTGAAGTGGTGCCACAACCAGACTTAGAACTCTTTCCTCAGAGATTTTCACATTTCGCATGCGTGAAACAAAAACGGGAGTAGGCAGCATGGCGTCCCGGCGGCGGCGTGTCATTTGGATGGAGTGGTTGTTGTAGAACCGGCAGACCGTACAGCCCAAGTCTGGTCAGTCAATTTCTCATCCACACGCAACGTCGTTGCCTTTTCTTTCTGGCGAAGGGCGCAAATTACCAAGGCAGCATTTTTTTTTTGGGTGATAGCATAGTGTTGCTGTTGTTGTCGTTTTCTTCTTCACCCTCTTCTTCTTTTTCTACCACTAGCCTATATATTACTCTAACTCTATTTATTGCATTGCATGTTGGGATTGTTCAAGACACTGACCTGTCTTTGAGGACGTACAGTGTGAGTAGTCAGATTGCACCCAAGCGTCAGTTCATACAGCGTGAGGACATATATCGCAAGCTGTGAACTTTTGAACTCTGCAGTTGATTTGATTGAATTTGAGTTGGGGCTGTGAGCAACGATTGAAAATATCGCACAGTGTATCCCAGGCTTTAGCCTGTCATTAAAACAATCTTATCCACTCCACAGAACACCTGAGGCAAATCAGCTATAATGGAAGACTTGTAAATGCAGTGTTAATAGAATAATGTTACAAATCAAACTAACCTTGAATTGCGTTGCATTTTGATGGCAAAGTGTCTCAGCAACAACATAGTTTTACTTCCAGTATTTGGCAGCGGAATAACACCTCCGCTATGTGCACGAAGGAATTCGATTACACAGATATACAGTCATATATGTATATGACTGTATATATACATATACAGTATATGTATATATAAAGTCATATGGCTTTGCAGCCATCTGCTGGGGCAGCAGCATCAGAACCAGAGACTTGAAGAAACTAAACAAGCTGATCAAGAAAGCTGGTTCTGTGCTGGGGATAACTCTGGAGCCGCTGGAGCTGATCGTTCAAAAAGAATGCTTCACAAGCTGATGAAGATGATGGAGGACACTTCCCATCCTCTCCACAACACGGTGAAGAATCAACAGAGTGTGTTCAGTGGGAGGCTGCGTCAAGTTCGCTGTAGGACGGAGAGATACAGGAATTCATTCCTGCCAGCAACCATCACCCTAAAGAACAAGACTAACTGACTTTTTGTTTATTTATAAAAAAAAAAAAAAAGTGAGCTTTTACAATACTGAATTTCCCTTCGGGGATGAATAAAGTATTTTTCATTTTTTCATTTCATTTCATATATGGCCACATGAGAAAGACATGAGGATATGTCTGATTTTTAAGAGGATTTAAAATTTTTTTCATCAAACGAATGTCACCATATCTCTATGAACCTGAACTACCACCCCAAAGCAAAGTATAATTCCGCAGCTGGTGAGAAATTAGTCCTTCAAAATGTAATGCATAATTTATGAAGCAAGGTTAGTTTGATTTGTAACATTATTCTATTAAAACAGCATTTACACAGATAGTCTTGCATTTTCAGTGATTTGCCTCAGGTGGTCTGTGGAGTGGAGATTGTCTTTAATGACAAACTAGATGATTGACTTACATTAGCATTAGCATCAGCGACCTCCTGCAACTAGAATAACGGGATGTAATATGTTTAAACTGCAGATTTACACATGTACCATAAGCCCCGTTTCCACCAGTAGGTCTGGGTCGGGTCGGGCCGGATCGGTCCACGTTTTTTTGCGTCTCCACAGATAAAAACTGGGACGGGTACCCTTATATCCGACCCAGCCTACTTTTTTGGTACCCTTCGGTAGGGGTACTGATCAAACTGATCCGGACCAAAGAGGTGGAGCTAATACACAGCAATCTGTTGATTCGTTAAAAAATCCGTCACTTCCTGCGTGACCCGGCATAAAAACAAAGCAGGGGTGACTCCTTTTGTTTCTGTCACGTGTGGTGTGGTGGTTTGTTTAAAAGGTGTTGCATGGCGATGATGTCACGCGATCACGTAGCAGCACCCTCTGGTTAATACTCCGCCTCCAGGGTAAGGGGACAGTTTTCTGTGGGGACGCAACGTGAAATCAACATATCTGTACCAAAACCCACCCGATCCGGCCTGGCTCGAGCCGACCCGACCCAGACCCGCTGGTTGAAACGGGGCTATAGTCCCTCCATGTTCTTGATCACCTAATACAGAGCACTGATTAATCATTTAGGAAGGATTTACGCAGTCTCTGGTGAGGGGGGTAGATCCCTGTATCTCTGCATGTGTTTGGCCTCATCCATCATGTTTTTGGCTGAACTGGAGATGCTGTGAAAAGGTTGTGACATTATTGGGATGTAGCATTGATGCATGCAATCTCTGTCATCTCTGAAAGTTTTTGGAGGACTGCATATCTGAGGAACCTGAGAGTAATGCGGATGAGGAACCTCTGTGGAGATAAAAGTCACACAGTCAATCCCTCTGCATCGTGGAGTTATGTATGACCAGTCCAAAAGGTCCTGACAGAAATGTACAGCTTCTCAATCTAGTCAAAACCAGTCTCTGCTTTACTTGAAATATGGCCCATGACTCATCAGTTTTTTTTATAAAGCATAATTTATCATTGTTCTTGGAATTAATGAGAAGAATGAATGAGAAAAATAAATTATTTATTTGGGCTAACAACAGTTACTTTAGGGCGCATTCACAAAGCATAATCCGGAAGATTCTGTTCAGCTGGGGGCGGGGGTGGTCTTCCGGACCGAGATCGCGTTCACGTTGCACCATAAATGAGCCAAACCTTTTGAATAATGTCCCAATCTCTCCAGAGGTGGTGCTGTATTTAGATTCACCGTAGGCGTGTACAAGACGAACACGAAGGTTCTCACAACTTTCGTTTCCTCCACATTCACACACAACATTATTTCTGTGCGTACTTATGAGGAGCTGGGATATGCTTTCATCAGACCAAATATCGATTAAAGCTTTTACTTCCTTGTCACTCCACATCTGACCACGAGCCATTTTTAAAAGTACTGCAGTCCCACAGGTGTGTTTGTTGTAGTATCATTTACCCACAATGCCCAATGTTTTATCCACAATGCCATGGTAGACCAAATGCAGGTAGCAGCAGTGTTTTGTAGTCCACTTCCTGTATTTGGTGCACTTGAAACGGACCGAGACCTGCATTTGTAAGCGGACCAAGTTCGGTTGTTTGGTCCAGATCAGAGTCCGTTTGCACATTCACAACTCCCCCAAGTGAAGCCGACTTTTCAAGCAAACAAACTCTGATTCGAATCAAAAAAGCTTTGGAAATGCGCCCTTAAACACAAGAGCCCACCCATAGTCTGAGAAATGATGCACTTCACACACACAGATATGAGGCCTACATGGAAACAGAAATCAGCCATCACTCATCAGATGTTACAGCAGCTCACATAGGAAAGATTCTGCAGTGATGATGCCAGATTGCTGGACCTCTGAACACAGAAGAGTCCTCTAAACAAGAAAAAAACCTCAAAGCCCTCTAACCATTTGAAGGAGGAAAAACGTGATGAAGGAGCTGCTGTGTAATTTCTTTGACTCAAATTTAACCTGGAATGTTTCCTGAGGGGTTTTACTCTGCAAAGCTTGAGCTGCTTCAACATTTAGGATGGTTTCTTTCCTCAGGCGCGCTGGAAGATAATATTTTCACCTTCATGGCCTGTTCATGGTGGTTTTACTCTGCTGTTTTACTCCAGGTTGGCAGGCACTCAGAAGGAACCAAATAATTTGTTTCAGAAAAAAATACCAAATACCAGGAATGTCGGTGCTGCAGTTTAATAAATTATTATAAATGAAATAAAAAAGTCCACACACATGGCCATCCTTCCTGGTCCTGGTTCTGATGGTGGTTTTCCTTTTAGGTCCTGGTCCGATATATTCTGATATAGACCGCCTGACATTACATTATCCTCTATGTATCTGAGATGTTGCTCAGCAGATTGTGATGTTTTATATTTTATATGGTTATAGTCCTCTGAATGAATATGTTTGTGATGTAAATGTGGGAAGAAGCACATCTCAGATAAACTCGTAACTCGTGGGCTAGTTTGTTTCTTTTTACACTCAATGGTGATGCAGCTCGTCCTCCTCAGAGCACTATAAAACTGTGAGGTGCTGCTTTAGTATATGGCACACTTCTTTAACTCCGTCTCCTAAAAGCAGTTTCATGAAACAGATACTGGGCTGTGGTGGTGGATGGCATCCAACCAGTTTACACAGGGCTCAGACTGATGTAAACACACTCTTTGATCTGTCTTACTCACTCTGGGTCTCTCTCTCCTTCCTGCTGGGTTTTCCTAGCAGACCTATCAACTCTGGTGATGAGGTCAAAAGTCAAATATGTGACCTGGCCTTGTCAAGATGTGCTGTTAGTTCATCATATCTAAACATAAGGACCGCACACAGATGCAGGCTCTTTGATTAACTGAGCCATCGTGTCGTTTTCTAGGCAGCAGCATCCACATTATCTCCATACAGTATTTATAAGATGATGTAATAAGCAGTGTTGTGCAAATGCATGCCTCCCATGAAATAATTCAAAGTTCAGTTCATTATAGTAGTTTAATACAACTTGTCCTCCAAAGTCTTACGTACTATACGGTCGTTTTTTGCATGCACGAAAATACGACCTATATTTACGTTTTTCTTAAAAGCGTCCAATAGCGACTCCTAGTGGTAATATGACCTATATTTACATTTTCCTTAAAAGCGTCCAATTGCGACTTCCAGTGGTGGTTACATGACTGCCGCGTTCCTCCCTGGTGTGACCAAAAGAATAATGGCGGATGCCCCTTCAATCTTCAGTAGAAATTTATATTTTTTAATATAGATTGCGGTTTCAGCTTTGTTCTAATAACTTTTCTAGCGTCAAATATACACATTGTTTTCATAATATCCATTCGTGTCATGTAAACGACCTAAAGTTCTTTTTCGTGTTGACAGACATTCTTTCAGGTTTTGTGATTGTTGCTACGGCGGTTGCTAAGGACGCTATTAACAACGAGCCAGAAGAAAGGGGTTACAGGACATGTGCGGTGTTGCGGTGGCTGGCAGAAACTTTTTTCATTTTTTCATACACATACACATTCGTCAATGAACATAAATAAACAGAATTCAAATAAGGGACATAATAAATGCACACTGTCATATCGTAATCAGGTGTTTCTTCAGGCTTTGATGGCCTTTATATCACCGGATGGGAGAGGGGGGCAGAGAGTGGGGGGTGCAGTGGGTCCCAGGCTGAGAATCGTACCGAGAACAGCAGCGTGGGAGAACTGCGGCCTCTGAGTGTTTCAACCAGTTGTTAAATACAGTATCTTTCTTCAGTCGGCTTCCTTCTCTTTAGTCAGACTCGCCGTCATTTCTCCTCCTGCCGCCGCCAGGGGTGACAGGGAGCGTGTGAAATACGCTCACAGAGAGCATATTTTCGTGCATGCAAAAACGACCGTATAGTATGTATGACTTTGGAGGACATGTTGGTTTAATACTGAGCCTGTCTGCTATGTAAGTCAAAGACTAACTTGACAAGCGTTTCATTAGCCAACTAACCTGTTGCCAGGAAATCACACCCTGGAAGGCTGCAAACAGTGTGATCTGGTTGGTTGGGGTGTTGGCAAGGGGTCTTGTCCTTTTCCAATGGCCTTTTTTATTGCCAGGGACTTGGAGATATCCTCTTAGACTGGACGGATGCTTCAACTCCACGTCTCTTTTTATTGGAAATCCAAGAGGTTGACTTTCTAACTTGCTTCTTCAGTGCAGGCAGACATGACTTACATAGAAATATTAGATTTTTACTGTCTGAGTCTTCTGCAGAAGACGTACTGTAGCATGTGATGCTCATGTTACTTCTGCAGCTCCTCTCTTTTCATCTCCTCATGCCATTTCAGAGCAGGACTGCACCAACGTTGCCAAGGAGTGTTGCCAAGAAACATTACCAAGGAGCATTATCAAGGAACATTACATAGGAGTGTTACCATGGGCGTCACCAAGGAGCATTACCAAGGAGCATTACCAAGGAGCATTACCAAGGAGCGTTACCAAGGAGCATTACAAAGGAGTGTTACCATGGGCGTCACCAAGGAGCATTACCAAGGAGCATTACCAAGGAGGGTTACCAAGGAGCATTACCAAGGCGCATTACCAAAGAACATTACCAAGGAGCATTACCAAGGAACATTACAAAGGAGTGTTACCATGGGCGTCACCAAGGAGCAATACCAAGGAGCATTACCAAGGAGCGTTACCAAGGAGCAGTACAAAGGAGTGTTACCATGGAGGGTTACCAAGGAGCATTACCAAGGCGCATTACCAAGGAGCATTACCAAGGAGCATAACCACGGAGCGTTACCAAGAAGTATTACCAGGGAGCATTACCAAGGAGCATTACCAAGGAACATTACAAATGAGTGTTACCATGGGCGTCACCAAGGAGCATTACCAAGGAGCATTACCATGGAGCATTACCGAGGAGCATTACCAAGGAGCATTACCAAGAAGCATTACAAAGGAGTGTTACCATGGGGGTCACCAAGGAGCATTACCAAGGAGCATTACCATGGAGCATTACCGAGGAGCATTACCAAGGAGCATTACCAAGAAGCATTACAAAGGAGTGTTACCATGGAGCATTACCGAGGAGCATTACCAAGGAGCATTACCAAGAAGCATTACAAAGGAGTGTTACCATGGGCGTCACCAAGGAGCATTACCAAGGAGCATTACCAAGGAACATTACCAAGGAGGGTTACCAAGGACCATTACCAAGGAGCATTACCATGGAGCATTACCAAGGAGCATTACCAAGGAGCATTACAAAGGAGTGTTACCATGGGCGTCACCAAGGAGCATTACCAAGGAACATTACCAAGGAGGGTTACCATGGAGCATTACCAAGGAGCATTACCAAGGAACATGACCAAGGAGGGTTACCAAGGAGCATAACCAAGGAACATTACCAAGGAGCGTTACCAAGGAGCATTATCAAGGAGCATTACCAAGGAGCATTACCAAGGAGCATTACCAAGGAACATTACAAAGGAGTGTTACCATGGGCATCACTAAGGAGCATTACCAAGGAGCATTACCTTGGAGCATTACCGAGGAGCATTACCAAGAAGCACTACCAAGGAGATTACCAAGGAACGTTACCAAGGAACGTTACCAAGGAGCGTTGCCAAGGAACGTTACCAAGGAGCGTTATCAAGAAGTGTTACCAAGGAGCGTTATCAAGGAGCGTTACCATGGAATATTACCAAGGAGCATTACCAAGGAGCATTACCAAGGAGCATTACCAAGGAGCATTACCAAGAAGCATTACCAAGGAGCATTACCAATGAGCGTTACCAAGAAGCTTTACCAAGGAGTTTTACCAAGGAGCATTACCAAGGAGTGTTACCAAGGAGCGTTACCATGGGTGTTATCAAGGAGCATTACTAAGAAGAGTTACCAAGTAGCATCACCAAGAAGCACTACCAAGGAACGTTGCCAAGGAGTGTTGATTGTGTTCTATTGATACAAGCTAGTGCAGGATGAAATCATAGGTTTATTTGATGATCTGTGCAACCCAATAAGGATAGAATACCATTTTCCAAACAATTAATTCATAGTGTTGTGCTATCAAACATGGTAAGTTAGTTGGTAAAGATCGTTAATCCACTTATTTGTGGATTTATGACCTTTGCAGTGGAACTCCCCAGCAAATAAAAAAACTGGGAACGGGTGAGTCTGAAATACCCCTGGAAGCAGCCATCAACCAGACACAACTCCTGGAATAGGTGATGAAATTCACAGAGCACCAATCAGACCCAAAGACGCCAGCATCTTCAGTTTTCCACCTTCCAAAGCAGGTACCGTGGGTACAATGCCGCAACTGTCGACATACTCTGTGTTCATAGTTGACTGAGGTGTCTGACTTGTTACAAGCGACCTTTCCCATTCCCCAAAGTTCTTCATGACGAGAAAACTTAGTGTTTTATTCTCATGAATTATATGCCGGAATCAGGCAAGTAAACCTCCAGTATCTGGGCGTTGAAATGTAGCTTGAGTTGACACTCCTGGTGTGAACACACTTCATGCCTTACTTTTCTAGTCATAGGCTGGTTACACCCAGGTCAAGTTTGAAATAGTTAAACAGAAGTCTGGAATGCAATAAATCATCTTAACTAAATATTCATCCAAACTCACTTAACTGACACATCATTTAACATCTGCAGAGCTACATCAGAACTTTGAATCGGCTCCTCTCTGGATCTTCTCAACTTATGGGCCTTTTCCATTGCAGCTGCACAGGGCACAGCACAGCACAGCACAGTAGCACCACACGCTAAAGACGACCAGGATGGTTTTTGCTTCCACACAGGAGAAGTAGTAGTCTACTACCTGGAAGTGGGTGGAGTAGGCGTGGTCGAGACCGCAGTGATGTCACTGCCGTGCCACGCGGTGGTCAGTTAAGTAAAAACAACAATGGAGGCATTGGATGATATCAAGATGTTACTGCTGATGTTTTCTATGTGGCTTGTATAGTCACCGAAAACAGAGCCAGACATTTTTAGAAGAGGGGAAGCGAAATGCGCATGACATGTATGACACGTATCACGACAATTTCCTTTGACCAATCAGTGGAGAGCCGTCAGGTGCGTCATGTTTCGTTTAGGTTCAGCACGGTTTGAGCTAGCTCTGAAACGGGTGCGGAAAATCATAATGGCTCGTAACGGGTTTTCCCAGAGGAAGCACAAGTAAAGCGTGCTGTGCCATGTGGAAGGGTTACGAAAATGTGCAGTGGAAAAGGCCCATTAGTGTTTCTGGATTGACTCTGGACTGCAGGTCTCAGTGTCTTCCACCTTTTTTTTTTTTTTATCATTAACATGCCTTCCTTTCTGTTCCTGTAACCAGTTTTGTTCTTCCCACCATCAAAACTCTATGCCTTTTTTTCTTTCTACATGCCACCTCCTTTAAATTTCTCTCCTCGTTCAGCTGTACTTTGTTCAGGCAGCAGCTGGTAAACAGTGATGGCTGAGCTGAGCAAGTAGTTGATGGGGTATAGTGAAAGCACTGAAGGAGTAAGAACTGAAATGATTTGCTTCATTCGTCATTCACTGGACAGGACATGTTCATTTATACCCACCAAGTAGAATTTCAAACCAAAGTTTGATTCATATTCAATCAAACTTTTTTGTTGACCACCAACGTATTTTGTTGATGGTTATAAATGGAAACATTCTGTCACTAGCTGATGAATAAAGCAAATCAATTTGATTTGATAGTTTTATTTGAGAGTCCTTGATATTTGACCTTCATTTCCCCAGAAAAATGTTTTAGAATTGTAGACAAATGCCATGTTTCACAAGGAGCTGGTAAGTACGTAAAACAACAATAATGATACTGGTACAGTTGCATTTTCTTATCATATTTTATTGTCATCTCAGAATGGTGGTGATGGTTTGAGCTACATTCTTCATGTTATTCTCCTTGTGTTATGTTAGTCTCCTGTTCTAATTTATCATCCCATGCCCCCCCCCCCCCCCCTTTTTTTTTTTTAAAGCAAACTTGTTCTTTTACCATAAAAATGTTGTGTATCCTATTCGTCTCTGTGTTGATTCTGTGATGGACTGGTGACTTGTCCAGAGTGAATCTGACCTCTCATTTAGTAACAGCTGCGTTTGGTCAGCAACTCTGAACGAGATAAAGAGAACCTGCAAAGCCAATAAGTGACGGTGTTAAACAGAAAATACTTGATATTTTTCTTTTCCCTACAACCCATTGTATTCAGATAAATATAACTACTTCTTCTTCTTCTTCTTCTTCTTCTCCGTTTTGTTAGAAGAGATGTACCAAAAAGCTGCTGCAGTGTGATGTTAGTGGTAAAAGCCTTGACCTTGACAGCCAAGCAGCCTGCCATCACACCTTATTAACATTAACAACAGTCTTCTTGGTGTGAACTGCAGGCTATGAGAACCTTCTGGACTTTTATGGCTCCAACTGGCTGTCAGGTTTTGACATGTGGGTAGAGGAAGTTGTATTCTCTTCCCTGTTGGGGTAATGGTGGGATGTGTTTGTGCTTAAATGACTCACAGAGCTGCATCAAACTCTGTCAGACTGGAAAACCTCTGTGAGAACTTGTATTCTTTATACCCTGAATGATCCCATTACTCAAAAACAGTCACTTGTGAATAGTAGTGAGACATTATGATGACTGTAGTAAAGGATGTTTAACTGTAGTATTAACACCTGATACTTTATTCATTTGCCTTCATTTAACCAAGTGATTCCCATTCCTTCACGGCAAAAACTCAAATCTTAGCAAGCATATTTTTCTTATTTCTAGTCAAAATATCTCATCACACATAAAATAAGACAAAATTACCTAAAGAGAAACATTTCAGAGAGATATAGGAACTTGTTTTTTAAAACAAATGTATCCTATTTCAAGAAATCTTATCAAGGAAATTTTACTTGTTCCATGGAAATAATTGTTTTTTACTTATTTCAATAATGGCCAAGAATTTTTTCAGACAATCACTGCAATCAGGTGTTTTCTGTAAAGTTTAAAGACTTCTACAGCTGTTGACATGTAGTGTGGGCCACTGTTCATATATGTATATTTAGTACAAGACAGCTGGATGAAACAGATTTTAAAAAATTTTGAAGAAAGTCGTAAATTTTACTACTTTGCGGTTTAGTGTTAGATGAACGGCTGTGATTGTGATGGGGATGGTAACAGATATCAGGGGGCAACTCTGGAGGCTGGAAAAATGAGCCGAACAGAAACTGACCTCTGTGTGAGAGACTTTCCAAACAGTAGCAGGTATTCTGTTATAAAAAAAAGTCCAAAAGTCACACCGAGGGGGATTCAGAGAAGGATGAATGAAACAAGGCATCATGGTGAAGTTTGTGCTCTGTCTGAACTGATTACACAGGAAAGCTAGCACGGCTTGCTGTGTGTGAACATCAGAGGTGGACTGTGGATTAGTGAAAGCAGGTCTCCCGGTGCAATGTGTCAAGCTTTGTTTTACATCACGTGGACAGCTGAGTGCATGTGTGTCATTTCCCTGAGGAAATGATAGGGGCAGAGAGTGTTGTGGAAAGGCAAACCTGCAGAAGGAGTGGGATGATTCAGACATTTGATATGCTGTTTATGTTCTGATTAATGTGATTTTGAAATCACTGATATCTGTTTTTTTTCTGATTTCCATCTTTTACAACATTACTGCACGTTTGAAATTAGGAATAGAAAAGTCAGGATGAACCTAATTTCTGCTAACAGCATGTTGTTCTTTTTAACATTACGATTATAAACTCCTAACATTTAATCATTTCATTTCAATAGAAATATTATTGCTTCATATTTCCATAATCCTGACTTGGGTCCTCTTTGCCATTTTGTTCTTTCTTTATTAGATACTGTAGCAACTTTTGCCTCAGAAGCTTTATTTTAGAAAAGAAAAACAAACCTCAGATGGATGGCCGAGCTGGCAGAGAGTTCTGTCATGAGGATTTTCTCATGATGTCGGTCATGAGGGGGTGAAAAGTGAAAATACTGGAAAGGAGAGAGGGCAAAGAAGGACGTGTGATAGAAGATGAAGTTGGGACACAGGAAAGGTCGGGGTGCAGGGAAGAGCAGGAGGGAAAGATGAAAGGAAGAGGACAGAAGGGAAGGAAGAAACAGAGCACAGGGACATCTGGAGGGGACGACCCTGAGAAGGACCGAGACTTGGAGTAAAGAGTGAGGAGAAGGATTGTGAGAGGAGAGGGGGAAGAGGAAGATATCTTGTTCTTTTTTCTAAGTGGTTATCTGAATTTGTTCTGTCAGTCTGGATGTTAGCTGCTGCAGACACACTGCAAAAACTCAAATCTTAGCAAGTGTATTTTTCTAATTTCTAGTCAAATATCTCATCACACACAATAATACAAAATTACTTAAAGAGAAACATTTCGGAAGATATAAGAACTTGTTCTAAGGCAGTTCATCTTATTTCAAGAAATCTTATCAAGAAACGTTTGCTTTTGCCATTGGCAGAAATTTTTTGCTTTTTACAATTTTGTATTATTTTGAGTGTGATGAGATATTTTGTCTAGAAGTTAGAGAAATATACTTGCTAAGATGTGAGCTTTTGCAGTAAGCCCTCTCATTCTCCGCCACCTTGGGAGGCGTTTCCCATTGGGACCTATGAGGTGTCCAGCTCATTTTCTTCACAGATGTTTCTGGACACTATGCCGGCTACTTGGTTATTCTCTTCCTGCCAGTATCTCACACCCTGCCGTTAGCTGCCGGATTGTTTCTGGGGCCTCTTTGCACAGCCTGTACCTGAATGTACTGGGTCACGTCAGATAAGGCACATTAAAGAATCAACGGAGAGCAGAAAAGCTGAGGAAATGCAAGGATCAGAGAGCAGATGAATATCAGGACAAAGGAGGAAAGAGCAGAAGGAATAGGTTGGTGGGAAGGGGAAGGATGAGTTCAGCATTTTTCCAGAAGCGTGCTTGTAACAATATGAACAAAGCCGAACAAAGCAGTGAAATATCTCAAACCCGGTACCGCCCCTCACTCAGCCCTCCACCAGTGCCAACAGGTAAACAGAGAAAACAAACAGAGCGAGTTAAAATAATGAGTTTCTGTCTTTTGTTATCTCCTCAAAGGCTGTACGATTTAGAGGAAGGGCACTGAAAAGGACAGCAGTGATGTGGAAATGTGTGTGAGTATGTGGGTGGGTGTTGGTGGGGGTTGCAGTGGTCAGCTGGATTTTAACTGCCTGCTGAGGAAATGTAAAAGATTTTATTGGTATTTAAAATAAGATAGAGGTGAATGACAGCAGCTCTGGAGCAGAGGAGAGGTGGGGGTTTGGTGGTGTGAAAGATGCAGAGCTTTGAAACAAAGTGGGTTCAGGATCAACAAACATGAAGACCAAAGCTGTTTTACCCAACCATAAAACAGGGACTCCCGCCACAGTTTACACTGACACGTTTTATGGAAAGTCACTGAACTGGAGGAGATGTTGGTCAGAGGGAGAATCTGCTCTGAGGAAAGAATCAGCAATGTAAATGTAGAAAGAATAAATGTTACGAGCTGAAACCTCAATGAGTTTGTGATCAAAAGAAAGCAGTTTCAGCTTTGGAGAGCAGACTTCTTGAAATCTGAAGTTGGCTGTGGAAACCTTTGATTCCTGAATGAGATCTTTCCATTGTCTAGATCAGGGGCCTCTTTTTAAAATTCTACTTGTGTGTAAATAAGGGCCTGAAAGTGGCGCACATGACTTTCCACACAAAACTTCTCATTTATAGAAGCAAACTTGACGGGACAATGTGCCCACATATGCAAACTCTGATCCTTGCACACAGACATTTTAGGGATGGTAACTGGTGGCACAGCTGGTGATGATGATGATGAACTTAAGCCACATTCATACATTTAACCATTCATACCAAACCCTCATAATCATCAACACCTGAGGCCTGCAATATCACAAGTCCCTTTCAGACTTGCGCTGGAAAGCAGTAATAGTGTGGACTTTGTCCTTTATAATGCCTGCATTCAGACATGCATTCCGTTCTTTTACCTCAGAGATGTAGTGGACATGTACCGGCTGGTCCCCATGCCATAAGAGCAGAAATGTCCTTTTGGCTGAACGCACAAGAAAATGTTCCAGACAGAGTTGAAGGGTTAGTGTGGCAGTGTTGACTTTTCCACAACATTTCCTGATGTGTAAGAGCGGGAGCGCCCGGGACGCAATAAGTCCGCAAGGCAGTGGCATGTTTGAAAAGATGAGTCCGGCTAAGAGGGGATGGACTTTACCGCTCCTGTTCTGCAATGCAAGTCTGAAAGCGGTTATAGATGTGTTCCTGGATTGAGCCATATGTTCCATAAGTGCTCATTTCAGTTACAGCACAGCATGCTCACATCTTTAGATTACATAGTGGTGGCAGTTATTGGCACGTCCATTGTGACAAGGTATGTAGCAATAAATGAAGTTACAATATTTAGTTTGGGAGCAGGGCCACAACTACTTCCAATCTCAATCACCAGGCAAATGTGACCCATATTTGATTCTCTTTGTCAGATATTTCTACATGGGGAGTAATAAGAGCAGAGGAGCCCATGCATCATGGAACGTCCTCCAGCAGCCTCAGCTGGTAGCAGCAGAACTGAAGGGATGGATAAAGGTTATAAAGGTCAATCGAAAGTCCTTCTCCATGGCCTCACCACATTACTCGCATGCCCAATATTTAGCATATGCAACCATCAGTGTTGTGGCCCTTTTGGCCATTCAGTATCTGTAAGATGCTTCAGGTGACCCCTGGGAGAACCAAGTTGGAAAAAGATCCTTCTTTAGCTATACTGGTTTCCTCATCCCTAATGCCAACAGACAGTCACTCACTGAGGACCATGTGGCCACAATTCCTTGAAGCTCCATCAAATTATGGATGTTCTGAACATCGCTCATTCAGATTTCCTGTCCCAAACCTCCCCTGGAAAATATGAAAAACTCGACTGAAGAAATGTGTTGAAGACCCCCACCAGACATTCTCAGTTCACCCTTAGAACTCTTTTTTTTTTGGATTGACCAGGTCCATCCAAGGCCCGGGCCTAAGATGACCTGCCTCCAAGTACACATACACCAGCGTGTCCTCAAACACGGTGTTTGTTGGACAATCCATGATGAGTAAGTTCAACAACAGAACATTACTCAAGTTCAGATCCCAGAGGCCATTCCTATGATTGCAGTTTGTGCTTATGCACCAAACAGCAGCTCAGTCGTACCCCTGGCAGCTCACAGTCACAAACAGGTGACTGAGTCTATGTGTGCAGCCACTTCATTGCAGGACATTTCCTCTCAACTTTCATTCTCTCTCTAACTGGCTGTACCTGGTTTGCACATCCCCTTATAGCCCGGAACAGTAGATCAGAGGTTTCTTGTCGTCTTCATGTTGCTGCAGGGGCAGGCCTCCAACACCCAATACTGGCTTCAGATCCACTGCTGTAGGTCTGTTACAGCACTTTATAAACCAGTTCATGAAAATAATTACATAGCTAAGGAAGACTACATCGAATCTTCACTTTGATTTAATCTTATATTTTGATGTGCAGAACCAGGACCTGGACCAGTGGAGGGTGGAGAGGACAGGAAAGAGGGGTCAGCAACAGAACTATAAACCAGGGATACCTGGAAGAAAGAAGATGAGAAACACAAATAGGCTATTGGACCCATTTAATTTGAGTTTGGTGTGTTGGAGCATGGAAATGTTGAAAACCTTCGGGAGACTGGCCCAAGAGGTCCGAAGTTGGTGATCCCTGGATTACAGTAATGTCAGTGGGTAAGAACATTTTTGAGACTGGGATTTAGGTTCTTCAAGAATTCTTCAGCAGTTCTACTCTGTGCTCCACCTAGATTACCGAGCTTCTCACCCTGTCTCTAAGGGAGAGTCCAGTCACTGTGAGGAGGAAACTCATTTACTTTCACCTTGTTCTTTTAAGCATTTCCCACAAGCTGATCAGGTTCAGGTTGATTTTGATCCAGAAAAGCATACATTACACTCTCACCTCATACCTGCCTCATTACTGGCAGTACATCTCATCTTTCAGTGTTGCTGGGTGGAAGATTTATCTGTCAGGAAGTATGCTCGTCTGCTGCCTAGCAACAGATTTTAGTGTTTGAGAAATATTTTTCCAACCAGAAAACAGAAGCTGAGTGTTGACGTCTCCCAGGTTCATCAACTGGCTTCTTCATCTTCCTCCATGTTTTGGTGGCCACTCTTTAGTGTCTGAGTGTTCTGCACTGATTTCTTTCAGAGAACTCAAAGCAAAGAAACATTTGCACATAGATCTGTATGGGTGTAACCAAAACTGGAGGATAGTCGACGTGTGGCAACACGCCCTGTCAGAAAACATTAGGGGCCTCATTTATAGCTGTGCGTATGATCCTCACTAAATGTGTACGTGCACCGAAAAATATTCAGAAATAAAATAAAATCTGGCGTGCCCACAGTTTGACGCAATTTCCTCTTTATAAATCACACTGTTCCTGGAAATTTGCACAGGTGAATTTGGCACATATTCCGGCCCCTATAAACCCACATTCTACCATACTGTAAATGGTCAATGCAAAGTACATTATGCATATTTTTGTATTTAAATAAGCTAGTTAATCAGTAGCATTTAAAGCTTAATTGTGGCAAATGAGAAGACAAAACACAAGGGGGGTTTGAAATCGAGGTGCTTGCTGATGAGGTGGAGGCTAAAAAAAAAAAAAGAGTGGGTGGGTGTCAATAACTCGTGTTTTTGTTCTCTTTTTTTTGCCTGTTCTGCTTTTGGTTTTATTTCTTTTTGCTTTCATTACCCTTTTCTTTCCTTACTTTATGGCCACCAACGCTAGTACTTCTGATATCCCAGATACCGCGTACTCTGTGAGATTCTTAAGCTGAAATAGTAAAAGCATTGGTACTCCAATTAAGGGGCCTTTCACACAAGGACTATTGCGGGTAAAAACGGCAAACTATTTCATCAGAAGTGTCTTTCGTTCACACGGCAACGGTGTTATTCTGGGTTGAAGGAGCAAAAATCTGAAGCCTCATTCCAAAGTGGAATTTCTGAGGACGCAACGCTGTTGTGCACTCGTCTGCACAGTCCATAATGCAGAAATGATGGTGGACCCACAGACCTACTGACGCCGTGCTCACGTGGCATGCGCGTGACGTCACACAATACAGAAAAAACAACAATGTCGGACTACGTAAGCCCAACGGATCTCCACATTGCGAGGTTGTGATTGAGTGTCGTTTGGAGAAGTAATTCTAACTCCTCATCTGTCCACACAAAGTTCCTCCTCATCGCCGCCATAATTGTTTTGATTTTGAAGTGAACAGAGATGAAAGATAGTTCGCATGCGCGCGGACATGGCGAAGTTCTGTCGCAGCACCACCTAAAGGCCTGGTGTGCAAATCCAATCAAATTCCATGCACGCTTGCGTCCTCGTATGCACGCAGATTTCTTCATGACGATGCTCGTGTCAACGCGGATAAAAAGATGAAGACGAGACGCCACTTTTGCGTCTTCTCTTCTGATCGTCACCGTGTGAACGTAGCCTAAGAGATCAAAGATATTTGCTCATTTGAAACGTCTTTAAGCTGACCTACTGTTTTTGCAGGAAACCCACATATGCGTAAAGACCAGGTCAGACTTAAATGTCCCTGAATATCTGAGAGGTTTCATTCAAATTTCAACTCCAAGGCCAGCTGATCAAAAATGACAGAAACTTTTATTAGTGACATGCACCCAATTACAATGATCCACATATTATGAATAAGCTATTTGAATATTTTCCCTCATTGAATAATGGCTGCTACAAACTCCGCGAGAAGCGAGAACTTTCTTCTTGTTCTCGGGGCCACGAGAACAAAATTACATTAGTTTGTTCTTGCAACCATAATTGAGAACAGCTTGCGGCTTGTTCTCGACCCCTCGACCAAGCAGAGCTTTCTTCTCAGGGAGCACTGAGAAGTATTGTGTGATTGGTCGGACTTTTGAGGTGGGTGGGGTTAACACAGACGCTTGAAGAAGAGTTGTCACCTCCTCATTTCCACAGATGTGACATTGAACGGATAGTTTTAATAAGCTGATCAAGGTGGTGAGAAAGTACGAAAATTTAAACTACACATGTGGCATTTAAATACACGGATACCATCACATGCGTAACTCCGTCCTGCCATGGACAAGGTTTATTGTAAATGCATAATCACTGGGTGAACTCAGTCTCCGGCAGGTGGATGAGGGGAGACCCGCGGTGGACCCTGGTGGGGGGTAAAAAGTGATGAACTGCACTCTACCTGGGTTTAATATAAATCAAGTTTGGGTGTAGTCTAGTTCATTTTTGTTGTGCTTAATAACTCTTTGAAAGTCAGTAGTTATAATCAGGCTGTGCATCGCACAGCGCGCAGGGAGCGTGCGCATCGTCGTCAGCTGTGTCAGACACAGATATAAGCGTTAATAAATCTACCAGGGAGGTAAATGTGTAAATCGGCTAGAATATTTCTCCTGCTACGCCGATGTGTCGCCTACATCACAGGCACGCGCAGAGCTGAATGCTGTTGTTAACGGTAATTCTCAGTCGTAAAAAGAATCCATCATTCTTAGGTTTTATTAACGTCATCGTGTTATCTGAGAGCTGAACTTGAAAGAATATTTAGAGCAAGCCCACTAAATGAAACCGTTGCATCAGGAGAAAATAAAATAACTGGCCTGTCCCGAGGGTTTGATTAATCACCATATTTCAGTCATTTAAGGAATAATATTCTGTGATAAAGATTGGAATTGTAACGTGACTTCCAGTGTGTAGCTGTGATATTAAAATTACTTAACTTTCATCACATGCTGTGATGGGGGAGGTTACCCAGTTCATGAACAGCTGTATAGTTCAGGAGCACTGATTTTAAGGTTGCTGGTATCTGGCTACATTCAGTTTATCAAGCCTGTTTGGAGTAAGACTGTAATAGGGGCCTATATCTACAGTATGACATGAGTATGGTGGGGGCTGCACTTGCACTTGAAAAAAGTTCAGATAAAAGATAAATAGAGTGCATTGGTTACCTTTTTTACCTGGTTCATGTTTGTTTTTATGAAACAATAATTTGGCCATTATAACAGCTTGCTGATGATATTGTAGCTTTTTGTCACCTTGTTCATACTTTACAGACCACTTGATAGGCTATACTTTAAAGAAAAACAGGACTGGGAGGATGGTTTTTATTTATCTTTTTATTTAACCTTTATCTATACAGGTAAATCCAATTGAGACACACCCTCTCTTTTTTAAGGGAGACCTGTTTACCCAACGTATATGCCTTTAGATGGTGGGAGGAGGTTTAGGTTTAAGTTTATTAGACAAGTAGGCTACATTAGACAAGTACATACAAACAAGACAGTGTACAAGCACTTGTTTCATCCAGAGGTGTCATCGTCGTTCCATCAATATCTGGTGGGCCAGTCTTGGTTAAAAATGCCCGGGCCGATTTTTTGTCCCAGTCCGGCCCTGTTCCCACTGCCACTAAAAGCCAATTGTTCACGGGTTAAAACGGGTTTTTTGGCCAGTGGGAAAGGGGTACAAGTAACCCACAAACTCTGAGCCATGTTAAATTACATTTATTTATAGAGCACATTTAAAAACCTCAGTTGACCAAAGTGCTGTACAGAATAAAATCATAAAACAAGAAATAAAAACAGAATAAATACTACACAAACGAGATACATAAAAAGCAAAGAAAAAAAGTGTCACTGAAGCTGGGTGGAATCCAGTGAAAATAACTGAGTTTTCAGCTGTGATTTAAAGTGCTCAACGGATGTGTAGATCTAAAATTTAAGGGAAGGCTGTTCCAAAGCCAAGGAGCAGCAACAGAAAAAGCCCTATCACCTTGACCTTTCAGTCTGGTTCTAGGAACTGTTAAGAGCATCTGGTTAGTTGACCTGAGAGCTTTGGCTGGACTATCAGGGTTCAGAAGTCCCAAAGGGTGGCAGTACCATTAAGAATTTTAAAAACAAGTAATAAAATTTTAACCTAAATCTTGAACTGCACTGGCAGCCAATGTAAAGAAGCAAGCACCAGATTAATATACTCACGGCGTTTACCCTGTCAGGAGAGGAGCAGCTGAGTTTTGGCAAGTTACAAGAGCATGGATCGCCCTCTCTAAGTCCTTATAGGGAAAGTATGATTTTGCTTTGTCTACAAGATGTAAGTGAAAAAAGCTAGATTTGACAACAGGGCTGATCTTTTTTTTTTTTTTTATCAAATCTGAAATATGAGTCAAAGATAATGCCAAGGTTTTTTACATAATGTTTGGAGTATTGACACAATGGGCCAATCATGCTAGTACAACCATCCAACACATCCGACTCCCCAAAGACAATACTTTCTATTTTATTGCTATTTAGCAGAAGAAAGTTCTGAGTCAACCATAAATTCCCCTCAGCAGGGAGTCAATAGACCCAGAAGACCTTGTCTACAGTGGCAGATAGATATGCAGGTCGTCAGCAAAACAATGAAAAGAGATGCAAAACTTGAACTGTGCCTTGCCTTGCCTATTGACCGAGAACATAATTTCTGTGTCACATCATCATTCGTGGGCCTTGAGAGAGCGGGTGGCATCAACTTTGTTCACTGCAATTGTTTATTTTTTAGCCCCTAAAAGTTCCCGAAAGTTAGGGCTAACTGCCACTCAATATGAAGATAAAAATAATAGAAAGGTATTGCAAAGCAAAGCATTCATTGACATTATTTACGACTGTTATACTAGTATGATCCCTGAGGGGAAATTAGGGCTCTGCATTGTACATATCTCTGTACTGTGAGTATTAGAGAGCAGTGGACTGCTACTTAAAGCGCCCAGGGAGCAGTTGGTGGGGGGGTTGGGGACCTTGCTCAGGGGTCCACAGTGGTTCACCCAGGGGTCGTGTTGGGGAATCGAGCCCGGGTTCTCTGCGCCCAAGCCCACGACGCTACCACTGGGCTATCCACTCCCCCATTGTTGTGTTTTTTTTTTTAATTGCCTGCCAAGCACTTCCAGGAACTTTTTTTTGGCTACATGGGCCAGATTTTTGAACTTCCATTGATGCCACTCTCTCTCTCTCTCTCTCTCTCTCTCTCTCTCTCAAGGCACACGAATCGTCACTTCACTGCAACAAAAATGACACGTGTTGCCATAACTACATAAAACAAAAGCCAGCAGGTGTGTTGAACTATAAAGCTGTTACCACACTAAAAACTAAGACTAACTTTGGCAAAAAAAAAAACATATAGACTGATAAAAAAAAAAAGAAAAGGGCCCACCACATTTCTCTGCTAAAATGATAATGTTTATTGTTTTCTTTTGTTTGTTTTCTCACTCAGATCAGAAAATCCTTCTCAGGTTTCTACTGTTCCCCACTAATCCCCGGGAGCAAAATCTAACCAAATCCCCAACAGTTCACCCCCGTGTCTGTGAATAATTTAACAATAAAAATGAACCATTCCTTTAGGAAGTTAGCCTATTATTCTGAATTACAGTGTGAGATTGTATTTCCTTATCTTATTTCATTGAGATCTCTTTGCTAAGTAGGACTTTTTATCCCATCTGTCCCTGATCAGCATGCCTCTGCATTCAACACTGATTCATTCTTCCTTTTCTAATGGCTAACGGAGGATTAAAATTGCCCCGTTTGGCAGTTTACCAAAGAGCCATATGAGCCTACAGTGCAAAATGTGGTTGACTAAAAATAATATTGAGAGTTTCACCACCCTTTGTTAAGCTGCAGCCCTTTAAATTCTAGGCTATAGGATCATTTACAGATCTCATTAAACTGTTAAAAGGATCATTATACTGGAAAAGGATTTCTTTTTGCAGCAAATGACCAGTAATGTTTAGTTTACTGGAAAGCAGCAGGATATCCCAACTGCATCAGGAAGAACAAAAGCAAAACTAATCAAGTCAAAACTGCAAACACCCCTGACTGGCTGGATTTACACATCCTTACAAGTGGAATCAGCCCAGTCAAACAGAGTATCTACATGGGACAAAATCCATTAATCAGGCTTTAAGTCATCTTTAGTGAGCATGAACTAAATCCAAGGACTGACTCCACTGTGATAGATGTTTAATGGCTTAATGACAAAGTAATTAATTTAAGAGCTTTTTAATTCCAATTCTGATGTAGCAATTAAATGTACTGCCATAAAATAAATACACAGACAGACAGATAGACAGATAGATAGATAGGTTTAGACTACCTGGGTATTGTTGCTGGCCATAGCTGTGTCCCAATCGGAAGTCTGTGCTCTTTGAAGTGCGGATTAGTTGGCCACATACGTCACAGCGGCGCGTCAATTGCTATTCCAATTCAGAAGCCTACGAAAGAGCCTTCGAATCCAGCCTTCAAACCCGCACTTCGTTTGGCCTGAAACAAAGGCTGCTGGTGGTGTATCCTTCGCGGCATCGCCTGTCCCACAATTCATTGCAGAAATAAGCAGCAGCGCTCTGAGCGTAATATAGATATATGTATATATTTGTGGGTTTTAAGAGTTAAATGAAGTGTTTACCGGCTAGAAACAATTGATAGCTTCTGAAGAAAATTTGAAAAATATGTGTTGAAGCTTGAAATGAGAGCATTTTGCCTCGAAAAATGCATGTTTGACATTAACAAGTAAGAGAACCAACTTGGTTGGTGTTAACAATCGGTGGGGTGTTAACGTTCAGGTAATGGCAGATAAATTAAAATAAATAAAATACCCGGCTACATTTAGTTTTTACAAAGTAAAAGCTGTTTTGATAGCTGTAGAATCTTCAGTTGCTAGGCAACGGACTGGAGCACTTAAGGAAATTCTGAAGGCTAGGCTGTCCCATTTCACAAAGGTTCAGCTGCTTCGGAGTGCACAACTTCGAAGGACACTCTGTAGCTTACGTAGTCCACGCACTTGTGTGCAGCCCTCGAAATGGGACATACAGTACCTCATGTGTAGCATCTTCTGGCTACTTCCAGCAGGATAATGCACCATGTCACAAATCTGCAGCAACTGTGTGATGCTATCATAACAGTATTGAGCAAAATCTCTGAGGAATGTTTCCAACACTTTGTTGAATCTACAGTATCACAAAACGAATTAAAGGCAGTATAGAGGAAAAAGAGGTAAAAAGAGGTCCAACCCAATACTAGAAGGTGGTCCTGATAATATGGCTGCTAGTGTACAGAATGTCCATATACTGTATATGATGAAAAATCGTAATATTTAAAATATCTAATATCTTCTGTACATCAGAGTGATTAATCTGTGTATGTTGTAATTCTTTCATTTTACATCATGATGAGGTCCTATTTTTACATTATTCAGATTTCTGCTGCTGGAATTATGCCTCAGCTGCAGTTATGATTTTAATCTCCGGAGACACTTCTCTCTGAACATTTTGAAAAACTTCCACGAAAGCATTAATCTGATTTTGTCTTCACTATCCAACAGTGTGTGTGTGTGCATGTGTGTGCGTGTTAATGTGCAATAAACCTTCTGTTGCATCACGTGGCCTCGGGTGAAGACAATCCTGACAGATGCAGTTCTTGGTAATTTCGCACTCTGTTTTCTGTGTTCAACACTTGAGAAAAGTATCTGTTGATGTTTCTAAGCATCTTCCTTTCCCTTCTCGTCCCAGCTCAGTTGGAATGAATGTGTCAAATTAATGCTGAGGTGAATGTTCTGATATAATCTGGTGTAGAAGATGCACGTTGGCATGTCAACAATGTGAATGTTTGAAAGTTTTTTTTTTGCCCGTGATTCCACATTATTCGAACATTTCATGGTTGTAAAATTATTCATACAGTATGTAATTTCCACTAAATTTTACCTCCAAAAAATTATGCCAAAATTATGCATAAATGGCATATTCTTCTTTCAAAGCATTAAGTACATACTTTGAAATATTATTTCAGGAAACTCCTGTTTATTCAAACAAATTTTTCCCCCTTTTTTTTCCAAACCAAGTTTCTGACATAGCTTCTATTAGACTTTTAAGGATTCACTCGACAAATTCAGAGGAATTTTAGCCTCAGTAAAGGGCTTATTTACTGAAGTAAGTGAAAATGAAAGGGCACGATGAGCCAATGTTTCCTGGAAACTGTCTGGAACATCTTTCTTGAATTTGACCTTCTTATACATCATGCTGTCATCATAAGAAAACATGACATTTCTGACATCATGCTGTCACCAGAAGAAAACATGACATTTCTGCTTGTTTACACCATCACACACATTATCTGGAACATTTAATTTATTATTATATTTACATCTACATCATATATATATATATATATATATATATATATATATATGTGTGTGTGTATGTTGGTTCCTCTTAAGTCAGACAGAACGAATGCCATTTATGAATAATTTGGAGATAATTTCCATCTAATGTCTAGTAAAATTTGCTGGAAATTATTTAGAAATTATTTTCTTATTCCTATGTTATTTCCGAGAAACTTTTAAAATTAAACATTTTTCAGATGCTCTTATACAGTCATCCTTAAAAAAAATTCATAACCTCCCATAACAAAGGAAAAAAATCAACTGCCAGGGAAAAAAGTTGAAATTGACAGAAGTAATAATAAAATAAAAATTCTTTGAAAATCATGACAATGATTTTGAGATTTAGTTAAAAAGAAATATAAAAAACACAATATATATATATATGAAAAGCTAACTTTGAGGCAATCACTGCAATCAGGTGTTTTCTCTCATGTTCAATCAGACATCTGCATCTGTTAACATGTATTTTGACCTTCACCTTGTTCATGAACAAGGTGCCCTAATTAGTCTGGGACAGTTTCTTTAAATTACTATTATTATTTTCTACCATAAATCAAAAACAATATTTTATTCAAAAAAATAATAATTTCATAAATTTGTATTTATCATTAGTTTCTTGTTAGTTGAATTATGATTGTGAATTTAGCCATTTCTTTTATGAGAGTGTATGAATAATTTTGAGGATGACTATCGATGTGGCTGATCTGTGTTATAATAACTTTCTCCTTCCTGGAACATGCTCAACACCTACAAACATCTGCACATTTTCACTGTTTTCTTTTCCTGAAGTCTAAACAATATTTGTTCATGCAACTGTGCAACATTTTAAAATGTCTTTTTATTGTCTTTTACAGAAGTTGCCCAGATGTGAGCCTCTGCCTTGGTGAGTCCAGTGCTGTTGCTCCTTTAGTGCAGAACAACTGAGACGGATTGTGGACGTTCACACTGAGCTTGGCGTGCATCATATGATGATAAAAGCTGCATGACATGAGCACTCAGGTATTCACAGATGTAGAAACCATGGTGCATTTGTTGATAGACGTGGATAAAAATGTGTCCAGGTTTGGCTGCACGGCTGCTGAAGCCAGTAGACGGGGCTCACTGTGTTCCTCTTTTGACATTTACACAGTATGTCAACAACAATCCTACAATCTGTCTCTGAAAATAGACATTTCCTGGAACCAGCTCACGCAGGATCTCAGATTGGGAAATAGAAGGGTGGGAGGGAGGGGCCGCTGGGAAGGGGGGAAACGGGATCAGAGTCGGATTAGATGGGAAGCTATAATTTACTGACTGAAAGCTGGGAAAAAGCTGCACATTATCATCACCTGATTCTTCAGTTATTTTAACATCTACATCAGTTTATGTAGTCTGAGTATTTTTATCACCAACCTGCCACTTTTCAGAGTCTCAAGACACCACTGTCTTTTCATCAGAGTCCAGGGAGTATTTTAGGCATCAGGAGTCCAAATCTGTTCCCTAAAAAACACATGATCTGTATAAATGCTTAGTTTGAGGACCTGCGGGTCAAGTGGCTTTGGCAAATTGCTTTGGTCTGAGCTGCAGCAGACTGAAGGGGATATTTAGAGTCCCAGAGAAGTCAGTTTGCTCTTGTCCAGGAGTTAAAGGAGATTACTGTTTCATTAAAGCCTTGTAACCAGCATCCTGCCTATGTGGCCGCTGTTGGCGATGCAGATGCGAGCAGCTGTGCCTACACCAGCGACGGAGGGAAGCACCTGCAGCTTAAAGCTTTGTGTTCAATCCTCATAAACAAACAAGTAAGCAAAAGGGGTCAAATCACGTTTAAGCCCGGTAAAGACGGCTTCTGCAAGAATAACCCCGCCAAGGCTCAGACCCTCAGCATCTTCATCCTCACTCTGAGCCGTCTCCTCTGGAGTCAGATACAGGGATATTTCCCAAAATTTGGGATCCTCGGATGACTTTTCCCTTTCTGTCCTGTCTCTTTGTCAGAGTCTCACACATGCCTCCGCTGGGTCAGAAATGAGTTGATGGGATTATGGAAAAGTGGAAGAATACAGCGTCTTTGTGCGGTCTTTTTTACCATGTTCCTCTTTTCAAACCTTTTTTTATTCCCAAGGCTCTCCCTCTCCTCATAGAGAAATCCATGGGGGTTTCGGCCATCCCACCTGCAGAGAGAATAATATCCTAAATCCATATTAGTGCTCTTTCCCAAAAGCTTTGGTCAACAGATGGTTTACTCAAATCCCCCGGACCTCCCATCCAAACCCCCCTGCCCCATTTGTCCCTGAGCCCTGACATGTGTTAGTAGGGTCCTATTATTTCAAAAAGACCAGTCTACCATTCCCTCTCAGCATACATCTCCTTCTATTTATGTATCTGGTGTATATACATGCAAGTAGGGGACAACAACAAAGTTTAGACTTGACATGTTACAGATAATAATGATGGAGCAGGATGATACAAACCTGGAGTCAGTGGAAGTCTTTTCATCAGGTACGCGGAGCCGTCTAACTTCCTGTAATCAACATGTTTTGATGCACACTTCACCGCTGATTCTTCTCAGCTGGCTGTGAGATAAGCAGTGAGGATTGCTGTGCCAGAACCAATTAGGGCCAGCCAATGCCGTTCAGGAAGTGCCCCTGCTGCTGGCTTCTGCAGCCTTCAGTCATTAAGCCCGAGAGGAGTGGCTGGTTAATTGTAATCCAGGGGCGCTGGAACAACAGTGACACTGTTGTGAACTCAGTTGAGCTCCAAAGTTAGTTCAAGCTGCTTGTCAAGTGTCAAGTAGCTTTGCTCGCTTGTTTCCCAGGAAACAGCAGCGAATAATCAGGACTAATTATGGGTATTTTAGAAAAAAAGGCAGGCTTTTATGATTGTTTACTCACTAAAATAAGATTATCCCACAGTTATTAAAAGTTTAGATTCAAGCAGCAAACAGCAGCCCAGGTTTGCAAGTCTATAAACAATACCAGCCTCATACTTTGTGCACAACACTGAACATAAAGATATCATGGGTTTTCACACCATCCCACCACAGACCAGTTAATTAAACACATCCAGCAGCTCTGCAAACTCAAGCCCAACAGAAACACAGCAGCTTAATTTCAGCAGATCCACAGTCATTCAGACAGCTGGTCAAGACCGCAGAGAAAACAAATGAAGCAACTTCTGTGCAGGGACGGATTCATCACATGAGGAGGCTCTTCCATCGCTGCAGAGGAGGATATTACATCTGATGTAAAGGACATCTCATGACCAGACAAACTACATGAAGATGATATCTACAACATTACTGTCAGTAGTTATACAGTCGTCCACGAATTTATTCAACCCTCCAATTAAAGAAAAGACAAAATTCACAATAGTTGGCCTAATTCAAACAACAACAAAAAAACCCTAAAGAAACTACTGATAAATAAAAATGTATAAAATTATAATTTTGTGAAATAAAACATTAATTTTGAATTGTGGTTGGAAATAATAATTAAAAACCAACAAACAAACATTAGAGCACCTTTCCCATGAAGCAAGATACCTGTCAGCAGGTGTGGAAGATTAAAGAAAAAACCTGATTGGAGTGATTTCCTCAAAGTGTTGCTCAACAAAATTTTAGCTTTGGGGCCCCATAATGCTTGCTTACTTGTTTTATGTTTTGTGTGTTTATTTTTGTATTTCTTTTAAAACACAATTCAAAATCAATACCATGATTTTCTTAGAATTTTTATCTATTATTACTTTTGTCAATTTCAACTTCATTCAATGGCAGCTGATTTTTTTTCTTTCTTTAACTGGAGGGTATAAATAATTTTGAGGACAACTATGTCTGTTGACATGATCTGTTGAGCTTAAAGGAGCAGGACAACTAGCGTCGGTCTGTGCAGAAGTTTCTGCATTTATTTTCTCATTGCTCTGTAGACCTCACAGAAATCAGGATGGGAAAAGGACGAAAATGTTTTAGGTTAATCCCATCAGTGTGTAAGAGGTTGAAAAATGTATAATAAATAAAATGTGAGATATTTTTATATATTTTTTTTTTTTTAAAAAATATTTTTCAAGATGTTGGGCTGATGGTTTTCTGACCCCCCTCTGCCAGGATTGAAAATTTTTTTCAAAACGTTTCTAACCCCTATTAAAAAATTAAAAAAAAAAGTCTAAGGCTTAACAAATATCACCTGAGCTACAGCGGGTATGGAAAGTATTCAGACCCCTTTAAACTTTTCACTCTTTGTTTCAGTGTAGCCACTTGCCAAAATGAAAAAGTTCATTTTATTTCTCATTATAGTCACTCAGCACCCCATCTTGACAGAAAAAAACAGAAATGTAGAAATTTTTGCAAATTTATTTAAAAAGAAAACTGAAATTTTACATGGTCATAAGTATTCAGACCCTTTGCTCAGTACTGAGTAGAAGCACCATGAGTCTTCTTGGGAATGATGCAACAAGCAGCAAACTCTAAGCGGGCTTTCATACATCTTGCACTGAGGAGAGGCTTCCATCGGGCCACTCTGCCATAAAACCCTGACTGGTGGAGGCTGCAGTGATAGTTGACTTTGTGGAACTTTCTCCATCTCCCTACTGCATCTCTGGAGCTCAGCCACAGTGATCTTTGGGTTTTTCTTTACTTCTCTCACCAAGGCTCTTCTGCCACGATTGCTCAGTTTGGCTGGACGGCCGGGTCTAGGAAGAGTTCTGGTTGCAAACTTCTTCCATTTAAAGACTATTTCAAGATCTGTGCTTCGCTAGCAATTCTGTCTCTGAGCTCCTTGGACAGTTCCTTCCACCTCATGATCATTTTCTCTGACATGCACTGTGAGCTGTAGGGTCTTATATACACGGGTGTGTGCCTTTCCTAATCAAGTCCAATCTGTTTAATTAAACACAGCTGGACTCCAATGAAGGAGTAGAACCATCTCAAGGAGGATCAGATGAAATGGACAGCCTGTGAGTTAAATATGAGTGTCACTGCAAAGGCTCTGAATACTTATGACCATGTGATATTTCAGTTTTTCATTTTTCCTAAATTTGCTAAAAATTCTGCATTTCTGTCTTTTTCTGTCAAGATGGGATGCTGAGTGTACATTAATGAGAAATAAAATTAACTTATTTGATTTTAGCAAATGGCTGCAATGAAACAAAGAGTGAAAACTTCAAAGGGGTCTGAATACTTTCCACACTGTACAGTAGATCTGACCCAGGTTCATAGAAAACAAATCAATAAAAGTCATTCTTTCTGAAATATATTCTCCTTTAAAACCAACAAAAACAGCTGATGTTGATGGTTTTACACACACACACCACATGCACACACGTATACAGTATACATCTTTATGTACGTAAGTGCACAGAGTGATTTTATTTGTTAAAACTTGCTTAGGAATGTTGTGTTGTTTTGCAGACTTGATCCCGCGCTGTGAGGTCCTATTTGTGCGTTGCATGCAGGAATGTAAGGAATGACTGTTGCAACACAGACGCATCACGTGGAAATTGCCAGGCAACACAGAGTCTGGCTGATAAAGACAATATTAAACTGTCTTCAGGATTTTATGCAGATACTGAACCTGGTTGCTGTAGATTTATTTCAACACTGGCTGCAGATTGTTGAAGCGATTGAATTTCTGGGAACATCTCTGATTTGAACCATTAGAGACGTGCTGCATTATGTGCAGTAATTTGTTGTTGTATAACATGTAAACATGAGCTCAGATATGATTGTGAACATGCATGTATAGCGGTTGTATGTGTATTGTACTGTATACAGCATCATATTGCAGCAGCGGTGTGCTTTATGCCGTATATGCACAGTGCGAGCGTGCACAATGCAGTTTTGACTGTATATTAGCAAGCATGCGAACCTGATCTGTTTGATCTCTGACGTGGGATGTTAACACAGCATGGGAGTGTAACACTCCTACTGTACCCTTCAGCATGGAGTATCACCTCACAGCTAGCACGCAATCCAGCATGAGCCGCTGTCAGGCTGCTGCAGGTGTTTTCTCCACCAGCTTTCCCACACTGACGGGCACTGGGAGGCATGGACACCTTAGCTGGCTATTCAACCAACACACTGCACAGGGCGGGCAGGCAGGGCTGGAACCTCCCCTCCACATAGGACAGGTCCGCTCCTCTCTCCACAGCCCAACAATGGCCAGCGCTATCACTGCCTGGCTACACAAACCAGGGCGGGGACCTGCCAAGTGCTCATAAAAGACCCTGTCACTTTGACACTGGCAATCAGAGAGCTGCCTTTATGAAAACCATAGAAAGAAAAATAGGGCTTCCTCTTTCCTGCTCACTTCTGGTTTCTAAATTCTTCCACAGCGTTTTGTTTCCTGCTTGGCCTGGGCCTGATGTGACCTGCTGGGGACACTGAGCACTCGTAAAATGTCCCAGCTCAGATGTGTGATACTGCTGAAAGCAGTTCTGGTTCACAATCACCGGAAAGGCCAGTGAGGTATACTTAATGTAACCAGTGAATCTACTTCAGCACCTCAACCAGAGATCTTACTAGTAATTTTACTAAATCAAAACAATTACTCCACCTCCTTTTTAACCTTAAAACAACTGGACAGCAAATAATATTATGAGGAATGAAGGAAAAATAATTGCCCTTTAAATTCTAGAATATGTTCCATCTTCACCCTTCTTTCAGTTAAAAGACATTAATTACTGAATCTATTCAAGTCCGGAGAAATCAGACGTAACCTTCAGGGACAGTAAGGGATACGAGACCATCCACATAAAATAGATTTAACCTCGTCATTCATTTTCTGTACCGCTTATACAGTTCAGGGTCACAGTGGTTGTTGGAGTCTATCCCAGCTATAATTAGGCGAGAGGCAGGGTACACCCTGGTCAGGTCACCAGTCTGCCGCAGGGCCAACAGACAACCATTCACGCTCACATTCATACCTAGGGGCAATTTAGAGTGACCAATTAACCTAACATGCATGTCTTTGGATGGTGGGAGGAAGCCGGAGAACCCGGAGAGAACCCACGCATACACAGGGAGAACATGCAAACTCCACACAGGAAGGCCACTGTTGGAACTGTTTGAACCCCCTCCCCAGCCGGGACTCCAACTAGCAACCTTTTTAGGCCCTTTTCACATGGTGTGCTTGGACCCGTGCCCAAACACGTTTGACCACAAATTTTGTCTATGTGAACGCAAATAGGCCCGGCCCGGGCGACCCAGGTCGAGAGGTAGTCCAGGACCCGGGCCACCAGCGCTCGGGCAGGGAAAAATGCGTTATGAACACAATCCAGGCCGTGCTGGATGTGACATGTGGGCTACTCACCCAACAAGCAGCAGTGACCAAATCAAAACTCGACCCTACCGGCATGTTTATCTTTGTTGTCATTCATCTTCTTCTCCTTTTAATTGTCATCCATGGTTAAAAAAAAGCTAAAATGCAAATGAGTGCCTGGCTTGCATTGGGGATGGAGTGATTCTCGATCAGATTGTCTATCTGTGATCGAAGGGGATGACCATGATCTTTTTTAAATGGCAATTTTTAAGGCCACTTTTAATTAATTTACTGCCATAAGATGTAAAAAAAAAAATCTTTAGAACTGCGCTCTACAGTATAAACTATTCCATGTAGCTGATATTACTGCTCAATCCTCCAAAGAAAAAAATGTCACTTTTTTCAGCGGGGGTTTGTTTTGGTACGCCTCGGTAAAAGGGTTATCTGACCGCCCATGAACAGGAACTTTGATGCTCACTCTTGACATTCACATGGTCTCAACAGTGCAACAGATCATATTATACCCCCCATGGCACCTTCAAATGTAAATTTGAACCATGCAGCTCCTTAAAACCACTGAAATCATGCAGATAGTTTCCAGTAATCAGTGAGAATACATGTTAAATACTTCCAGAAAGTCTAATTTTATACTAAAACAAACATCTATCAAAGCATCTATCCTACGTTGAGTTTGATGAAGAAAGAAAACAGTAACAGAGAGGAGAAGTAATGGATCAATCAATCATACAAAACAACCTGCAACGCAGTGTTTTACATAAGAACATGAGGATCAAAACCTGCATCTTATTA
>JALJCO010000520.1:0-11057 GCA_023101725.1 Atherinomorus stipes | reverse complement strand
AGAAATGAAATAAAGACGAAACAGAGACGAAGCAGAGATGAAACAGAGACGAAACAGAGACGAAGCAGAGATGAAACAAAGACGAAACAGAGACAAAACAGAGATGAAGCAGAGATGAAACAAAGACGAAACAGAGACGAAACCGAGACAAAGCAGAGACGAAGCAGAGATGAAACAAAGACGAAACAGAGACGAAGCAGAGATGAAACAAAGACGAAACAGAGACAAAACAGAGATGAAGCAGAGATGAAACAGAGACGAAGCAGAGATGAAACAAAGACGAAACAGAGACAAAACAGAGATGAAGCAGAGATGAAACAGAGACGAAGCAGAGATGAAACAAAGACGAAACAGAGACAAAACAGAGACGAAGCAGAGATGAAACAAAGACGAAACAGAGACAAAACAGAGACGAAGCAGAGATGAAACAGAGACAAAACAGACGAAGCAGAGATGAAACAGAGACGAAGCAGAGATGAAACAAAGACGAAACAGACGAGGCAGAGATGAAACAGAGACAAAACAGACGAAGCAGAGATGAAACAGAGACAAAACAGACGAAGCAGAGATGAAACAGAGACGAAACAGACGAAGCAGAGATGAAACAGAGACGAAGCAGAGATGAAACAAAGACGAAACAGTGACAAAGCAGAGACGAAGCAGAGATGAAACGAAGACGAAACAGAGACAAAACAGAGATGAAACAAAGACGAAACAGACGAAGCAGAGATGAAACAGAGACGAAACAGACGAAGCAGAGATGAAACAAAGACGAAACAGACGAAGCAGAGATGAAACGAAGACGAAACAGAGACAAAGCAGAGATGAAACAAAGACGAAACAGAGACAAAGCAGAGATGAAACAAAGACGAAACAGAGACAAAGCAGAGATGAAACAAAGACGAAACAGTGACAAAGCAGAGACGAAGCAGAGATGAAACAAAGACGAAACAGAGACGAAGCAGAGATGAAACAAAGACGAAACAGAGACAAAGCAGAGATGAAACAAAGACGAAACAGACGAAGCAGAGATGAAACAAAGACGAAACAGACGAAGCAGAGATGAAACAAAGATGAAACAGTGACAAAGCAGAGACGAAGCAGAGATGAAACGAAGACGAAACAGAGACAAAGCAGAGATGAAACAAAGACGAAACAGAGACGAAGCAGAGATGAAACAAAGACGAAACAGTGACAAAGCAGAGACGAAGCAGAGATGAAACAAAGACGAAACAGAGACGAAGCAGAGATGAAACAAAGACGAAACAGTGACAAAGCAGAGACGAAGCAGAGATGAAACGAAGACGAAACAGAGACAAAGCAGAGATGAAACAAAGACGAAACAGAGACGAAGCAGAGATGAAACAAAGACGAAACAGAGACAAAGCAGAGATGAAACAAAGACGAAACAGACAAAACAGAGATGAAGCAGCAACGAAACAAAGAAAACAGTGACAAAGCAGAAATGAAGCTGTGACGAAACAGAGATGTACTAAAGAGGTAGCAGAGAGCGAAAAGGAGACGAAGCAGCAACAAAACAGTGACAAAGACGAAGTGGAAGCGCCGACAAAGTAGAGAGAGGAAAAATGATTTTCCAGGACATTTTAGCAGTAATTAATATACCTTATTGTGATGTATTTCTCAATAATGATAATAATTATCATTATTATTATTATTATTATTATTATTATTATTATTAAGTAAGTAAAATGAGCTCAAACCTAATCAAAGCTTATCTTTTATTAGCTATGCTTACTCAGGTATCAATATCTGAAGACTTTCCAGGCCAGTAGAACCTCTTAGAAATGGCATCCCTGGTCTTCTTTTGTCCAGTATGAGCATCAGTGAGACTGTCATGGAAGTCTTTACAAATAGTATTTGCCTCCTCCGTGCCATTAACAACTTTGATCTTTTCTGTGCTGTGGCCTTTAATACAATGACCAACAGGTGAAAATGCACTTCATCTACAAAAACAACTGCAACAAGAAAACTAGACGCAAACACATTATCCCATGTTGTCATCACTTCACTGGCTTCTGGTTCGTTTTTTAACTTTTGTTTGTTTTTAACGCTATTCACGGCCATGCGCCCTCCTATTTGTCAGATATTTTAACTATCTGTGATCACAGCAGGGCCCTGCGTTCTTCGGGTCAGCTTTTGCTTGAGGTCCCAAGGTCGAGATACAAGCAGTGGGGTGACCGTTCTTTTGCAGTTGCTGCTCCTCGGTTGTGGAACAAACTGCCCCTCAACATTAGCATCACCACTGATCTCGGCCATTTAAATCAAAGCTGAAGACCCACTTTTTCAGATTAGCCTTTAACTCCATCTAGGTTAGCTTTTAGGTAAAGCTTTTATTTTATTTATTTATCTGTCTATTTTTAACTTGTTTTATGCGTTTCCTACAGGCTATTAATACCCTGCAGCGCTGTGGCACTTCCCAGTTATTTCTTATTTCTTTTCTTGTCCTGTTTTATTAATTTTCTGTTTTGTGCATTAATGTACTTTTTATGGCTTAATTGTGAAGCACCTTGAGTACCATTCTGGTTATTGTAAAGGGCTATACAAATAAAATTTAATTGATTGATTGATTGATCGAACTGCAACAAGAAAATCCTGCATGAACAAAAACAACTGTGAGGAAATGCAGCATGAAAAAATGCAGCATAAAAGAAAACAATTGTGAAAAGGAATCCAACATGCACAAAAATAACTGCAACAAGGAAGTGCACCTGATTTTAGTGAATATTTTTGGCAACTTAATGTATAAATACTCCATTCTGAAAAATGATTAAAAAAAAGAAAAACGATAACGATATCAACAAAAATGATAAAAGACTACTTTAAAAAAAAAATATATATAATGGAAGAGTGAGAGTCACTCAGACGTCTTCTGAACATCATCATGTGTTTCTAACTGGTCCCACAGCCAGAAATTAAGCCAGAATCTATTTCTAGATGACTGAAAACCTGCTGGATCCTGCAGTTTTTCATGGTCTGCGTTCCAGGTCACGTTGGACGTCTGTAAGTGGAGAAGTCCAGTCTTATCTGGAGAGCTTTTAAATCAGTGGGTTTATGTCTGAACCTGGAGGTCTGGTGATTGGTGATAGGTGCAGGACCGCAGCCGGACACTGAGTGGGAGCAGAGATCTGTGGACTCGTGGAGAGAAAAGTCCCTCTGAGGCAGCGTGGAGGAAGCACAAGGAGGTCTGGTCTGGAGAAAACAGGATTCAGGAGGAGACGGGTCTCTGGTCAAACATGGAGGCAAACTGTCTAATAATAAAAGTTAATGTTGATCAATCCTCACTGACAACAAATGATCAAGCATCCAGTCATGTTACTGACCTGTTCCCACTTAAACCAGTAATGCTGGACTCAATGCTGGACCTGGTTCCACTCTGAGAGTCGCCAAGCAGGTGTGGGCAGACTCATTGCCCCCCGGCTTGGCGCCTGTACATTGGGGGAAGAGTAGTCTCCCTCCACCTCCGGGTGGGGGGACGGGTCCTGACTGTTTGTTTGTGCCTACGCATTGAACAGCAGTTCAGAGTACCCACCCTTTCTGGAGTCCTTGGACAGCGTGTTGGAAAGCGCTCCGTCCCCCATCATTCTGATGGGGGACTTCAATGCTCACGTGGGCGACAACAGTGAGACCTGGAGGGGCGTGATTGGGAGGAACGGCCCCCCTGATCTGAACCCGAATGGTGTTTTGTTGTTGGACTTCTGTGCTCGTCATGGATTGTCAATAACAAACACCATGTTCAGGTATAAGAGTGTCCACATGTCCATCTGGCATCTGGACACCTTAGGCCACAGCTTGCTGATCGACTTCGTAGTCGTGTCATCAGACTTGCGGCTCCTTATCCTGGACACTCTGGTGAAGAGAGGGGCGGAGCTGTCCACTTATCACCACCTGGTGGTGAGTGGGCTCAGATGGTGGGGAGGTTGCCGGTCAGACCTGGCAGGCCCAAACGTGTTGTGAGGGTCTGCTGGGAACGTCTGGCTGAGTCCCCTGTCAGGGACAGCTTCAACCATGTCCCCAGGGAGGTGGGGGACATTGAGTCGGAATGGGCCTTGTTCCGTGCCTCTATTGCTGAAGCTGCTAGTTGGAGCTGTGGCCGTAAGGTTGTCGGTGCCTGTCGTGGCGGTAACCCCCAAACTTGCTGGTGGACACCAGCGGTGAGGGATGCCGTCAAGCTGAAAGAAGGAGTCCTACGGGGCCTTCCTGGCCTGTGGGACTCCTGAGGCAGCTGACAGGTATCGGTGGGCCAAGCGGAGTGCAGCTCTAGCGGTCGCTGAGGCAAAAACTTGGACGTGGGAGGAGTTCAGTGAGGCCATGGAGAATGACTTCCGGACGGCTTCGAGGCGTTTCTGGTCCACCATCAGGCGGCTCAGGAGGGGGAAGCAGTGCACTGTCCACACTGTGTACAGTGGGGATGGTGGGCTGCTGACCTCGACTCGGGACGTCGTGGGCCGGTGGAGGGAATACTTCGAAGACCTCCTCAATCCCACCAACGCGCCTTCTGAGGAGGAAGCAGAGTTTGGGGATTCAGAAGTGGACTCTTCTGTCACGGGGGCTGAGGTCACCAAGGTAGTTAAAAAAGCTCCTCGGTGGCCGGGTCCTTGGGGTGGATGAGATCCGCCCGGGGTTCCTCAAGGCTCTGGATGCTGTGGGGCTGTCTTGGCTGACGTGCCTCTGCAGCATCGTGTGGACATCGGGGGCAGTGCCTCTGGACTGGCAGACTGGGGTGGTGGTCCCCCTCTTAAAAAAGGGGGATCGGAGGGTGTGTTCCAACTTCAAGGGGATCACACTCCTCAGCCTCCCTAGTAAAGTCTATTCAGGGGTCCTGGAGAGGAGGGTCCATCGGATAGTCGAACCTCGGATTGAGGAGGAGCAGTGTGGTTTTCGTCCTGGTCGTGGAACAGTGGACCAGCTCTACACCCTCTTCAGGATCCTGGAGGGGGCATGGGAGTTCGCCCAACCAGTCTACATGTGCTTTGTGGACTTGGAGAAGGCGTTCGATCGTGTCCCCCGGGGATTCCTGTGGGGGGTGCTCCGGGAGTACGGGGTGCCGTACCCCCTTGTTCGAACTGTCCTGTCCCTGTACGACCGGTGCCAGAGCTTGGTCCGCATTTCCGGCTGTAGGTCGGATCCATTCCCGGTGAGAGTTGGACTCCGCCAAGGCTGCCCTTTATCGCCGATCCTGTTCAGAACCTTTATGGACAGGATTTCTAGGTGCAGCTGAGGTGTTGAGGGGATCCGGTTTGGTGGCCTCAGGATCGGGTCTCTGCTGTTTGCAGATGACGTGGTTCTGTTGGCGTCATCGGGCCGTGATCTCCAGCTCTCACTGGAGCGATTTGCAGCCGAGTGTGAAGCGGCTGGAATGAGAATCAGCACCTCCAAATACGAGACCATGGTCCTTACCTGGAAAAGGGTGGAGTGAGGAAAGGATGGAGCGGGAGATGGACAGACGGATCGGTGCGGCGTCTGCAGTGATGCGGACTCTGCATCGGTCCGTCGTGGTGAAGAAGGAGCTGAAGAAGGAGAAGTTCTCGATTTACCGTCCATCTACGTTCCTACCCTCACCTATGGCCATGAGCTGTGGGTCATGACCGAAAGAACGAGCGGCCGAATTGAGTTTCCTCCGCAGGGGGGCCGGGCTCTCCCTTAGAGATAGGGGGAGGACTCAAAGTAGAGCCACTGCTCCTCCGCATAGAGAGGACCCAGATGAGGAGGCTCGGGCATCTGGTCAGGATGCCTCCTAGACACCCCCCCCCCCCCCCCCCCCCCCGGTGAGGTGTTTCAGGCACGTCCCACCGGGACCAGACCCCGGGGGAGACCCAGGGCACGCTGGAGGGACTACATCACCCGGCTGGCCTGGGAACGCCTCAGGATCCCCCCAGATGAGCTTGCGGCAGTGGGCGGGGGCCGGGGGGAGGGAAGTCTGGGATTCCCAGCTTATGCAGCTGCCCCCGCGACAGATCCCGGATAAGCGGAAGAAGAGAAGACGGAACAGTACAGTATGTTCTACTAGGAACATGCACAGAAATATTTGCAGATATGTACACACACATCCTTGTATTTCTATCTTTGTGAGGACATTCATTTACATAATGCATTCCCTTGCCCCTTACCCTAACTATACCAACTGATTGCCTAAACCTAACCAAAACCTAAGTGTAACCGAAACTCTTAAACCAAATCTTGACCCTCAAAATTTGGTTTTTCTTCTGCTTTTTTGTGAGGACTGCCCAAAATGTCCTCACTTTGCAAAATTGTCCTCACTTTGCTGGTTAAACTTGCAAAGCGCACACACACACACACACACTTTCACACGCTGTTGAAGCATTTTATTTTTCATAAAAAAGTCAACATATACACTGCAGATTTATTTACACTGGAGCAACAGAATGTATGCACACCAGAAACAGTAAATGTTAATGGAATATTGCAAAGACAGAAAAATATGGGCAGAGTACATAGAGAAAAGTGGCCGAGCATGTGGATCCAGCCAATGCCTCGTCCACATTACGAGCAACGTGCTCTGAGACGGTAACTGCAGAGCATGTAAGGGAACGGTGGTGGAGACACCTCTGCTGCTTGTGGATGGCTTTCCATCGTTAATGTGGATTCACTGCTGTGTTACCCCAACATCACGATGGCCGCGGGGCAGCCGTCTTGCTTATTTAGGAGATTGTGATGATAAATGTGCTCTGGTTTCGTACGGGAGCTGATGTGTGAAGCGTAATGAGGCACCTGGAAGAGGAAGGTGAGCAGATGCAGCGGCTCGCGCCGCGCTCAGCTCCACCGCTGCCGTCATTACAGCCCATTTGTTGCTCATGACGAGCAGTTTGTCCAGCAGTGCTGAGGAAAGGTCTCGTCTCTCTGTGTGTGACAGGGTAAGGGTGCAAGGGGTCATGGGAAATGGAGTCCATTTATGTGTTTAGGCTTGTGAGCCCGTCACGTCAGTGGTGGTGAACTGAATAAAACATCAGCAGGGAGAGATAAAGACATGCTTCATGATCAGGACACATCCTGTTTTTGGAGCATTTCCACTCTTGAGTGACGTCAGCAGGCAGACTGCTGTGATTGGTTCAGTCCCCGATGCTGCTGCTGCTGAGGAGCTTCTGGTTTCTCCATGAACCTCTTTAATTCACAAAAGGTGTCTGCTGTTGGCTGCTGGTTTCAGATTAAAAACGATCAGTTTTCTAAATAAATCCCTTTAAAAAGTTTCTTCTTGACTCTCTTTCTAATGTTTGAACCACAGATTCCGGGTTCTGGGAATCTGTTTCCCCTACTGAGCTGGTGTGGATGTACGGATCACATCTGGATAGAAACAAATGTGTTCCCGGCGCACATAAATCTGATTTTATATGTGCAAGGGATGAGCATATCCATACCCTGGAGTCGATACTTCGATACCAGTCAAACGAAATATCAGAATAAATGCTTTTTTTGAGTATCGTGATACTACTGTACAGATATAAAACATGCAGTTTGTTTCCACTTCTGAGAGTTTTAGGTAATGCAGCCAGATTCTAGCTTCTGTGTCACATGATGGTGGTAGCCTATCAGATTCTAGCATCTATATCACATGATGGTGGTAGCCTATCAGATTCTAGCTTCTGTACCATGATGGTGGTAGCCTATCAGATTCTAGCTTCTGTGTCACATGATGGTGGTAGCCTATCAGATTCTAGCTTCTGTGTCACATGATGGTGGTAGCCTATCAGGTTCTAGCTTCTGTATCACATGATGGTGTTAGCCTATCAGATTCTAGCTTCTGTATCACATGATGGTGGTAGCCTATCAGATTCTAGCTTCTGTATCACATGATGGTGGTAGCCTATCAGATTCTAGCTTCTGTATCACATGATGGTGGTAGCCTATCAGATTCTAGCTTCTGTATCACATGATGGTGGTAGCCTATCAGATTCTAGCTTCTGTATGACATGATGGTGGTAGCCTATCAAGTTCTAGCTTCTGTATCACATGATGGTGGTAGCCTATCAGTTTCTAGCTTCTGTATCACATGATGGTGTTAGCCTATCAGATTTTAGCTTTTATACCACATGATGGTGGTAGCCTATCAGATTCTAGCTTCTGTATCACATGATGGTGGTAGCCTATCAGATTCTAGCTTCTGTATCACATGATGGTGGTAGCCTATCAGATTCTAGCTTCTGTATCACATGATGGTGGTAGCCTATCAGATTCTAGCTTCTGTATCACATGATGGTGGTAGCCTATCAGATTCTAGCTTCTGTATCACATGATGGTGGTAGCCTATCAGGTTCTAGCTTCTGTATCACATGATGGTGGTAGCCCATCAGATTCTAGCTTCTGTATCACATGATGGTGGTAGCCTATCAGATTCTAGCTTCAAATGCAGTATCTTCCCCAAATATCTGCCCTAAATATCAGTAAGTTGTATTGGCTGAGGCGAATGAGAAAATATCGTGTATCGGCCCTGAAAAGTCTGTATTGGTCAATCCCTACCAGGTGTAGTGATTTACCCCGGTTTGCTTGGGTCACCACTCATTCATAACAACTTGAATATATCTATTTAAGCTCAGGCTTGAATGAGAAAGCCTGAAAATGTCTTATCAGAACTAAATCAGTCTATCTGAGAGGAAGTAAATTCTACAGAAGTCAGTTTCATGGATTTTGCGTTCAGAAATCATGACAACGGTGAGGTGATCACACATATTTATTAACAAGAATGGATAAACCAACAATATCAAATCAGTTGAGCTTGCAGGATGAAAGCACCATGAGGAGAAGATGATTTTACCTATGATGATGAGAATGATGTGAAAGTAGGATGAGAATAAGAGAGAGAGAAACTCGTAAACTTATTGCTATGGAAAACGATGGTTCTGAATACTTAATTATGCTAATGAACTCTCGCATGGAGGAGAAGCGGAGTCCTTCAATCAACCTATAATTTGGAGTGAATATACTAAATTTGGGTTAACATTCAAGTTAAATAATTTGGTTATAGTTTGAATGAAACTGTCAGACACCACGTATGTGTTCAAGGTGCTGGGTAGATCCTACTGTCTTGGAACGCTGGTCCTCTCTGGAGCAACCCCGGTCCGGTGGCCAATCCGAATCGGTGTGTTCTGAAGGATGTTGGTGCGTGAATCAGTAGGTCTGGAGCTGCCCTGATGTTCTGGAATCTGTCCCGCAGAGTTCCAGAAGAAGAGACGTGGTGGTTGATGACAGCTGCTCGAATGGGTCCGAATTTAATAACTAGACTTTACGGGCTACTGCGTTTGGGTCCAGCAGTAATCTTCAGAAAAGACTATAAAAATCAGAAGGTCAGTGCTGATGACTGGTGGAGGCTTCAGAGATACTAGGTAACGATTATCAACAAAAAGGGATAATAACTTTGTTAGTTTGACTATAGTCTATTGTTAAGATCTTTCGCGCGCGGACAAAGGATTACATAGGTTACACAAGACAAAACAAAGGGACGGAAAACAAAGACTTCACAGGACGAAGACTTGGCACAAACTCCTGCAAAAGCAAGATTGGAGAGCGGTCCTCTGGTTTGAAAGGCCCACCTCAAAGGGGAACTTAACCAATTGACCTATGGCTAAACCACGCCCCCAAACGCGATGAGCCAATCACAGTGCGCACAGCTATCTCATACACTCGGACATTCCCTGCTTAAACGTCCATTGAAATGCATTGAAGTTAGTCCGTTTTTGTTCGTTTTTATGTGTTCTTTTAGTTTAAAATGGTCAAACGTGTGCATGGGGTACATGCAACTCCGATACTAGGTATCCTGAGAGGCTGGGTGACAGGGTGTATTTTTTTTGCCTTTTACCAAGTCACATCAAGCCAAAGTTATGCAGCAGACCTCAACATCAACTGAACGTGGATAAAATGAACAAGGATGTCTAAATCTGTTAAGGTGAGGGAACATCGTATTTGAGGCAACATGTTGTCACTTTGCTTGAAAGAAATATGAAGTTACCTTCCCTAACGTTAGTTTAAGTTGGCTAACGCTAGCTAAACATGCTAGTTTTGGTACGTGGTAACGGTACATAAGACGCTGTGGTGTAGTAACGTCGATAACAACACGCCTGGCTTCCAAGCTGCAGCCAGACTGCTCCACTTCCGTGGCTGTTTGATCAGTTTTTGTCAGATGATCACTTTTTGGCACAACAGCAGCAGCCGTGCAGCAGTTTGTGCAAGAAACTGAGGGAGCGACACGAGTCACATTCAGAGATTCACAGGCTGATTTCTACTCCCAGTTTAAGACTTGTGAACAATTTTTGTTTGTTTATTGTATTGTTTTTATGTTTTTTAATTTATCCCGTCATGATCTCTCTGTCTGACCACGCCACTGTTAACCGTGTTGACAGCTGTCATCTCCCGAGATGTCACATAGCGCCCTGTCACCGAATGTTGTTTGTCCTGAGTGAGTGGAGGGGGCGTGGCTTAGCCATAGGTCAATTGTGATGTTGAGTCAGGATGGCTGCTGCTACAGCCACACAGATGTGGCAATCAAAACACTACACCAGTATTTTTGTTTCTTTACATAGGATTAATTTACAGTGCCATTTCATTATTTAGTTTTATGACAACACTGTAATCTAGAATTAGTGCGCACATTTTGGTTTTTTTACATTGTTTTTGTCATGATTTAATTTGTATTTCCTTTTGAGTTTTGCAGTTGCTCCAGTCCCTGGCTGAGGAACCAGCAGGTGGCCAAGGGGCTGAGCTGATTGGGATCATACCACATCAGTGCACATGGGAGGGGGAAATGGGTTTTTGTTTCATTTAGTTTAGTTAGGGTCTTTGTATGTCTTACCCCTTGTGTTTCTTCTGTGGGCTGATCAGCCACTATTTAAGTTCCCTTTGTCTCATTGTGTTAGGTCAGTTTGTTTGAGTTAGTCTTGTTTTGTTGCCAGCTAAGTTTTGTTATTTTGACTCCTTTTTACGGGCCCATTCTTTGATTTACTTTTATTACTTTTGTGGGTTAAATAAAAACCCTATTTTTTTGAACTTTACCCTGTGCCTGGCTGTCCTTTACTGCTCGGTCCATCACA
>JALJCO010000519.1:35000-58838 GCA_023101725.1 Atherinomorus stipes | reverse complement strand
ACATCTTTAAATCATTGTTCGCCACCATCCTTGAACAACGAGTAAATCTTTTCGTTCTTGGCTGTTCTTCTTCTACTTTTTCTTGTTTAACGGTGGTTGGCGACCAACTTGTTAGTGCATTACTGCCACATATTTGGCCGTTAACTCTTCATATGTGTAAATCATGTTGAGTCTGCAACACACTGGCGACCCGTCCAGGTGTACCTGCTCGTCGTCTGAAAATTGCTGGGATAATCTCCAGCGACCCCTGTGAACCTGAAATGGACAACTGGTTCAGAAAACGAATGAATGAATAAACGAGTGAATGAATGAATGTTTTAACCATGCACTATCAACCTAAATGTTTAGAGTTTCATCACTCCTCCAGACCAGAGGAAACTCTCAGACCGCAGAGCAGGTCTACACTTCATGCCGAGGTAAAACCAAGCAGACGAGCTGCGTTTCTCTGACTTTATCCGTGTTTAACTTTCTGATCAGGTCGTGTCATTCAAGGGCACCTTTACAAAAAGAGAAAATCAATGCTGGGGTCAAAAGCCAGCAACTGGTGTCCTGACTTTACCTTCTGCACAGGGGCTGGAGCCATCTTTTCCTCTGTCCAAATTCACAGAGCAAACAGGTCTGCAAACAGAGAGCAAGCCGAGGGGGGATGCTTGACCTCAGAGCTGACCCTCGGTAATTTTCCTCTCATGTCTGTCCGCTGCCCGCCTTCAGCGCCTATGTGACGGGATATAGGTGCTGAATCATCCTCTGAACCACCAGAGTCCTGAGACATATTTATAACTGGGAAAGGAAGAACCAGATGGCCGTCCCAGTAGATGTCATGGTCCAGTAACGGGCTGAAAAAGGTGAACAGCAGCTAGAACACCAGCACATCTGGTTCCTACACCGCCTGCTACACACACCACAGTTCAAGCTGATTTTATTCTTAGCCTCGTTTCATTTAGAGACAGCAGAGAGTCCAGCAGAGTCCAGGAGAGGACACAGCCGAGGATATGGTGGAAACCTGTTTCCGGTATAGAAAACATCCAAGAAAAAAAAGTGTTACAGCTGACATGCAACATGGGTGGAATGTCCCTTCTCAACTTCGTGTACTATTATTGGGCGGCTAACAGTAGAGCAGCGTCATACTGGTTAAGATGAGATGATGATGTAACTGGCTGGGTCACTCTGGAGACAGGCTCAGTTATATCTACAGGGAGTGCAGAATTATTAGGCAAATGAGTATTTTGACCACATCATCCTCTTTATGCATGTTGTCTTACTCCAAGCTGTATCGGCCCAAAGCTACTACCAATTCAGCATATCAGATGATCTGCATTAGACCATCTGGGGGTGTGGTCTAATGACATCAACACCCTATATCAGGTGTATTAGGCTAACAGAATTATTAGGCAACTTCCTTTCCTTTGGCAAAATGGGTCATAGAGGGACTTGACAGGCTCTGAAATGTAAAAAAATAGTGAGATATCTTGCAGAGGGATGCAGCACTCTTAAAATTGCCAAGCTTCTGAAGCGTGATCATCCAACAATCAAGCGTTTCATTCAAAATAGTCAACAGGGTCACAAAAAACATGTAGAAAAACCAAGGCGCAAAATAACTGCCCATGAACTGAGAAAAGTCAAGCGTGCAGCTGCCAAGATGCCACTTGCCAGCAGTTTTGCCATATTTCAGAGCTGCAACATCACTGGAGTGCCCAAAAGCACAAGGTGTGCAATACTCAGAGACATGGCCAAGGTAAGAAAGGCTGAAAAACCACCACCACTGAACAAGACACACAAGCTGAAACGTCAAGACTGGGCCAAGAAATATCTCAGACTGATTTTTCTAAGGTTTTATGGACTGATGAAATGAGAGTGAGTCTGGATGGGCCAGATGGATGGGCCCGTGGCTGGATCGGTAAAGGACAGACAGCTCCAGTCCCACTCAGATGCCAGCAAGGTGGAGGTGGGGTGCTGGTATGGGCCAGATGGATGGGCCCGTGGCTGGATCGGTAAAGGACAGACAGCTCCAGTCCCACTCAGATGCCAGCAAGGTGGAGGTGGGGTGCTGGTATGGGCCAGATGGATGGGCCCGTGGCTGGATCGGTAAAGGCCAGAGAGCTCCAGTCCCACTCAGACGCCAGCAAGGTGGAGGTGGGGTACTGGTATGGGCCAGATGGATGGGCCCGTGGCTGGATCGGTAAAGGCCAGAGAGCTCCAGTCCCAGTCAGACGCCAGCAAGGTGGAGGTGGGGTAATGGTATGGGCTGCTATCATCAAAGATGAGCTTGTGGGGCCTTTTCGGGTTGAGGATGGAGTCAAGCTCAACTCCCAGTCCTACTGCCAGTTTCTGGAAGACACCTTCTTCAAGCAGTGGAACAGGAAGAAGTCCGCATCCTTCAAAAAAAACCTGATTTTCATGCAGGACAATGCTCCATCACACGCATCCAAGTACTCCACAGCGTGGCTGCAAGAAAGGGTCTAAAAGAAGAAAAACTAATGACATGGCCTCCTTGTTCACCTGATCTGAACCCCATAGAGAACCTGTGGTCCCTCATCAAATGTGAGATTTACAAGGAGGGAAAACAGTCCACCTCTCTGAACAGTGTCTGGGAGGCTGTGGTTGCTGCTGCACGCAATGTTGATGGTGAACAGATCAAAACACTGACAGGATCCATGGATGGCAGCTTTTGAGTGTCCTTGCAAAGAAAGGTGGCTATATTGGTCACTGATTTGTTTTTGTTTGGTTTTTGAATGTCAGAAATGTATATTTGTGAATGTTGAGCTGTTATATTGGTTTCCCTGGTGAAAATAAATCATTGAAATGGGTATATATTTGTTTATTGTTAAGTTGCCTAATAATTCTGTTTGCCTAATAGATATATAGGGTGATGATGTCATTAGACCACACCCCTTCTGATTACAGAGGTGCACATCACCTGATATGCTGAATTGGTAGTAGCTTTGGGTTGATACAGCTTGGAGTAAGACAACATGCATAAAGAGGATGATGTGGTCAAAATACTCATTTGCCTAATAATTCGGCACTCCCTGTAGTTCTCCAGCTGCATATCTCTGTTCTGAGCGACCTTTCAAACAGCCCATCTCATCTTACTCTTCTAACCCAGTTGTTGTTCAGACACTGAAAATATGGAACCAATGTAGGTGGTCTTTTAAAGCAATAGTACACCCACAACCAAAGAATGATGGTCCTTCATCTTCTCCTCACCCTAATGCTGAGCAAGACTCTGGAGCACTTTTTTAATATCTCAAATGTACCCGGATATCCAGGGGGGGTCATTATCCACTGACTTTCATATAATGAAGTTCACCGGGGTCCGAGCCAAAAAGGTCACTAAAGTCCACAAAAACTTGTCAATATTCCTCCATACTGCTCGTCCAATGAAATCCAGGTGTCCTGAGTGGGTAGCGTCCAGAATTTACTGGAAACAACGCCATTCACTAGATTTTTATGGCTTCAATAGTAGAACATTGCTGTTTCTATTTGTGCATTTGTGTGCGTTCATGACACTGCAGAAGCCGTGGTGGTCAGTGCCTACTCTGCCAATAATGCAAGTGTAGAAGAAGAAATTTGCTGTTTACATTGTGCCAAAAGCAAGCGAGCTGCAGACAAACCGGGATAAACTCAAGAGGGGTTCGCTACTGATTTAAAACAAAGCAAGAAAGAAAAAGAGAACGTGTGAAATCGTCTGCCGCGGCTTCCGTAGTGTCATGAACTCACATGGACGCATCGGGGAAGTACGATGTTCTACTGTTTAGTCTCTAAAAATCTACTAAATGACGTCGTTTCCAGTAAATTCTGGACGCTACCCACTCAGGACACTTGGATTACATTGGATGAGCAGTATGGAGGAATATTGACAAGTTTTTGTGGACTTTTATGGACGTTTTTGGTTCAGTCGCTGCTGAACTCCATTATATGAAAGTTAGGGGAAAACAACCCCCCCCCCCTTAAGTAAGATTTAAGATTTATGCCCTGTTTAACTCATATCATGAGACTAGTTTAAAAGAACTCCAGCAGAAATGGGAAAATGACTTAAACAAATCCATATCAGATTCAGCGTAGCAAAAGGCCATACTGGTCTCAGTGAGACATGCAGTGGTCCGACTTAAAGTGGTGCACCGATTACACCGACTCTCTCTTGTGTGTTATTTACTGGTTTGTTCCGTCTGTGTTAAATGTAGTTAACATTTCTTAAAAACAATTAAAAAGACTGATAAAAAAGACAAACTGTTTTAGTCTTTTTCTGTCTACTTCTTATTGGCCTTGATAGAACGTACAGCAGGTTATGGAAAGGTGGTAGAAGTTCATGAAGGCCCCACTGTAGCATCATCCAATCACATCCAACCACACGGGATGTAAATTACAAACTAAAGTTACGTGATTTTACTTCCAGTCATGCAAGAGCACGAGAGGCTGGAAGATTAGAGGCCCTGCAGAGCGAATAAAGCTTTTCTCTGAACCTGTTTTAGTGAGTTAGTCATTTTCTGAAGACCTGGGATCTGAAAGAAGGTCGTCCTGCTGCTGGACCAGGAAATATTAGAACTTCTATCTATCGATCTATAGACCAGAGTCTATGGATGGATGGAAGGAAGATAGTTTGGTTGTTTATGCATTGATGAGTTAAAATAGTGTCCAGATTCCACAGAATAATCTCTTTTCATAAATCTGTTCCTTTACCAGCTCTGTTATCTCACTGGCTGCCGTTCATGTCTGTAAACGTTGATTCTGGGTTTTAATTGGGGGAGCTGCAGGACACTCGTCATAGAAAAATGAGTTGATCTCTGTAATTTTCACCTGATCCAGTAGATGGCAGCGTCAGACAAGCTTAAAATAATGTGTTGTTTACAACTGAGAAATTTCATTAGAACAACAAAATCAGTCACTTCTGCTTCCCTGTTTCTATCGTAGACAGGACAGTGATGAAGAACTGCCAGTATGTGGGTCCTCTGAGTCCTCTGTTAAGAGACTGGAGGCTTGAAGAGAAGACCTGCAAGAGGAAACTTCTCCAGCGGCCTGTACTCTGAAGCCGGATTGTCTCTTCTGGAGGTAACTTCAGGGTTCTCCATACTATGACGCTGGTTCAGTTCTGATCGGGTTCTATCTCCTCGGTATGCTGAACGCCTAACCTGGTCCGGACCAGGTTCAGTTCTGGGTAAGAGATCATAAAAGCACCACACCCTGACCAATTAGCGCGCTGGAATATATGGCCTGCCCATCTTTAGAAGATCCTGTGGATGCTGGTGCAGATGGTGAGAGGAGATCTGAGAACAGAGAGAATATTCAGAGATGGTGGAACCCTTCTGATCTGCCAGATGATGTTTTATATGAAAGATGGAGGTTTTCCTCTGCTGGACTCCGTTACATCTGTCAGCTGTTGGAGCCGGACATCAGAAATGGAACGCATCACAGCCGGGCAACGACTCCACAGACGCTCTGCATCACACTGAGGGTTCATTAAAGCAACCTTTACCGATCTTGCATTTCAGAAAGCACAGCAAGATTATTTGAATATAAACAGTCCCGCCTCACTCCTAAGACACACCCCTTCATTCCCTCCACCTCCCAATGCAGAATCAAAGGTCTGACAGGCAGGTCCGTTGGACAATCCTAGAGGTGCACCCCACTTCAAGGATTGGTTGGAGTTTTCATTGAATATTTAGAGATTGGAATAATATTTTATTTTGATTAATGGTGGGTCTGTCTTGTATTTTAGAGTTCCATTACCTCATTCATAGCATTTTACCCTGTTAGAAAAATAGTGTAAGAATGCAACATCGGTAAGGGTTGCTTTAATGTTCAAAGACTAAATAAGTTTATTTTAATATAAACCAACGCCTCACCTTGATAGAAAACAAACATCAGTGCTGTACTGATGTAGCTGAATAGCTTCATTTTGTAGCTGAATTATGCTCATGGTCCCACTCAGTAAAACATCATTCATTCATTCATTCACTGGTAGTTTCATGCACACTGTCGATGACGCTGATTATATTTTTGTAAATTTTGTTCTTGTTCACATGATCGTCTTGTGCTGCTGGGGTTGCATCTGAAATAATGTGGGTAAGAGGTCACACATGCAGAAATCATGAATTCATGGAGCCACGTCCACCCATGCTGTCCTGGTGAAGAGTTACAACACGTGCACGACATGAGCCTGCAAATATCTACATGTACAGTATGAGAAGCAGCTGTGGTGTGATGAAGTGACAGTGATCAGTCCGATATTGTCCCATGATTGTACAATCGCACAGACTTAGGCCTGGGATGTCCTTGCTGTGGACGCAAACGTTGACGTTAGCGGTCTGCGTCGTCTGTGAACATACTTGCTGCAGCAGGTCGCGGCTAAAACGCTCAAACCGGACGCCACTGCTAGGAGCAGTACAGCACTTGGACAATGAGGTCAATCTGCCGGTCAGATTGTATTTCTGGAGCATACGTGAACGACCCAGGTGTTTGTGGACAGTGGACAGTGGACAGCGTGGACAACTTCTTCAAGGAAGAAACGATCATTTTACTTTTGCTGCTCTGAAAGAAAAAGAGGTCTCCCGCCAGCGGAGGTGGTATGTCTGGACACTTGGCCAAAATTGCGGAGAAAGTCGCACGAGCACCTCTAGCGTTCAAGTCGATATTGCACCACGCGCACGTGGCACGTTACCTCGCGTCAACGTGAGCGACCTACGGGTCGTAGGTACGCTGGGAACGCATGGGCGCCATGACGCGGACGCTTCGCCAGCAACAAGTTTATTTCAGCCCTTATGCAGTAACAGAGTCGGACATTTTCTCCCAGCATTCCTTCCTGCTGTTGCCGCGGCGACATTGTTGTTTCAGGCCTGGATCATGTTCCTGAACTCCTCATACATCTGAAATATGTCTGCTGTCTGTGATTGGTCAGACACTTCAAACTCCGCCCCTTTTATGTGAGCGCGCACTGATTAAGATTGAAAAACCTTGCTTGAGTTACCAAGATGATAACCAGCTTCATAGTACCGTTTATCTGGACCGCGGATGTCTGGTTAAGTTAACCAGGTACCAGAGAGAAATCCCGGCTATGTGAATCCAGCTTCGTCGTTCAGGCCCCTGATGACTGGGAGAGAGCCTGCATCAAAGCACAATCCCACACAATAGGGGATTATCACGCTTACCGAAGTTCCCGGCTTTTGGACACTTCCTCTTCCGGGCCATGTTAACGACAGCCGTTCCTGCTCTGTTATACTGTTTAAATCGGATAAACTACAAACATACTTAAGTTTTCATTCCAGACCGAAGTGATACTGGATCAAAAGCTGGATCAAAGCGATCGATTCGCCACGGTGAAGGGCCGAACTTTATAATAACACACACGTTTGTTTGTCGCCGATGGGGCACAACACCGGCACTTCACAGCATGCTAGCATTAGCCAGCTAGCGTTTACTGACGTGCTTAACATTGTGCGTCCTAAAACACACAAACATCTGAAAATCGGGTCGACTGCCCCCGTTTCCAGTGGAACAACTGGGGACTGCCAAGAAAGGAGACGCTTTCCGATGCTTGTGTGTTTTCAGCTGCACAACTTTAGCCACGTCATCAAGCTGGCTAATGCTTACAGGCTAACACGACTGTATAGTCTGCCGGCCACAAACAAACGTGTATCGTTTTATTATAAAGTTCGGTCCTCCACTGCGGCGAATCGGTCGTTTTAATCCACTTCTTCCTCAGCATCACTTCAGTCTGGAATGAAAACTTGGCATTGGCGTTTATCCGATTTACAAACTTTAACAAAGTAGTAGCTGGCGGACTACTGTTAGCAGGTTAGCATTAGCCAGCTTGATGACGTGCCTAACTTTGTGCGGCTGAAAACACACAAGCATCTGAAAGCGTCTCCTTTCTTGGCAGTCCCCAGTTGTTCCACTGGAAACGGGGGGGTACAGACCCGATTTTCAGATGTATGTGTGTTTTAAGACGCACAAAGTTAAGCACGTCGGTAAACGCTAGCTGGCTAATGCTAGCATGCCGGTGTTGTGCCCCACCGGCTGCAAACAAACATGCTACGTTGTTTTATTATAAAGTTCGGCCCTTCACTCTGGAGAATCGCTTTGATCCACTTCCTCCTTAGTATCACTTCAGTCTGGATTCCGTGAAAATTTCAGTAGGGTTGGCGTTTATTCACGTTATCTACGAAGTAAAGCAGGGAAATTGAACTGAACCGGAAGTGAGCTGTCTAACTGTTTAAAACCGGAAGTTCGGAACACGGAAGCGTGATAATCCCCTATTACAGGTCTTAAACTTCTACAGTATAACTGGCTCATACGTGCATATATCACTCCAGAAAAACTTACACACAGCAAAGCTATACCTGATATTTAATCTGGAAAAGACAACTGAAGTAAAGACATTCTGGGAAGCAGTTAGAAAGTGTATTTAAGATAAAATACTAATTCAAATACCTTTAGACCAAAAATTTTGCATACTAGGTATCAAGCTGATCAACCATAAGGTCACTAGAGGACAGCAATCTTTTTTAGATATTAGTTTTTTTCATTGGCTAAAAGCATGATTGCGTTATCTTGGAAAAATGTGGTTAGACCAAGTGCACGTAAATGGATTTCCAAATTATCGACAACTCTGCCCTCAGAAAAATGAGGGGTAATCAATCCCTCTTTGACAACATCCAGGGTCCCTTTTAAAGGAATATTCCACCCACAGAATGATGTAACTTTATCTTCCACTTCCCCTCATGGTGAGAAAGACTCTGCGGCACTTTTTTAATATCTCAAATGCAGCCGGTGATCAGGAAGGCTTCTCGTTTCCCCCCAACTTTCATATAACGGAGTTCACCGGGGTCCCAGCCAAAAACATAAGTCCACAAAAACTTGTCAATGTTCCTCCATACTGCTCGTCCAATGTAATCCAAGTGTCCTGAGTGGGTAGCGTCCAGAATTTACTGGAAACGACGTCATTTAGTAGATTTTTAGAGACTAAACAGTAGAACATCAGTACTACATCAGTACTACATCACATCTCCTGCGAGCACGCCGATGCACGTTCACGGAACTGAAGTCGCGGCAGACGAGATCGCGCGTTCTCTTTTTCTTTCTTTCTTCGTTTCAAATCAGTATCAACCCCTCTTGGCCCCTCTTGTGTTTGTCCCGGTTTGTCTGCAGCTCTGTCCCTCTTAGCGCTCTGTCCCAATTCCAGGTCTGCGTCTTACGGAGGCCACAGCCTTCAGAGGACACTCCGGAGGCTGCTTAGCCGTTGGGTAAATGCTTATGCTGCGTTCCATTTTCATCGGAACTGGGAAGTGGGAACTGGGGGGTGACGTCACACCCGACCAACTTGCGTTCCAGCTCACTGGTCGGAAAACCAGTTAGCAGCCTAGCAAAATAACGTGTTTGCTAAGGCTATTGTTATTAGCCGTTGTTGGCACAGCTGGCGTTGTAGTTCACATATACGACATGAAAAATGTGAATTACACTACAGCAGCTTCCACCTACATCAGTATAAACTAATACTACGTGTACGACTGATTTATGCAACAAAATATTAGTAAGAAGTGTAAATAAATGTAACATTACAGAAGCTTCTAAAACTGCTAACACAGGGCGCGGCCATCTTTAAATCTGAACTCGGAGCTGTGAGAGTTGTCCGACTTTCCGAGTGGGAAATTCGACTTCAGGGGGGCTTTCTAGTTGAAACTTCCTACTCGGAACTGGGAATTTCCGACTTCCGAGTTGAAATGGAACGCAGCATAAGCCATGAGAAGGGTCGATCTGCGGCTCGCAAGACAGGGGCGTGTCATAGAGTGGGCGTGTCGTAGAGTGACGTTACTGGACGACACGCCCACCAGGCCAATGAGAGCATGGTAAAATCTAGCCCTACCCCTGACCCTTCCCCTAAACCTAATATAACCCAGGTTAAAAAGTATATATATTACATAAGAGTAAAATAAGTTGAAAGTGATTCATGTAGTGCAAATTAGTTAATCAGAGATGATTACAAACTTTAATACAGCAATCATTCTGTGTTGAAGAGTAAAACCATGCTGACATAAAATTGATGTCGCTGCCCCTTTAAGAAACTAGGGACGTTAAGCGCAGCACGCGAGTGGTGTGTCAGAACGCCTTAGAGACAAACAGAGAGCGGATCGAAGAAACTGAGCAGCATTAACAAACAGGAAAAAGATTGGAAAAGTGAATATTATTTTTGGAAAAACATAACTTACCTGGTCGGGAATTGACAGGGACTTTATGAGAGTTAAACCACATCGGTTTTGGTCAAGTTTTTTTTTTTTTTTTTTATGCTTGACTTGGAAGTTCGTTGGAGGAAGGACGGTTGAACTGCCGTGTGCGGGCGTGCACACACACAGACAGGATTTGGATCCAGGATGGCGAGCCAGACCCAGATCTTCGATTCACCTTCTGCATCACGTCAGTGAGGAATCTCCTGTATGTAGTAACTCGCTGCCAGAGCGGTAGGAGTATCAGGAAGTGCATTGAACTGAACTGAACTGAACTGAAAACTGATTTTTTTTTTTTTTCTAACTGGATCGAACTGAAACTTTTCATTGGACTTGAACATTTAAATTCACATTTGGACGTGATCTCATATTTAAAATATTGTATTTTTTATTGTTGAGTTTATAATTTTGAATGTGATTTGAATGATTGTAGTCTGTTTTGAAGTGGGGTGCACCTCTAGGATTGTCCAACGGACCTGCCTGTCAGACCTTTGATTCTGCATTGGGAGGTGGAGGGAATAAGGGGGTGTGTCTTAGAAGTGAGGCGGGACTGTTTATATTCAAATTATCTTGCTGTGCTTTCTGAAATGCAAGATTGGTAAAGGTTGCTTTAACTCAGAAAAAAAAGTAGGAAACTTAAATAGGTGCAACCTAGGATAAAGAAACTAGTCCAACTAACTTAAATTATCTCAACTAAAATAATTTAGGATAAAAGGACTAGTTTATCCTAATTTAGATTAGCTTTAGTGAGCTAAATTAGTTGAATTGAAGAACTAAAGAGAAAGGGTGATATATATATATATATATGTATATATCTTTATTTTGTTTTACTTACCTTTTTATTGAGAACCTGCAGGGTATTTAAGATTTTTGTGTACTGTTTTTATATATGTGTTTTCTATTTAGTAAAGTGCCGGCCTTTTTATATATATAAACGGTCTCTGTTGTTATCATTACTGCTTCCCACTCCTTAGAACCTAGAACTGGTCCAGTGGTGTGATACCAGTGTTACAAAATTGGCGAGCCAGCCAGGAGTGGCTTAAAGCATTTAAAACTAGAAACCAGAGACCATATTGTATTGTTATCGGTGTTTCAATATGGATGTCATTCAAACGAGTTGTGTAAAAATCCCTAACTCAGTCATAGTTAGTAATATAACCGGCACAGAGACTGATGAAGAACTATATGACTTCTTGAAACAACATGGTTCCATTCAAAGGGTAATTCCAGTAGATTTCACCGAACAAGAGCCAAGCAAACAGGTTATTGTAGAGTATGTGTATGGTACAGCTATACAGTCTCTCTTACCTTTATTGCCACTCAAACTAAACAGTAAAACTAAAACTGATGTCACTTACCACATCATAACCCTAACCAGTGTCTACACACCTGTTGCTAGGAAGACCGCTACACAGACTTACCTTTCAGAGTTAAAGGACATTGCAAAACAGACTGGCAAAGACTTTGCAGCTGTCCTCAAAGAAGTGTGACGGTTTGGCTGAGGCCTTGTTTTTGGGGAAAACGTCTTAGGTTGTTAGGGGTGCCAGCCAGGTCTCTCTCCTGGCATGTAAGATAAACAAAGAAAAAAAACTCTCCTTCCCAAAATAGCCTAATATAAAACCCCACAAAGGATGAAAACAATTAATGCAAACACCCTCAATTAAGAAACAGAACAAATAACCCAACACTGTAGAATGCACATTTCAATATATTTAAGTAAACACACAAAAAACACCGACATCACAAGATACAACACAATTTGCTACATAAGCAACACCCATAGAACAGAAAGATCTGAATGGAAAGAGAAATCCAGTCCGGCACATATAAATTGCCCAACCATGAGGGGTATTCTGTTTTTTTCAGTTCGCTCCAGTCCGTTCCCAGCCACAGACGCAACAAAACAAAACTCCACTCCGGGTTTTCCGTTTGTTCGTGCACGCGTTTTTTAGTTCGTTCCGGCCCGTCGCCAGCATTAAATGCTGCAAAACACAATTCCACTCCAAGTCTTCCGTTTGTTCGTTTGTGTGTGTTCAGTTCGTTCCAGTCTGTCACCAGCAGTACATACTGCAAAACATAATCCACTCCAGGTTTTCCACCAACACCAGCACGGAAACAGGAGCGCGTTCAGTCACTCCGCCAACTCCACAACTTTAGCTGCAAGCCCCCGACAAAACAGCAAATTATGAGACTTACGACCTTAGAGAGGGATCCCGAAAGTCTCCGAGATGGTCTGTTAACCATCGGCCCGCGATCGGGTTACATTCTTCCTCGTGAGCTCTGTGTACACCTGCACGTCACCTGGAATCATCTAATACGGAAGCCGAACCCAGCTCTCTCTCTCTCTCTCTCTCTAGAGGCCCAACCCCCTCAGCCTTCTTAAAGGTTCCGGCAGAGTGGGGAAAGAGAAAGAAAAAAAAAAAAGAAAAAGATGAACCCAGGGAAAACAACACACGACGGTGACGCATCCTTGAGCTGTCACAGAAGAGCTCTCCACCATTAGTGTGACTGTTGATATAGATCACTCAGAGACCCTAGATGAATATACAGAGCAGAACTCACCTGATACCTTCGAGCAACATGACCCTGAAAATCCTGTGCAAGTAAGCCCCTGCCAAGTACAGCCCTGGAGCAGCATGTCCAATATAATTGGTCTCCACCACTGGTACCATCTAAAGAAAGGACACAGCCTGCTCTGAAGCTTTCTGACATTAATCCACCGGACATACAAAAAGTAATTGTTGAGCACATAGTGAGAAATGAAGATTCTGCTCTGCAGGTGCACACTTCCTTGAGACTCAGACCTTTCTCTGGGTGTTTCCCCCGTCCCAACAATGAAGTGGATTATGAGACGTGGCGTTCCAATCTGAACTTCTTCTTGAAGACACAACACAGTCGGATCTATACAAATCAAGGAAACTTCTCGAAAGTCTCTTATCACCTGCTATTGATATTGTGAAGCACTTGACACCTGAATCTCCTCTTAATGTGTATTTAAAGATCTTGGACTCCGCTTTGGCACCGTTGAGGACGGAGATGACCTCTTCGCAAAGTATCTCAACACTATGCAGGATAATGGTGAGAAACCCTCAGCTTATTTACAAAGGCTGCAGGTGATGCTGAGCACCACCCTCAGGATGGGAGGTGCAACTGCAACTGACTTTGACCGGCATCTTCTCAGACAGTTTGTTAGAGGCTGCTGGGATAACATCTTGATATCTGAACTCCAACTAGAACAAAAGAAACAGAATCCACCTACCTTTGCTGAACTTTTACTGTCACTCCGCACAGCAGAAGATAAACGTTCTTCCAAAGCATCCCGCATGAAACAGCACTTCAGTGTTTCAAAACCAAGAGCGACCTCTAATTATCAAAGTGTTTATGTGCAGAATGAAGAAGACTGCAATTCATCTCAGCCAGCTCTTGATCAAAGATCTGAGATTCAAGACCTAAAGAAACAAATAGCTGATTTACAGTCCCAGCTCACATGTAAGACACAGAAAGACAGTAGAAAAGCTAAATCGGTTTCCAGACCAGTAGCTCCTCAAGCAACAAGCACCCGTTCCCCAGCTATTACTCACATATCTCAAAAGCTGCAGCCTCACAGTCGAGATGCAACCAACAACAAAAGCAACAGACCAAGGCCTTGGTATTGCTTTAGATGTGGAGAGGACGGACACATCAAGCCTCAGTGTGAAAGTGACCCAAACCCATCTCTTGTAGCTGAGAAGAGGAAACAGCTAAAAGAAAAGCAGTCAACATGGGACATTCAACATGGCACTTCAAGGCCTGATCCTTTAAACTAGACCCAGTCCCCGGTTGTGGGACAAACGGGGACTGGAACACAAACAAAGTGTCCCAAAAAGAAGCTGCATAAAGCCTGTGTGTATTCTCAAACAAAAACACAGTCAGTGACCCTGCCAAAAGGTCTGATTGGAGCCAAGTGCACTGCACAAGTGACCATAGGTGACAAAGACTGCAGTTGCTTATTAGATTCAGGCTCTCAAGTAACAACAATCCCCAATTCTTTTTATCTGGAGAACCTGTCTCACTTACCTCTAAATTCCTTAAATGACCTGCTTGAGGTGGAAGGAGCCAACGGCCAAAATGTCCCTTACCTTGGCTATGTGCAGGTCACCATCATATTCCCTAAGAGCTTGCTTGGGGCAGACATTGAGGTGCCCACGCTGGGTTTAATTGTACCTGATATACGCTCCACCCTGTCATCAGTGCTTATAGGTACAAATACTTTGGATGTTCTTTATGAAAAGTATGCAGAAATTGCACCTCAAAACTATGAATCTCTTCCTTATGGCTACAAAGTCGTCTTACAGACCCTTGAAATCAGAAAAAGACAGTCTGTTGATTCTAGCCTGGGAGAGGTGAGGCTTTACAGTAAAGACTTTGAGACCATTGCAGCTGGACAGACCAGAGTCCTTGAAGGGTCAGTGAGCTGCAGAACACCTGATGTTGGGAAATGGGTGATGGTAGAGTCACAAAAGACATCTTCCCTGCCTGGTGGCATTGTTGTAACAGATAGCCTAGTATGTCTACCACCAAAGCTACCACGCTGCATACCTGTCATGATCAAGAATGAGTCACACCATGACATCACCTTGTCTCCAAAGGCTGTGATAGCAGAGATACACGCTATCAATAGTGTTCAATCTGTCAAGACTCCTGACTCAGACTCCCCCTCAAAACCAGATCAAAGACCAAATCTTCATGTTGACTTCTCTGATTCTCCTGTACCCAACGAGTGGAAAGAAAGAATAACTGAAAAGTTGAGTTTCATGCCGGAAGTGTTTGCACTGCACGAGCTAGATTTTGGCTGCACTGACAAAATAAAACGTCACATAACGCTCAGTGACCAGACACCATTCAAACATAGGCCAAGACCTATACACCCCCAGGACATAGAGGCTGTGCGAACCCATCTCCAGCAACTCCTTGATGCAGAAGTTATCCGTGAATCAGAATCACCCTTCTCCTCGCCGATTGTAGTTGTCAGGAAAAAGAATGGCGATGTGAGACTGTGCATAGATTACAGGAAATTAGACACACAAACTGTAAAGGATTCATATGCTTTACCTAATCTTGAAGAGTCCTTCTCAGCACTGATCGGGTCCAGGTGGTTCTCAGTGCTCGATCTCAAATCAGGCTTCTATCAAATAGAGATGGAGGAAGCAGACAAACACAAAACTGCATTCGTCTGCCCTCTAGGATTCTTCGAGTTCAACAGGATGCCTCAGGGGGATAACTAATGCCCCTAGCACATTCCAGAGGCTAATGGAGCGTTGTATGGGAGAATTGAACTTGAAGCAAGCTTTAGTTTTTCTGGATGACCTCATCATTTTCTCCGCCACATTGGAAGAGCACGAGGAAAGGTTGATGCGCGTGCTCAATCAATTGAAGGAGTTTGGTTTGAAACTGTCACCAGGGAAATGCAAATTCTTCCAAACCTCTGTAAAGTACCTCGGCCACATTGTATCTGAAAAAGGCATTGAAACTGATCCTGACAAAGTAGCAGCATTAAAAACCTGGCCAAAACCAAACAACCTGAAAGAACTCAGAACCTTCCTGGGTTTCTGTGGTTATTACCGCCGGTTTGTTAGGGATTATTCAAAGATTGTGAAACCGCTCAGTGAGCTCACTGCTGGCTACCCGCCGTTGAGAAAGCATGCTAAAACCACAATGAACCCTGAGAAGTACTTCAACCCAAAGGACACCTTTGGAGACAGATGGACGCCTGCTTGCCAGGCAGCGTTCGACACAATAATTGAAAAGCTGACAACTGCACCCATCCTCGGGTTTGCTGACCCCAAGTGTTCCTACATTTTACATACAGATGCAAGCACCTCAGGTCTTGATGCTGCCCTCTACCAGGAGCAACAGGGACAGAAGCGTGTTGTTGCTTATGCAAGTCGAGGTCTGTCAAAATGCGAGTCCAGGTATCCTGCGCACAAATTAGAATTCCTTGCTCTTAAGTGGGCAGTAACAGAGAAATTCCAGGATTACCTGTACGGGAGCACATTCCTTGCTGTCACAGATAGCAATCTATTGACATACATTCTTACCTCTGCTAAGCTCGATGCCACGAGCTACAGATGGTTGGCCGCTCTGTCGACATTTGATTTCCAGCTACAGTATCGAGCTGGTAAGAAAAATCAAGATGCAGATGGGCTGTCCAGACGTCCTCACAGCAGATTACCTGATGACACAACTTCACAAAAAGAGTTGGAAAGGATACAACAGTTCACAAGAAAACATTTGTCAGAGTCTGATTATGCGCACCTAAATGAAAACACCATCAAGGCCATCTGTGAAAAGCACTTCGTTCACCAAGCAATCAGTGATCATTCTGGAGAAACATCACCCAGCACCACCTTGGTTGTGTCTCTCGCTCATTATCCAAAAGCTCTCCCAAAAAGCTTTGAAGAGGAGGATCAGTTTGGTGGCTTACCTGTCATTCCCTCATTAACACCAGCTGAACTAAGAGACAGGCAAAATGCTGATCCTTGCATTGGCGAAGTACTCAGGCAAATGGAGTCAGGAGAGAAGCCCCCACCGTCCTTGAGGAAGGAACTTCCTGAACTTGGCCTCTTATTAAGAGAGTGGAATAAATTAGAAGTTTTGGGTGGTGTCTTGAACCGCAGGCGGCAAGAGGGTGCTCAGACTCATTACCAGCTTGTGCTCCCTAAATCCCTGAGATCCTTAGTCTTCAAGAGCCTCCATGACGACATGGGCCACATGGGCACAGAGCGTACCCTAGACCTCATTCGGAAGCGGTTCTACTGGCCAAAAATGTCTGCCGAAGTTGAAACTAAGGTCAAAACCTGCAACCGCTGCATTCGACGCAAGACCATGCCTGAGCTGCACCACTCATTAACATCGTGGCTACAAGACCACTCGAACTTGTGTGCATGGATTTTCTCAGTGTGGAGTCAGACTCCAGCAACACAAAAGACATTCTGGTAATCACTGACCATTTTACGAAATATGCAGTGGCAGTTCCCACCCCAAATCAGAAAGCCAGGACAGTAGCCAAGAGCCTGTGGGACCACTTTTTCGTCCACTATGGCATCCCTGAAAAACTCCACAGTGACCAAGGTCCCGACTTTGAGTCCCGAACAATAAAAGAACTGTGTGAGCTTATTGGCACTCAAAAGATAAGAACTACCCCTTACCATCAGAGGGGGAATCCTGTTGAACGCTTCAATAGGACTTTGCTCAACATGTTGGGAACCCTTGAGAACCAGAAAAAGAGTCACTGGCGGGAGTACGTAAAGCCATTAGTACACGCTTATAACTGTACTAAGAACGAGACAACCGGCTTTAGTCCTTACGAGTTAATGTTTGGACGTCAGCCAAGATTGCCAGTTGACCTAGCCTTTGGCCTACCAGTCAATCACCAGCCAGGCTCACATTTGCAGTATGTCCGCAACCTGAAATCCCAACTTGAAGACAGTTACAGAGTAGCAACTGAAAATGCCAAAAAGACAGCCAGTCGCAACAAAGTGAGATTTGACAAATATGTTGTTCACTCCACCTTGGCAGAAGGCGACAGAGTCTTGGTTCGAAATGTCCGCCTTAGAGGCAAGCACAAGTTAGCCGACAGGTGGGAGTCTGACGTGTATGTTGTCCTGAGGCAGTGTGGAGATGTCCCAGTGTATGTTGTGAAACCTGAAACTAGAGATGGTCCACAAAGAACTCTTCATCGTGACCTCCTGCTGCCATGCGGTTTCCTTCCTGTGACCCCAATCAGAAATTAACCTAGCGCACCAAAAGCAGTAAGGCGACCAAGAACACGACAGCATCCTAAAAATGACATTTCAGATGGAGCTGATGGGGATGAATCCCATTCTGACTTTGAGGATTATCACTACGATGGCCACAGAAACCTAAGGGTGGAAACACTAGGTCCCGATCTGACCACTGAACTCATGGAACACTTGCCTGAAAGTATTGAGCCAGAACTTTCCAAAGAGTTGGTTGCTTTTGAGCAAGATCCTTCAGATGTAGCCAAAGCTTTCCCCGAGGATCTTCTTGTAGAGACTTGTGATCTGAACTTACCTCAACCCAGAGAGAAAGACTTACCTGATCCTAAAGACTCTGACTCATCTGATCCTGAAAAGAAAGACTTACCTGATCCTAAAGACTCTGACTCACCTGATCCTGAAGAAAGCAAAGAAAACACAAGTGTTATGGACCAAACTGACATCCTGATAGAAAGTGACTGTTCTAGAAGACCTGTCAGAAACAGGAAGGCAACTAAAAGACTGACTTATCCTGAGCTTGGAAACCCATTGGTAACAATAGTTCAGTCTTTATTTCAAACCTTAAGTGATGTGTTTACAGAATCCCTCGAAGACCCTAGCTTTCCTAAAATCCCTACAGTTATGACAGTATGAATTCAAAATACACAGGGACGTGCATTAGGTAAAGAGGGGAGGATGTAACCCAGGTTAAAAAGTATATATATTACATAAGAGTAAAATAAGTTGAAAGTGATTCATGTAGTGCAAATAAGTTAATCAGAGATGATTACAAACTTTAATACAGCAATCATTCTGTGTTGAAAAGTAAAACCATGCTGACATAAAATTGATGTCGCTGCCCCTTTAAGAAACTAGGGACGTTAAGCGCAGCACGCGAGTGATGTGTCAGAACGCCTTAGAGACAAACAGAGAGCGGATCGAAGAAACTGAGCAGCATTAACAAACAGGAAAAAGATTGGAAAAGTGAATATTATTTTTGGAAAAACATAACTTACCTGGTCGGGAATTGACAGGGACTTTATGAGAGTTAAACCACATCGGTTTTGGTCAAGTTTTTTTTTTTATGCTTGACTTGGAAGTTCGTTGGAGGAAGGACGGTTGAACTGCCGTGTGCGGGCGTGCACACACACAGACAGGATTTGGATCCAGGATGGCGAGCCAGACCCAGATCTTCGATTCACCTTCTGCATCACGTCAGTGAGGAATCTCCTGTATGTAGTAACTCGCTGCCAGAGCGGTAGGAGTATCAGGAACTGAACTGAACTGAACTGAACTGAAAACTGAATTATTATTTTTTTTCTAACTGGATCGAACTGAAACTTTTCATTGGACTTGAACATTTAAATTCACATTTGGACGTGATCATATATTTAAAATATTGTATTTTTTATTATTGAGTTTATAATTTTGAATGTGATTTGAATGATTGTAGTCTGTTTTGATTGTTGGGTAATTGAATGAAATTCTTACCTGTGAAAGAAAGAAAAGAGAGTTAACTCAGAAAAAAAAGTAGGAAACTTAAATAGGTACAACCTAGGATAAAGAAACTAGTCCAACTAACTTAAATTAGCTCAACTAAAATAATTTAGGATAAAAAGGACTAGTTTATCCTAATTTAGATTAGCTTTAGTGAGCTAAATTAGTTGAATTGAAGAACTAAAGAGAAAGGGTGATATATATATATATATATATATATATATATATATATCTTTATTTTGTTTTACTTACCTTTTTATTGAGAACCTGCAGGGTATTTAAGATTTTTGTGTACTGTTTTTATATATGTGTTTTCTATTTAGTAAAGTGCCGGCCTTTTTATATATATAAACGGTCTCTGTTGTTATCATGACTGCTTCCCACTCCTTAGAACCTAGAACTGGTCCAGTGGTGTGATACCAGTGTTACACTAACCAGACCCACCCACAATGCGACATGCCCACTATAGGACACGCCCACTGTAGGACACGCCCACTGGGTTGCAAGCCGCAGATAGATACACTTGTAAGCCATTGGCTGCTTAGCCGTTGGGTAAATGGGACCATAGAAATAATAAAGACTCTTTATTTCTATGAATGGGACGGTCTAGCCTTCGGAGGACTTCCTGATTGCGGAACGACGTCATCACGTTTGCCCCCAAGCCCGGGAAAAAAAAAAGACGACGCGACTTCACAACCATCTACAGACGAAACGACTACGAAATAATGGATGTACAAATTGTTCTTTTTTTATTTACTTGTTGGAGGAGGAGAGGCGGCAGCACCATCTGCTCATTTTTTTTCAGGCTGGGGGAGCGCCGTGGAGAGGTAACATTAACCTGCTATTTTAAAGGAGTGATGACATAGCAGTAAAACTAGTTTATGTTGTTGGCATTACTTTATATGTAAATACTCCAAAGAAAAAAACAGCATTTTTTACAGCAGAGTATTGTTTTGAAACGCAGACCTCACTTCCTCAGTAATAGTTGGGTCCGGTGATGATATGGAGCTTTACCCGGAGACCACGTTGACTTCATTTTGATTGGCTACACCTTATTTGGCTATGACCTTATTTGGAGAATCTAGGTCAAGCTGCGGTCGGAGTTTGCTAAAGGCTAACTGCTAGCAACATGGGCACTTCAGACAGTGAGCTACGTTTATCAGACAAGACAGCATTTAGAAAATAAATAAACTTACAGGTAATGTCAAGGTTGTGGCCCCCTCCCTCAGTGTTACTGCAGAAGTTTGCTTTTAAATCCATTTGTTTGAAAATCCAGACCTGACTGCACAGAAGTTACTACTAGCTCCATACACGAAGCTGAATCAGACAGGGAGGGGAGGGGGGGGAGGCGGACGGTGCATAAACCGTTAGGAGAGAGGGGGGGCGCTGTTTACTTGATAGTGTGCTCTTATTGGAGCAATTGAATTACGTAGAATGATAGAACTGTGTAGAATGATAGAACTACGTAGAATGATAAACTGCTGTCTGATTCAACTGTTTCTGAGCAGAGAGACAAAGCTGACAGACCATAAACAGGAACTTTGGTTCTCACTCTGGACATTCACATGGCCTCATCAGTGCACAACAGATCATATTATACACCAAAACCCCAGAAAAGTGAAATTTGATGTCATGGCACCTTTAACCCATATTAATGATCACGATATACCAGCTACCAAACAAACGCTAGTCACATAAACAGTAGATTGACAAATATGGTTAAATGTAATTTAAATTTTATTCATTTGTAAGACTTGATATTGGCTTCTGTTTGTAATTTAAATACTTTGAATTGAATAGTTAATTGTGTAAATAACCAGAATTTAATTACTACTGTAATGTTGTCATTAATCATCAAAACCATGTTGAGAAGCCAAAGTGTAACAGATTGAGGAATAAAGCATCATTTGTCTAAACTCTTAACCCCTTACTGCCTGAATTTATTTGTAAAGGCAGCCCCAACCCCCCGGATGATGTCCCACTCACAGCCAGAAGACTCCAAGGTCTTCAGTGTGGCATCCCATCCAGTCCAGCAGCACCACCAGGGACTCCTGCTCAGCCAGAAATGCATATATGTTCTTTTAAAATATTCATTTCTGCTGATCTTCTGTAAATAGTTGTAGTTATTTTAAAAATGTACTTTTAAATAGATAGAAATGTTCAAATAGTTTTTTGTAACTACTTTTGTAAATATCTCAAAAAATAAATAGTCACTGAAAATTAGTTCAAAGTTTCCTTAAATTGTAAAGTGATGAAGCAAATAATGTATTACGGTTAGAAGCCTTTAAGAACACACTGACAATAACAGTTTTATATACAATCTAATCATTTAAATAACAAGAACAATAACACAGAACTTCGAACATCCACCAAAAAACGAGAAAATCACCGTCTGTCCACCGTCCTCTCCAATAAATTAAAAAGTCTGTCCATCCTTTCTCGACTCTCTCTTTCTCTCCTCTCCTCAGCCTCCCTCTGCCATCTCAACACCTCCCTGATCAAATCCACCAGCTCATCAGTTTCCCTTCTCCTCTTCCTCCTTTCCTGCCGTGTCCCTGGATCTCTGCATTCCTAAAGAAGAGGAAAACAATCGTGTTAACAGATGCAATTTTCTGTAGTGTTTATTTAAGTCTTAAGAAAGGAGTGTTTCATGGACTCTAAATATGTTTAAGGTGCTGTTTGGGATGGACTTCATGTAGCTACGCAGAAACAAAGAGACTACCGTAAACGCTTACTTGGACATTTTTTTGTAGCTCACTCAGTGTTAATTAACCTGGTATAACATCTGTAATTTCCCTGCACACATTATATACAGGACTGTCTGAGAAAATAAGAATATTGTGATAAAGTTCTTTATTTTCTGTAATGCAATTAAAAAAACATGAAATTGTTTTCATATTGATGATTATGGCATACAGCTTAAGAAAACTCAAATATCCTATCTCAAAATATTAGAACATCATGAATTCTAATTTTCTGAGACAGTCCTGTATGTATGTACGTACGTGTGTATATATATATATACATATATATATATTCACAAAAAGTGTCATCTGGGCATCATTTGATGTGATCCAAACTAAGATTATATTTGTACTTTGGTGTTTGTCCAGGATTTGTTTTAACTTATGTGACTTTTACATACAAATGCAGCATGTATATGGAATTATGCCTCTACTGTTACCTCCAGCTGAGTGTGGCGGTATTAGCTCCTGTAAAAGGGTCATTTTGATCACGGAGTTTGATCAGCTCCTCCATCTGCTCCCTACAACAAAATCACATGTAAAGCATATTTTTGTTATGTCAACAGGCAAAATGACTGTTCCATATAACGCTGATATTGCTCCTCAAAAGAACTATACTTTATAATATAATATACTATACAGTAAGTTAACTATACCTTATTGAATCTAAACATTTACAGCATTGACAGCTTAGTCCAGCTGGACTAATGTTATTTGTTTAGCTGCATTCAGCTTTGACAGCTGCAAACCGCTGTAATACACTGTAGCCTCACGTATGAGAACAGATTTACCTGATGTGAGATATGAGATTATCAGCAGTTACAATGAGCTATAAGTTAACATCCAAGCTTGTGACATTAGAAAGTGAAGGCTTTTAATGTTGATGAGCGTCTTGTATCAACAGGTTAGCTCTTAGCTTCATGTTAGCTGGTCCTACATGTTAGCGTTGTTAGCGTCATGTACTTTAACAACTATTCGGTTTTTAAGACCATTTGAACTCCTTGCCTTAAAGCAACCTTTACCAATCTTGCATTTCAGAAAGCACAGCAAGATAATTTGAATATAAACAGTCCCGCCTCACTTCTAAGACACACCCCCTTATTCCCTCTGCCTCCCAATGCAGAAGCAAAGGTCTGACAGGCAGGTCTGTTGGACAATCCTAGAGGTGCACCCCACTTCAAGGATTGGTTGGAGTTTTCATTCAATATTTAGAGATTGGAATAATATTTTATATTGATTAATGGTGGGTCTGTCTTGTATTTCAGAGTTCCATTACCTCATTCATAGCATTTTACCCTGTTAGAAAAATAGTGTAAGAATGCAACATCGGTAAAGGTTGCTTTAACTAAAAACCTGTTACTTACATTTAAATGTGTAATCAGCACTGCTGCCGGCACCGCCGCTGCTGCTGCTGCTCGCCATTTGACGGATGAAAAAAAGCCGCTTTTCCAGTCCTCTCCCTTCGTCTTCTTCTTCTTCCGCTTGTTGTTGTTCTTCTACTACTAGAAAGAGGTGCGCAAAGCATCTTGGGATATGCAAGGCCACGAAGGATGGTGATGGTAACGATGCATCCATAGACATCATATACGTAGACACCCCATTGGACGCTGCTGGCCGCTAGGC
>JALJCO010000519.1:0-32500 GCA_023101725.1 Atherinomorus stipes | reverse complement strand
GGGGGGAAACGAGAAGCCTTCCTGATCGCCGGCTGCATTTGAGATATTAAAAAAGTGCTGCAGAGTCTTTCTCACCATGAGGGGAAGTGGAAAATAAAGTTACATCAATCTGTGGGTGGAATGTTCCTTTAAGCTACCTAGAAAAGACAGCTTCCAGTTTTTTTCAATTGCTTACAAACAAAACCTTTATATCACAATATTTCTTAAGTTATTCACGCAAACCTCTCAACTTCACATCAAATCAGCAAAACCATCAACACATTCTCAGTCTTGACACAGTTTTTAATGCAGCTGATCACTTTTCGTAAATAACTGGACACAATGTTCTAGCTAACACACCAAAATCTACAAGGAAGTAACCTGATTTCCTGTTTTAAACACAACCATTTAAGATGCCACACATTCATCAGAGCCTTAGACTCTGTCCTCACAGGTGGAAACAATGACTGCTTTACTGAACACCTACTAATCACTCCTACATAGGCCTAGAAATAAGTCAAAGGTCAAACTGTCTGTCTTCTCAAGCTCAAGTTTATTTATAAATAGTCACCAAAGTGCTCTACATGGACACAACAATGCTGAGAGAGCTTTGCTTTAGTGGTTCAGTGGTTCTCAACTGGGGGGCAGGCAAATGAACACGTGCAAAATGGGAGATGTGTTGGGGGGTGAGACAAGTGCTTGCTTTGAGATGTGTTTACAATATTTTGAATTGTGTGTTTCATTCTGCAGTAGATGGGGGGCTTTTTCTATTTTGTGTGAGCAATAACTGGATTTGTGCGTAAAGTTTTAAGAAATAGACAAAGGGCTTTGAAAATGTGTGTAAGCAACTGAAAAAAAAAACTGTAAAACAACTCTATGGGAAACATCTGGGGATGTAAGTGGGTCTCTGCAGTTCCCAACATTGTCAGTTTTGCTTTGCTTTTCTTCCTCCTTTGTTTTTTCTTTTTCCATCTACATCTATTAAGTATTTTAACATATGAACGACTGGAATGTAATAATTTAAAGGAGAAGTTTCTTTTTATTTCTAGGAGTTTATACGTGCATTTACTCACCGGTAAAGTTTATAAGTAATAATGATGGAGACGGGGCAGCGTCTCTATAAGACATTATCTGCAGTAAAACTCTTTGATTTCATCAATGCTTTAAAGGGACATTCTGTAAGTTCTCCTGTTATTTATTCACAAAAATGGATTATTTGGTTCAAAAGTGTTTTTCCATTAATCAGTAATCACTCCCATCAACATCATCAACAAACTGAAGTGCTCCTCTGAGCTCTGAATTTGCCGTTCGTATCATTCATATCTACATGGAACGGGTCAGCTTGGTGGGGGCTGCCATGTCGTATTGCCATGTTTTTACGTTCAGTAGAAGCGTGACAGCAGGAAAACACGGAAACTCACCGGAGACACCGGAGCTGTCGGCTCAGTTCGAGGTGATGTTTTTTAAAAGTCACCGCGGTGCAGTGAGGAGGAACCGAACGTTACACTGATGCTGCGTTCACGTGCAGTCGGGCAGACGGCCGTCGGTAACGAACCAGATGTGATTTTAATCACAGAAACCGAGAGAAAGACGGTAAAACATGGGTCAGGGAAAACAATACGACATCGCCATGACAACAAATCAGATGTGGACTGAAGTCTCTGTAACTGACGGACCACGTCTTCACATAGAGGCCGGTGATAACTTTACATGCAGCAGATGTCGTCGGTCTGCCCGGTTTCACGTGAATGCAGCATGAAAAGAACTAGCGAGTTGCTGCGATATTCAATTGTTACACAATGTCCCTTTAAGTATAATGAACGAACGAATGAGTACTATTGTTCTGTGAGTTCAGAGTTTCTCTAATTGTGTTTTTGTTGTTGTCTGGGTAGCAGCTGATCTTCTCAGCTGTCCTATGGAAGCGAGCATCATGAATGTGTGGCCCCGAAAAGTGTTTAGAACCCTGAGAACTGACGGAAAGCTAAATCTGGACTCACAGGACAATAGTACTCGTTCGTTCGTTCATTCTACTTAAAAGTAGAGTCCAAAGTTCCCCCCTAAAAATAAAGGTTAGACTTGTGCAAATAAAATCCGTCTCAAACGGCGCCTTTGGGCCTCTACTCGCGTGCAGTGGTGAGTTTGAATGCAACTCTCTCTCCTCCTGCCTGTAACTCGCTCTTCAGCTTTGTTCTGGTCGGGACGTTTCTGGGAGGAGATTTCTGTTTATATCACCAGCCAATGACAGAGCTAAGAGCATGACGCTGTGTGGGAATAAGCTCATGATTGGAGCAGATGCCAGTCACTCCAACTCTCGAAGGAGAAAAAAAGAAAGAAAAACGGCGGATGCACCGAAGAAAAGGTCAGAGCTTTAGATAGTGCACGTTATATACAAATAATGTAAGTGTGTTGAGAGGTATGTGTAAAGGGTGTTGGGGCCGGGGGGATTGTTCTTGTTATTGCTGTTACCCATAGACCAGTACCACATCTTCAGCGGTGTGAAATTTTGTGGAATTTTGTAAAATTTTGTTAAAAATAAAGACAACGTTGGGGGAAAAAATAACATGTTGTGGTCAAACTTTGGGTCAAAATGGCTTCAGGAAGTGACCTCGATTCTCTCGCGGGGGAGAGAGAAAATGGCGAAGTGCTCGTAATCGAAGCAATTTAGGCGGCAGATGTTAAGAGAAAGGTTTGTATAAAAACTGATCATGACCGACACGATCGATCAAAGACACGACCGATAGTTTGAAAGACAGCAGCAATGTGCGGCAGCGGGAAGGAGTAAAGCTGCAATCTGAGTGACATGTCTGTCGAAAGGTGTTTCCCTGCGGGGGGGGGGGATTAATAGCGCAAGCAAAGCAGACATTGATGGATGGAAGGAGGGAGGGATAGAAATACAGACGTTTCTGTCAAACGTTATATTGTAAAACAAACTTGTGGCTTATCTCTGGTGAATAATTATTTTGCCACCAAAACTCTTTTCTCAGTGTTGTATTTGTTGTTTCATAGAAGTAAACAGCTGTTCAGATGTTGGAGGCGTCACTAAAGTAAAAATATTGGCATCAAAGTCACTTTTCCACTTCAGGTGCATCGCTGCATTAAAAAACTTCTCAGCTTTTTAGTGAAAAGCAGCATTTTTGCTGCAACTATCCCATGTTCTACTGCAGATTACTAAAGAACGGAAAAACCTAGAAACAAATGCGTCTAAGCTTTCCTTTGGTAGATTTGGTGTTTGCATAAGCATAATACACAATGTTCTGTGGCTCTCCAAAAATCTGTGAAAATGCTCACAATATAGATGGGTTTCCTGTTTACAAACATTGGCAGTTGCTAGGCAACCAGGGGCCAAAAAGCCTGTGTTTGTACTTTAGTCTACAGCCAAACACTCATATCATTCATAAAAATGTAAAGTAACCTGACTAAAACAGATCGTTGTGTTTTAAATTATGTGGTATAAATCTGTATTTTGATGACGAATAAAAAAAATACCAACTCATCGTTGCTGTTTTATATTTCTATTACCATTACACTAACTTGGTAAGGGAGTCATCACCCAGAAACGGCATTTTTCTGGTTAAAACATGGATATTATTCGTGTTGGACCTCATTTGAAATTTGCCTGAAAAACCCGAGTTAGAAAGCGGCTTAAACTTTCGTTTAGACTCTTTGTTCAAACCAAAATGGTCCCAACAGTCTGCAGCAGGTTCAGTTCAGCTCCGTGTCGTCTTCACCTCCTCCATACAGGAGCAACTTTCACTAGTCTGGATTAAACCAGGCAAAGACGACATCACTACGTTTGGAAAGGAGCTGATTCCAGCTGTTAGGGACTCGCCTGCATTGCTGTTGGTGAGTCTCGCTGCTTGTGGAACGTTCTGCTTTATTGTGGATGAAATCCTGGTAGACAGCAGACAGACTAGCTAATTGCTAGCTAACGGTAGAAGCTCAAACACCATCTGATTTACGACCCCGCACTTTGTATTAAGTCTCCAGGATGCGTTGTTATGCAGCGTGAATGTCTGTAAACGGCTCCACAGTCAGTTTTTTCTTCTATTTTCCATGTGTGACCAAGTGGTAAAAACCTCTAAAACGCAGAATAAACTGAAACCAGAGACCACCGTACAAAAGTATACAATTTATTTCACAATGAAAATAAAGTATTTAAAAGCCTAACATGGGTGGTTTTCAGGTTGGATATATAACCAGTGGAGTGATCATCAAGATTTGGCTGACCAAAGAAATGGACCAAACAAAAGAAAATAAAAAGACAATGCTGGCTATCAGGAAGGCCCAGGAGAGTAGTTACAAATCATACCATGCATGGACTTTAAACCAAAACTAACCATCAATAATTCAAGAACACACTAAACATACTACAAGAAAACCCCATTCTCCTGTAAGACCCCTCCCTTTAATACAGCCTATGTCCTAAAGCAAAACCAACAAAAGTGGCCCATTCAATGGATCAACCATAACAAACCAAAAAAGACCTTAGAAGGGGGAAAGCAGTGGTATAAACATGATGTCTTGATAAAAGTACTGAAATAAAAGGAAAAAGAATTACAATAAAATTGAAACAATCAAAAACACATTGAATAAAAGAAACATACCTGGTTTTGCTGGAACACAGGTGCCCACCTTTTTCTTCCAATAGTGGAGGTGACTGAAAACTGTTTGAAAAGGGACAATATTTAATATCCTTATTCCCCTTCACAATATAGAAAGGAGTCAATAGCTTATTAAACTTAAGCCTACCTCTTAGCTATTTCATAAAAAGAACCACTCTAAGATTGTCCTCACTATATGAACCACCATACAGGCCTCTGCTGCTCCCAGGTGTGTCGAGTCAGGGGGAAAATGACAAACAATTTTCCACCCTGCTTTTATAAGCTCTGCCCCCTTGGCTCAACTCTGCCACCTACACTTGCAGTTCACCCTGCCACATCCGACCCCCAGTTTGACAATGGGCTATATGCCCGGCTCCACTACTTCCCTAATTTCAGACAGCACCTTTGCTTCCTGTCTGTTGTGACTGGACGAACTAATTAACCCAGGTGTGTCTGACCTCAGTAACTGGCCAGGCACACCTGGAGTAATTAGTTCAACCAGTAATGAAAGACAGGACGCAAAGGTGCTGTCTGAAGTTCAGGAAGTAGTGGAGCCGGGCATATAGCCCATTCACCGTCCCGGTGACACAACAGGGCTACTGTATGTTATCCTTCTTCAAAGCCACGGCCTGAACGTTGCAAAAAGGGACTGAGATACTGGATTTCCATCATCATCCCTTTGCTCTTCTCCAACTCCACAAACTGACCATGGCAGATTAAAAGGGTTTGTGCGATGCCCTGCTGTAGCTCTTTGAGTTCTCCTCACTGAACAGCAGGTGCATCATCTACAGGACCCATTGGACAGTTTGGTGAGACTCCCCAGGTCCTGTTGCTGCCAATTCACTAGGTTGTGGGTTATGGGGCATAGTTTGGGGCCTGGCTTGTAGTTACAAGCCTAAACTTCACTTTCATCCTCGCTCTCATTTGAGTCATTTCCCTGCTCTTGAGGTTGACTTAGTTCAGCTGATGGACCTTGAGGAATATTTGCCATCGCAGTTGGAGGGATAACTTCAAGCTCAGACCTACGTATGCACATTTTTGTCTAACCCAGCTCCATTCTTTGATTGTATTTTATAAACCCTCCCCCGTCATCCAGACAGCGTATAACTTCATAAGGAAGGTCAAACCAGACATCCTGGATTTTATTTCGTCCAGGCAGGGGGGTTCCTCCTGAGAATAAGAGTTCCAGGTGGCAAGACCTCAATTTCATTTGGGATCAGTGAGTTATTCCTCAACTCTGCTGCCCGACTCAACTGCCTGACGCAAGCCGATATGCAGTTGTTAGCCGTCTTTGGTGTTCACCTGTCCAATTTTATGTAGAGTCAGATTCCAAATAGTCAGTCGAGCCTAACAAAAAAATCCACAGGCAACTTTGCCTTTTGCCCAAACATTAACTCATGTGGGGTATACCCGGTGGATGCATGCTCTGTTGTGTTATATGCAAAAAGGATCTGGGGCAGATACTGTGGTCATTTCCTTTTTGCTTTCAGGTGGCAGGCTACGAAGCAAGTCATGCAAGGTTCGATTGAATCTCTCACACTGGCCATTCCCCTCAGGATGCTATGGCTAGTACGGCTCTTTTCAACCCCATATATCTTACACAACTGTTCCAACAGCTCCCCTTCAAAGTTTCGGCCTTGATCACTATGGATCCGTTTTGGCACACCATAGGTATAAAACCATTTTTCTGTCAGTATCCGTGTTGTAGTACTAGCCCTCTGACCTCGAGTAGGAAACGCCCGGGTGAACTTAGAAAAAACAGTGATAACCAAGACTTTCTCTTGGCCATCGCCCGCCCTTTCCAAAACAGTAAAATCAATAGCAAAACCTCAAGAGGTTGAGACGCTGTTACAGTACCAGGGAAAGTTCTAATCTTTGGCTGGTTGGCTTTAGCCACCAGACATCGTTTACAGTTACGACAATATTCCTCAATGTCGTGCCACATTTTGGGCCAAAAAACATCTTTCCCTGACCAACTCTGTGGTCCGTTCAACTCCTTGGTGACCATGGTCATCATGAAGGCTTTTGAGCACCTCTTCCTTAAAGGATAAGTTTCTTTTTTTTCAACGTGGACCTTATTTCTAGGAGTGTAGACGTGTATTTACTCACTGGTAAAGTTGGATCCTTCATGTGGCACCTGTGGTAGGGATGGGCGATATGGACTAAAAAAAAATGTACCACGATAATTTCTCTTATTTATCACAGTAACGATAAATGACGATAAAAGCTATCAGCAAAATATTTTGTATTATAAATCTGTCACTAAATTCTGTCTTGAAAGCCCTACAAAATACCAGAAGCCACTATATCAATTAAGTTCAAGTAGTGCACCTGTATTGCAAAACTGTAGTGACACCAATCAAACAAATCTGAAATATGAGAGACCAAATGCCACATTTATTCAAACGATGCAAACAGCAAAACTAACTTTATTAAAAAAAAACAAAGTAAAACACAACCTGGTAAATTGTCCTCTCACGATAAAAACGATAAATTCAAATTGTTATTGTGGGGAATTTCTTTGACGATATATATCGCACACGATAAAATATCGCCCATCCCTAGTGGCAGGTGCTGTAAACGATCACCTGCCACACTCTTCCACACATTTTAGACCTGCCCAAAACTTTGGAGGTACTGGCATTCTATCATGGAGGCCCTCTCCAACATCTGTGGGAAAGCAGTACACCCCTGTCCTCTGACTGCTCTATTCGGGGTGGTGTCTCCCGTCTGAGCAGACATCAGTCAAACATCATTGCTTTCTGTTCGTTGTTAGCTCGAAGATTAATTTTGTGTAACTGTAAAAATTCACGTCCTCCTACACGTGGTCAGTGGATGAGGGAGATTATGGGTCATATACATTTGGAAAAGATTAGATTTACCTTAAAGAATAACTTTCTTTTTTTTCAACCTGGACCTTATTTCTGGGAGTTTATACGTGCATTTACTCACGGTAAAGTTTATGCATCACTTTGAGTCCTTCGGAAGATATTATGTTGAGGCGCCCTTCTGTGTTCCTCTAGTAAAATGGGAGATGCGGGGCAGTCTCTCTATAAAACATTATCTGCAGTAAAACTCCTTGATTTTCATCAATACTTTAAGTAGAACGAACGAACGAGTACTATTGTCCGGTGAGTCCAGATTTAGCTTTCCGCTAGTTATCAGGGTTCTACACACTTTTCAGGGCCGCGCGTTCATGATGCGCGCTTCTGTAGTACAGCTGAGACGAACAGCTCGCTACCCAGACAATAGTACTCGTTCGTTCATTCTACTTGAAGCATTGATGAAATGAAGGAGTTTTACTGCAGAAAATGTCTTATATAGTGACTGCCCCGTCTCCGCCATGATACTGGACGTTCACCGAAAAGCGACTCAACGTAATATCTTCCCAAGGACTCAAAGTGATGCGGAAACTTTACTGGTGAGTAAATGCAGTATATACTAGAGCCCGACCGATATGGGATTTTTTGAGGCCGATTCCGATACCGATATTGGGGGCTTTAAAAAACCCGATATCCGATATATTGGCCGATATCCGATATCTGCCGATATCCGATGTCAACCGATATATATCAGCCAGGATATTAAAAAATGAACATGGACATACAGGACATACATACTGTCTAACTGTAGTCCAACTTAAATTCTTATAATGACCAAAATGTGATTCAAGACTAAGAATCAGATCATCCAGAATCTGTGATGATGTTTTAGGTGGTGACACAGATTTGTTGTGTTTTCTGTCTTACTGGTGCTGCAGCCCAGGTTAAAGTTCACACCACAGATGTTGCATCTAACACCTGTTAAATCTTTGTGAAGTGGCTCCACCTTACTCTTCTCCTCTGCCTGGGAATGAATATATATACATTTAGTGTATTTTATTAATTAGATTTCAGTATTATAGATGACCATTTCTAAATGAAAACAAGTTGCTGCAAACAGCTTACAGTGATTACACACAGATGAATGGAAAGTGTTTTATAAATGATATATTTTTAAAGACTCATTCACTAAAACACCTTAGAAATATAAATTTGTCATCTTTAAGCTTCAAAAAGTTCCATCTTCCACTTAACACAACGGACTAAACTAGATTTAAGAGCAATGTTGCAGCTTTTAAATCTAAACAGAATTACAAATAAATACATTAGTTGGAGCCTTTTAATCAGTTTAATGAAAACTTAAACTTCTGAATTTACGAGTCCCAGTAAAACCTGCATGGTATGAAGTATAGAGGGACACAATATAATAATTTTATATTAGATAACAGGAGATGAAAGTTAACAGTTGCTTTTATCTCGTTTGTGTCACAAAGAGGCGACTTACACAGCGTTTACTGCTGTATAACAGTAACATTAGCTAATAATAGGGGATTATCACGCTTACCGGAAGTTGCCGGCTTTTGACACTTCCTCTTCCGGGCCATGTTAACGACAGCCGTTCCTGCTCTGTTATACTGTTTAAATCGGATAAACTCCAAACATATTGAAGTTTTCATTCTAGACTGAAGTGATACTGGATCAAAAGCTGGATCAAAGCGATCGATTCGCCGCGGTGAAGGGCCGAACTTTATAATAAAACACACGTTTGTTTGTCCCCGGTGGGGCACGACACCGGCACTTCACAGCATGCTAGCATTAGCCAGCTAGCGTTTACTGACGTGCTTAACATTGTGCGTCTTAAAACACACAAACATCTGAAAATCGGGTCTGCACCTCCCCGTTTCCAGTGGAACAACTGGGGACTGCCAAGAAAGGAGACGCTCTCAGATGCTTGTGTGTTTTCAGCCGCACAAAGTTGGGCACGTTATCAAGCTGGCTAATGCTTACAGGCTAACACGACTGTGCAGTCTGCCGGCCACAAACAAACGTGTCGTTTTATTATAAAGTTCGGTCCTTCACCGCGGTGAATCGGTCGTTTTGATCCACTTCTTCCTCAGCATCACTTCAGTCTGGAATGAAAACTTGGCATTGGCGTTTATCCGATTTACAAAGTTTAACAGAGTAGTAGCTGGCGGACTTTTTGTTAGCAGGTTAGCATTCGCCAGCTTGATGACGTGCCTAACTTTGTGCGGCTGAAAACACACAAGCATCTGAAAGCGTCTCCTTTCTTGGCAGTCCGCAGTTGTTCCACTGGAAACGGGGGGTACAGACCCGATTTTCAGATGTTTGTGTGTTTTAAGACGCACAATGTTAAGCACGTCAGTAAACGCTAGCTGGCTAATGCTAGCATGCTGTGAAGTGCCGGTGTTGTGCCCCACCGGGGACAAACAAACGTGTGTTTTATTATAAAGTTCGGCCCTTCACCGCGGCAAATCGATCGCTTTGATCCAGCTTTTGATCCAGTATCACTTCAGTCTAGAATGAAAACTTATATATGTTTGGAGTTTATCCGATTTAAACAGTATAACAGAGCAGGAACGGCTGATGTTAACATGGCCCGGAAGAGGAAGTGTCAAATGTTTCAACTTCCGGAAACCGGAACGCGGAAATGTGATAATCCCCTATAGAGATGGAGTTAGCAGCTGTATAACAGTCTGACATTAGCTAATAGTAGAGATGGAGTTAGCAGCTGTATAACAGTCTGACATTAGCTAATAGTAGAGATGGAGTTAGCAGCTGTATAACAGTCTGACATTAGCTAATAGTAGAGATGGAGTTAGCAGCTGTATAACAGTCTGACATTAGCTAATAGTAGAGATGGAGCTAGCAGCTGTATAACAGTCTGACATTAGCTAATAGTAGAGATGGAGTTAGCAGCTGTATAACAGTCTGACATTAGCTAATAGTAGAGATGGAGTTAGCAGCTGTATAACAGTCTGACATTAGCTAATAGTAGAGATGGAGTTAGCAGCTGCATCTTTGTTTGTTTCACAAAGGGGCAGCTAGCTCAGTTAAAATGCTAATGTGCTAGCTAAAACTAGCGCATTTAAAACTCGCCTGCTCTCCTTAATGCGCTCTAACAGCGTGTTTCCACGAGGACGTTTGTTGTCATGGAGCACTAAAGTGTAGTTTTATGTAGTTTTAGAAAGTCACAGCTTACCAGGAGGAAACTAAACGTCTGCATCGGTCTGCTCTCCTCTCTGCCTGCGTAGCGTGTGTGTGTGCGAGGGGGAGGGGGAGCAGAGAAAGCACTGCTCTCTGTATGGGGAGGGGGAGGAGGCAAGGAGCAGCACGAGCAGCTCTCAGGAAGGGAGGGGGGAGAGCAGAAGCGCGCAGCAGAAGTTTCTTTTTGCCGTTTGAAGCAAAACTAGAATTTTCATATCGGCCACATTTTGGCCGATTAATGAGCCAGACGCCAAAATCGGCCCGATATATCGGCCAGCCGATATATCGGTCGGGCTCTAGTATATACTCCTAGAAATAAGGTCCAGGTTTTGGTGGTCTAACCTGACGATACAAAACACCATCTCTCACACAAGTCCTGTCCCATTGTTGAACAAAGCTCCGAACCCTTTAGAAGCCTGTAGCGCTTCCTGCTTTGACGGACATTTTGCACACTGCCAAAATGACTTGTACACTCCAATCACAGAGTCTGCTTCCTGAAGTGCCTGCAAATCTGCCTTTTGCAGTATTGGAAAAGCTTGAATTGTTGAAGTACTACAACTCTTGTGTGTGTGCGTCCCAAACTTCTGTTGTTGGATTACATCTGGTACTTCAATACCATAGGTCAATGAAGAAATGGACTCACGGGTGGGTTGTATTGACATTGCATCTGCGTTTGCATTTGCAATGCCAGGGCAATATTTAACTTCAAAGTTTAACACAGACAACTCTGAAACCCAACACTGTTTCACTGACCCAAGTTTAGCTGTTTTCAGGTAATTCAAAGGATTATTATAAGTAAAAACAGTGAACTTATTTCCTAACAGATATTCCCTGAACTTGTCTGTCACTGCCCATTTAAGGGCCAATAGCTCCAACTTCCGTAAGCTATCGTTAGATATGTTCCGTTCAGAATGTCTGAGGCCTCTACTAGCAAAAGCAATGGGTCGTCGTCGTCGTCCTTCCTGTTCTTGAGATAATACTGCACCAAGTCCTGCATGACTTGCATCAATTTCAAGGACAAAAGGTTTCGCAAAATCAGCATAGCCCAGGACGGGAGCACTGACTAGTCGTTCTTTCAAGTCCTGAAATGCTTGTTCACATTCATCATTCCACCGTTCCACAATATAACACTTAGCATGGCCTCTAGATTTATGTTTTCTTCCAATGACGTCTGCCACAAGACAATGCAAGGGTGCTGCTACCTTTGAAACCCTTCCACAAACTGATGGTACTAAGATGCAAAACCTAGAAAAGACTGAAGCTCTTTTTCAGTTGTAGGCCTGGCCCATTGTGACACTGCACTGATCTTATCTGGGTCGGTAGCCACCCCATCTGCTAACACAATATGTCCCAAATACTTAACCTCATGCTGAAAAAAGTTACAATTTTGAAACTTTAACTTCAGATTGTGTTCCTGCAAACCAGCCAAAACCAGTTCCAAACAGTGTAGATGATTTTCAAAAGTAGATGAAAACACAACTATGTCGTCCTGATTTAACAGGAATGACTGAAAGGACTGGTCACCAAAGATGTGCTCCATTAGCCACTGAAAGGTACTTGGTGCATTGCATAGACCAAAGGGCATTCGTTTGAACTCAAACAATCCAAACGGAGTACAGAGTGCTGTCTTAGGCTTATCTTAGGCCAAGGATTGGCAATGCATCTTTCATTCTTTCGGTGTCTTAGCATTAATAAGCCTATAATCCACACACAGTCGGATACTCCCATCTTTCTTTTGCACCACCACTATGGGAGAAGCATAAGGGCTACAGCTTGGATGAATAACCCCACTTGAAAGAATCTCCTGGATGTGAGCTATGACTCGCTCAGTTGGGAAGGAGGCAGGCGCCGATACCGCTGACGAACAGGGATGTCATCCATTAAGGGAACTTCATGTTCTACCAGTGTTGCGCAGCCCAGATCTCCATCTCCCTGGCTAAAGACTGCTGAATGTTTTCCCAATAATGCCTTCCCTTGCTGTTCCTGTTCAGGTGAAAGGTTTGACCATGAAATGGTTGAAAGATCAAGAGTTGAACCACCACCACCATCCACTGATTGCACTACTGCCACCTGGCCCCCACCCTTTTATTCCAAAGTCACTGCACATGGTGAGGATTTTGCTTGTACCACGTTTAGTGTGCCAAGAAAGATATTTGGTTTGAGCCATACTGCCTGTGCGCCAACATTAACAGGTATCTCCACCATACATCGATTCACTGTCAACAAAGCCATAGAAATTAGTATGCCAGAAGGCAGACAACTTTCATCCTCTGAGGGCTCCAACAAAACGGAGGGAGGGATGCAGTGGATGAACATGGGCAGACAGCTGATATGAATTTCATGGGCCCTGGTGGAACATGTATAGGCCGACCTTTGACCTAACTTTTCCCAGATACCCTCGTTTTTAAAGTGAATCAATTAAATGACACTGTGACAAGGATTCTCTCCAGCCTGTTGTGGCTGATTTTAACAGGGGAGACTCAAAAAGTTCTGGGCCAAGTTTAAGAAACAGTTCACTACAGCAGCGCTGAATTATCCCCGGTAGCCCAGGAACTGAGGATTTATTTTCCCTCATACAAGGATCCTCAGGATTCTTTACAACCAAGACTCCCATATTGGAGAAGGTCTTATCCAGGACAGTAATGTCAAGTTCCAAGTGCTGGATGAACTGTTTGTCACATCATCACAAGTTTTGGCCATGTTGTTTCGGTAATTTATGTCTTTCAGCCGAAAACCAAAAATGCACTTTTAGGTCATTTTCGTCCAAAAACTTTCGGTGGCCGAATTTTCGGTGGCTGAATTTTCGGTGCATCCTAACAAAATTCCAATGATTATAATACCATTTCAAACTCTAATTATCGTTAAAACCGTGACAGATTACTGTGCTTTGAAAAACTCAATGATGCTGCTCTTTGGCTGAAAAAACAGCAGCAAACCCAGTTTGCAATGTTTAATTTATGAAAACATGGTAGAAGGCAACAAAGGCGCCAACGTGAACAGTGCTCTGGAGAATCTTCCCCCTTTAAAAAGGACAAAGAAGACGTCTAGACCCATTTAGGACGTTTTAATTATACTAGGGGGCGATTTCAATAACACCGCAATAACAATGATCATTTTTGTCACAATAAGCGTGATATGAAATTTTCATATCACTACATCTCTGAGCAGGACTGCCAGATCTTGTTAGATGATTATTGGAGAGCCACAGAACATTGTGTACTATGCCTACGTAAACACAGAATCTACCAAAGGAAAGCTTTGACTCTGTTCTTTCATCAGAAACAAAACATTTGTGTCTAGCTTTTCCATTCTTTAGTCACCTGCAGTAGAACGTGGGGTAGTTGCAGCAAAAATGCTGTTATCAGTATTGATGATGCCAGCTCTTTTTCTTGTTACCCGATTGATACCAGATCTTGCAGTATTGTGAACACTTTCTTCCTTCTGGGGGCAGTTTTGTTTTCTGGTAACAGTATCTGACTGAAGAATAATTCCTGATTTATGAACCCAAAACTGACGTTTTATTTCAGAATAATTTGAGCTAAAATAATTTTTCTTGGTCAGAAAACCGGTTTTTGTTTTTATTCATCAGAACTTGAGACGCTTCATCCGGACTCCGTCGTCTGCTGCAGTATTCTGGCGCTTTCATACTCCAAGATGAGTCTTTTCCGTTTGATGTGAGGTTTGTAGTCGGGGTCAGGACCCCCGAAGTCCTCGCAGTCGCTGCCGGACGAGTCGCTGGAGTAAAGAGAGTTCACGTCGAAGGAGGAGTCCAAGTTTTCCTCCGTCTCCTCCCCCCGGCTGCCCGCGGCCCTCCCTGCGGTCGCTCGAAGACACGCCTCCACGCTCAGCCTGCCGAGGGTCACGCACGGCTGCAGGGGTCCGGACAGCGCGGGGCTGGAGGTCCAGGACCCGCCGGAGATTCTGGCTGCCTCAGACCGGGCAGAGCTGGAAGTCCAGGACCCGCCGGTGGAGCATGTCTCTGAGACGTTTCGTGTCTCTGAAGCGTCTTGTGTCTTTGAGACATGTCGGTTTGCTGGACAGACATTTGGGTCATTGATGAGCTGCTCTGGTAGTATCTCTGCAGGTCTGCTGGTCCCGCTGGTCCTGCTGGTCCCGCAGGCCCGTCCGAACCTCCGTGACAGTCTGGAAACAGGTCGAGGCCGACAGCTGCTGGACAAAGATGCGTCCTGACAGGCCGGCGGAGGACGAGCTGGCGGAGCGTCCTCGTGTCCTGTGGGGTGGCGTGGGCGGGGAGGGGGCGGTGGACTGGACCTGGATGGGGCCTGCTGGCTGCAGAGTTCGGTGGAGGTCTGTGGGTTCTGATGAGGTCTACAGGCGGGCCCGAGCCCGGTCCTGCAGAGGGAGGTGACGTCAACCAGCCGGACCACCGGGGACAGCAGGGCCGGCTGGACCAGTCCTGAAGACCAGGTCTGAGGTAGATGATGTCCTACAGAGGGACGAGGCCCGTAACCAGACCCAGAACCAGACCTGGAGCCAGACCCAGTACCAGACCCAGACCCCGGCCCCTCTCCTGGGGCTGCTGGTCCAGAGGCCTGGTCTGTTAGTAGAAGGGAGGCAGAGGTCTGAGATGGGGGCTTATTGGGGTGGGGAGGGACTAGGTTGGAGGGGGTGAGGTCCTGGGAGGAGGAGGAGGATGATGATGAGGGGAACAGCAGCGGGGATGAAGAGACGTGGGTCTGCTGCAGTTCCTCAGAGCAGTCCTCCGGACACCCCCGCAGGATGCTGCTGACCCACCGCTGGTGCCTGGAGCAGAACTGTGGGGAGGGGGCGGCCTCTCCACCGCCCCTCCCACGCCCCTTCTCTTCCTCCCCGCCCTCCTCCGGCTCCTGAGGGTCTCCAGGATCCGGGTGGTCTCGGCCCGGCAGGACAGGACCAGGTCTGGACGAGCCCCCGGGCAGAGGCAGGTTGGAGACATAGGACGGTTCCGGTCCTGGACCCCCCCCTCCAGGAGACGGAGAACCGGCAGGACGGCAGGAAGCGACATCTGTGGAGAAAACGGGAATCGTGTCAGGACCTGACCCGCTTCACGTGCAGGACTTCACCCAGGTCTCGGTCTCAGACCACATGAGCCCGAAGTGAACTGGGATCCATCTATCGGGTCTTCCCGATGCAGTCGGCTTCATCAGGCTGGAAACTGCCGAATCCGCAGAAACCAGGAGGATCAAGGTTTTCTGGGGGATTCGCTTCTCTGCTGTGACGAGACAGTCGTCCTCAGAAGTTCACGCCACCCCCACTAAAAAAAAAAAGCTAAATCCACAACAGTTATTCAAATAACCCAAAAATGAAAAAAGTTAATAAATAAAAATTTAGTAAATTATAATTTAGTTAAATAAAATATTTATTTAGAACTGTAGTTGAAAATAATTTAAAAGCAAACAAATCTATCCCAGACCAATTTCGGGCCTTTTCTACGACCCTTCCACACGGCACCAGGGCTCCAGACTAACCTTTTTCACCAAGAGCACAGCAGCCCCTAAATTAAATTTTAGGAGCGCAAGACGAATATTTAGAGGCGCACACTGAAATCAACTTGCAAAGCAAATGTTGACATTTTCTCTCATTTTCACTGAATTACTGATAAATACTTAAATAATAAAAACAGAAACTAGAATGTTCACAGGTCACAGCACGTTTATGTCTCAGACTGGCTCTGAGTTCACTCTGCCATGCTGTAGCTGCCATGCTGTAGCTGCCGCGCTGTAGCTGCCGCGCTGTAGCTGCCGCGCTGTAGCTGCCGCGCTTTAGCTGCCGCGCTGTAGCTGCCGCGCTGTAGCTGCCATGCTTTAGCTGCCATGCTTTAGCTGCCATGCTGTAGCTGCCATGCTGTAGCTGCCACGCTGTAGCTGCCACGCTGTAGCTGCCACGCTGTAGCTGCCACGCTGTAGCTGCCACGCTTTAGCTGCCATGCTGTAGCTACCACGCTGTAGCTGCCACGCTGTAGCTGCCACGCTGTAGCTGCCATGCTGTAGCTGCCATGCTGTAGCTGCCATGCTGTAGCTGCCATGCTGTAGCTGCCATGCTGTAGCTACCATGCTGTAGCTGCCATGCTGTGGCTACCATGCTGTAGCTGCCATGCTGTAAATGCCATGCTGTAGCTTCCATGCTGTAGCTGCCATGCTGTAGCTACCATGCTGTAGCTGCCATGCTGTAGCTACCATGCTGTAGCTGCCATGCTGTAGCTGCCATGCTGTAGCTGCCATGCTGTAGCTGCCATGCTGTAGCTACCATGCTGTAGCTGCCATGCTGTAGCTGCCATGCTGTAGCTGCCATGCTGTAGCTGCCATGCTGTAGCTGCCATGCTGTAGCTGCCATGCTGTAGCTACCATGCTGTAGCTGCCATGCTGTAGCTGCCATGCTGTAGCTGCCATGCTGTAGCTACCATGCTTTAGCTGCCATGCTGTAGCTGCCATGCTGTAGCTGCCATGCTGTAGCTGCCATGCTGTAGCTACCATGCTGTAGCTACCATGCTGTAGCTGCCAGGCTGTAGCTACCATGCTGTAGCTGCCAGGCTGTAGCTACCATGCTGTAGCTGCCATGCTGTAGCTACCATGCTGTAGCTGCCATGCTGTAGCTGCCAGGCTGTAGCTACCATGCTGTAGCTGCCAGGCTGTAGCTACCATGCTGTAGCTGCCATGCTGTAGCTACCATGCTGTAGCTGCCAAGCTGTAGCTGTGTGGTGCAGGTCCCTGGATGTTGTGAGCAGTGGTGCAACGGATCAGTGACTTCACGCTTCAAATCGCTTTACGGTTTTTGAGTCATGGATCGGATCAATATTCTATTTATTTATTTCAGTATTTTCACCCAATAAAAATATTCAATTCAATTCAAGACTCATTCCACTCAGATATATGAAAGTAGATTTATGATAAAGAAATTATGATAAAGGGACCAGGAACAGATGACAAAATTGCAAGTTCATGCATGATGTTCACGTGATAATCATGATAAAGAGGGCTGGATTAAAGTCCTGTGACCCCCTGATGATTGACTTCTATTCTGGTGCCACTGATGATTCAGCCATCGCAAAGCTGCGGGGGCTTTTATTTTGAAATTCACCAGATGCTTTCCACTGCTCCTGTGTCCGATTTCCTGTCTGGTCCTGCTACATGGCTGCACTGCTGAGAGCGTGACGCGTTAGAAGCATGCGCTGTCATAAACAGACCCGACACCGCGACCAGATGCTGAGACTTCTGGTGCGCCGGTGTGGAGTTAAACCATCGACTGGAACGGCCTCATAGCGACGCAGAACCACACGGAGCGCGGCGTACACAGACCTGGTGGAAAAGTCTATCCAAAAATAAATACATAATCAACGAAACGGTCGCACATGCGTGAGTAGATGAAAAATTTACTCACTCCGTCTCACATTTTAGTCACAAAATGCAACCGTTTGGTCGCAGCCTGGAGCCCTGAGCACGCTTTGTTTCCTCTGGGAAAACCCAGAACGATTGTTCGTTACGTTTCAGAGGTAGCTCTAACCGTGCAGAACCTACACAAATGTGATGTAACTGAGTACTGTCCACTGATTGGTCATAGGAAACTGTCATCATACGTGTCATACGTGTTTCGCCCATGCAGCAACCTCCAGTGGCCACATTGAGTTTACATGCAAGAAGTCATTATTTGTAGTTCTCCCTTAATCCACTAGGAGCTGCAAAACAGATCAAATCCCCATAGACGAGAATAAACATGTTTACAGCAGGAATAAACATGTTTATAGCAGAAATAAACATGCTTACAGCAGGAATAAACATGTTTACAGCAGGAATAAACATGTTTACAACAGGAATAAACATGTTTATAGCAGAAATAAACATGCTTACAGCAGGAATAAATATGTTTATAGCAGGAATAAATATGTTTATAGCAGAAATAAACATGATTACAGCAGGAATAAACATGTTTACAGCAGGAATAAACATGTTTACAACAGGAATAAACATGTTTATAGCAGAAATAAACATGCTTACAGCAGGAATAAATATGTTTATAGCAGGAATAAATATGTTTATAGCAGAAATAAACATGCTTACAGCAGGAATAAACATGTTTACAGCAGGAATAAACATGTTTACAACAGGAATAAACATGTTTATAGCAGAAATAAACATGCTTACAGCAGGAATAAACATATCTACAGCAGAAATAAACATGTTTACAGCAGGAATAAACATGTTTACAGCAGGAATAAACATGTTTACAACAGGAATAAACATGTTTATAGCAGGAATAAACATGTGTACAACAGGAATAAACATGTTTATAGCAGATATAAACATGTTTACAGCAGGAATAAACATGTTTACAGCAGTCTTGAAATCACACATAATTAGGGGCGTGTCCTTTTGATTGACAGGTGGCAGACCGGAAGCCGGCCTGCTGACCGGTGGCTAACAGTTAGCTCCTTGTTAGCTCTCAGTAAGGTCTCAGTTTGTAGCAGAGCAGCACAACGGCGGGTTTTAGTCAGATAATCATAAGTCTAAGCGTGTCTTACCTTTATCCGCCGCTTAGGAGGCTAATCTTTGTTAGCTTCTGTTAGTTTCGAGTTAGCTCAGTTAGCATTTAGCCCAGAGTACGTCATTTCAGTATTGTAGTATTTTCTGGGAGTGGTTGATGGTAAACTCAGTAAGTATTCACATCATACTGAGTTCTGAACAGCAGTTTGTGAACCCTGCTGGTTATTATCTGCCCCCCACCCCCCACCCCCCTGATTAGATCTGTTCAGCCGCTGACTGACTCCGCCCTCTTCCTTCTGCTGGCTGCAGACGACGTGTCGGGAACGGAGCGTTTGGAAGAATACTGTGTTTGATCAGCTGCTTCCTCAGATCAGACGTGATGTCTTACATTCTGCATCACAAATATCGCAGCGAGTTCGATGTTTTAGAGGCGTGAAGCCGGAAAAGCTTCAATCAGCTGCTGGTTCTGACTGAACACGCGGCCGCTGCACTGATGTCATGCTGTGATGAGACGTTCACGTGCAGCACAGAAATCACCAACTCTTCCACAGTAAAAGGATGCATGTAGGTACTGAAGCAGAGGTGGGTAGTACCATCCCTACTCACCACAGAGCAGCAGCCCCCGCAGCCTCGTCACGATGCTGCTGGAGTCCGACGTCATCGCCTCCACCAGCAGCTTCTCCTCCTCCGTCGCAGGACTTTCCTTCCTCATGATCTGCATCAGAAACACTTCAGTCCCACGCTCCTGGACTCAGCTCAGGATCCTCAGTCCTGGTCCTGGAGAGCCGGTTTCCCAGCTGCAACCACCCCGACTCAGTCAGGTGTTGGAGCTGGGAAACTTCTAAACGGCACAAACTCACATCTTACCAAGTTTTTCTCATTTCTACTCAAAATGTCTCATCACACTTAGAATAAGAAAAAATTACCAAAAGAGAAACATTTCAGTGAGATGAAGGAACTTGTTTTAAGACAATGCATCTTATTTCAAGAAATCTCATCAAGATTATTTTGCTTGTTCTGTTTTTTTTTGTTTGTTTGTTTATTACAAGCAAAATAAAATACAAAATAATAGAAAATAATAAAATAAAATAATAGAATATACATATTCTATTTTATCTGACACGTGTATTTTTTTATTTTATTTTTCTTAGATTCATTTAACTGTAAATCTTTCAGTGTGGTTTTGCTGTGATGATGTCATCAACAGAGGTTGTTTTAAAATAAACTTTGAATTAAAAATAAATAATCTGCCAACAGATTAAGCAAATTATTCCTGATCAGATTTCTTGAAATAAGATGCATTTGTCTTAAAACAAGTTCCTTCATCTCACTGAAATGTTTCTCTGTAAGTAATTCTGTCTTATTCTGAGTAGAAATGAGAAAATCTACTTGGTCAGATTTGAGTTTTTGCCGTGTAGCACCTGCAGGACCCGGGCCTCCAGGACCAGGACTCAGGATCGGAGGTTTCAGGGGCTCACCTGGTCGATGTAGGTATCCCGCGGCAACACGGTCTCCAGCTCCCGCAGGTAGTCCAGCAGCCGGTCCTCCACCTTGCGGGCGTAGCGGTCCCCGTACTGGTCCTCCATCTGCGTCTGAGACGGAAACACGTGACATCATCAGTCTCAGGTCCGACCCGTGACCTCATACATCACCGCCGCGGTGGTCCAACACGTCTGCTGCTGCTCCACGCTCGTGTTCGTCCGGTTTATAACGGGCCTTCGTTTAAATCCACGAAGTTTCCCGTCAGCACGAAGCGGCTGCAGGTTTCAGATCAGACTTTTTAAAGACCTTTTAAGGCTTCTATGAATATTTTAATGTCATAATTGTTGGTCTTACTTTTATTGTGTCGACTTGTCAAAGATGGATTTAGCTTTGCTCTAATCCTGCGTATTTACATTGTATGTTCATTAAATGCACGTTTTTAAATCAAACTCAAACTCGAATGTCAGACCAACATTATGGATTAGCAGACGTATGAAAGTGATCCTAGAAAGTCAAAACATTTTATTCTTTATCAATTTAGTAATTAAACAATAAAAACTGTCCTTGCATTGAAAAAAGAGACTAAATCATTTCAGGACTAAAACTGATATCATCACAGTTAACGTCCTGACCCGAGTAATAACACGAACATCTGTCTGCATCAGCCGTTACCGAGGTTACCGGCACGGCTGCAGGACGGGCAGATTCTCACGGAAAAACAGAGACTTCAACCGTAAAAACCACGAAGGTTTACACGCCACTGAAACACGCGTGACTGTGACACTTACAGCTGCAGCCTGCACCATCACGGAGGTGCAGGCCTTAAAGGGACAGTACGCCACAGAATGATGGTCCTTCATCTTCTCCTCATCCTCATGCTGAGCAAGACTCTGGAGCACTTTTTAATATCTCAAATGCAGCTGGAGATCCGGGGGGGGGGTTGGTTTTCCCCTAACTTTCATATAATGGAGTTCACCGGGGTCCGAGCCAAAAAGGTCCATAAAAGTCCACAAGAACTTGTCAATATTCCTCCATGCTGCTCTTCCAACGTAATCCAAGTGTCCTGAGTGGGTAGCGTCCAGAATTTACTGGAAACCATCATTTACTAGATGTTTTATAGACTAAACAGTAGAACATCGCACTTCTCTGATGCATCCATGCGAGTTCACGACACTACAGAAGCTGCAGCGTTCAGCGACTAATCTGCTGCTAATGCAAGCGTAGAAGAAGAAATTCACTGTTTACGTTGTGCTAAGAGAGAACGAGCTGCAGACAAACACAAGAGGGGTTGATGTTGATTTAAAAGAAAAAGAAGAAACAAAGAAGGTTAAAAGAAAGAACACAAACTCGTCTGGCTTCTGTAGTGTCGTGAACTCGCATGGATGCATCGGGGAAGTACGATGTTCTGCTGTTTAGGCTCTAAAAATCTACTAAATGACGTTGTTTCCAGTAAATTCTGGCTGCTACCCACTCAGGACACTTGGATTACATTGGACGAGCAGTATGGAGGAATATTGACACGTTTTTGTGGACTTTATGGACCTTTTTGGCTCGGACCCCGGTGAACTCCATTATATGAAAGTTGGTGGATAATGACCCCCCACCACCACTGGATCTCTGGCTGCATCTGAGATATTAAAAAGTGCTCCAGAGTCTTTCTCACCATGAGGATGAGGAGCAGATGAAGGACCATCATTCTGTGGTGTACTGTCCCTTTAAGTCCTTCCGTTTAAATTTCAGTGGTTTAGACATTTTTAGATTCTGCAGGAACCCTGTTAGATGCAGCTGGTTCAAATCCACCAGGACCTGCGGGGACCTGGATCAGGGGCGCAGCCTGCTGGACAGAACCGGACCTGGACCCGGACCTGGACATGGACCCAGACCCAGACCCGGAGACCAGACCCGGACCCGGACCCAGACTCAGACCCGGACCTGGACCCGGACCCAGACCCAGACCTGGACCCAGACCTGGACATGGACCCAGACCCGGACCCGGAGACCAGACCCAGACCCGGACCCAGACCCAGACCTGGACCCAGACCCGGACCCGGAGACCAGGCTGGAAAATGGAGCTGAACGGGACCGAGGTCATGTGACCAGCAGTGTAAATGTTAGTGTGAGAAAGTAAACTGAGCCGGTTCGTATGTGACCCCCCCCCATCACCCCCCACCCCCCACCTTCATGTAGTCCGCCCGTCTGCGCCGGTCCGTAGCCAGACTTTGTGCCAGACTCTTGAAGTCTGCGTGGTTCTTCCTCATCAGGAACATCTCCCGTTGGCTCTGTTTGGGAAACAAACAAAGGTTGTTGACGACAACAACAACAACTTCCTGCATGTCTGGTGAGAAACTACGAGAAGCTTTTGGTTCCTCCGACTCTTCGACACGATTCAGGTTTGTGATGAATCAGAGCTGAAACTCGAACACGAGACGTTCAGAAACTAAAACAGTGAAAAACTCAAATCTGACCGAGTTTCACGTCGTCAGACGAAGGAAACGTTCCAGAGATACGGCAGCTCGTTTTACGAAGATGCTTCTCATTTCAAGAATATGATCACGAAAACTTAGCTTGTTCTGCTGGCAGAATTTCTTTGCTTCTTACAAGCAGAAAATCTTTCATTTGTTTTAAGAACGGACAAGTTTGTTTGTTTTTGCTTATAATAAGAATGAACATGATAATATGTGGCTGAGGTCAGCCGGACATGACATCAGCTGTTCTCAGCCGGACATGACATCAGCTGATCTCAGCTGGACATGACATCAGCTGTTCTCAGCCGGACATGACATCAGCTGTTCTCAGCCGGACATGACATCAGCTGATCTCAGCCGGACATGACATCAGCTGTTCTCAGCCGGACATGACATCAGCTGTTCTCAGCCGGACATGACATCAGCTGTTCTCAGCCGGACATGACATCAGCTGATCTCAGCCGGACATGACATCAGCTGTTCTCAGCCGGACATGACATCAGCTGTTCTCAGCCGGACATGACATCAGCTGATCTCAGCCGGACATGACATCAGCTGTTCTCAGCCGGACATGACATCAGCTGTTCTCAGCCGGACATGACATCAGCTGATCTCAGCCGGACATGACATCAGCTGACATCAGCTGTTCTCAGCCGGACATGACATCAGCTGACATCAGCTGTTCTCAGCCGGACATGACATCAGCTGTTCTCAGCCGGACATGACATCAGCTGTTCTCAGCCGGACATGACATCAGCTGATCTCAGCCGGACATGACATCAGCTGTTCTCAGCCGGACATGACATCAGCTGATCTCAGCCGGACATGACATCAGCTGTTCTCAGCCGGACATGACATCAGCTGATCTCAGCCGGACATGACATCAGCTGTTCTCAGCCGGACATGACATCAGCTGTTCTCAGCCACATATTATCATGTTCGTGCTCGGATCTTCAAGCTGAACTCATGCAGATTTATTTCGTAGCATGTATTTGTTTTATCAGGTGTTTTATAACCTGAAATCGTTTTTGTTCAGTACACTGGTGAGATCTGAGTTTTTGCAGTGAGTTTCTGCTGAGCCGGACCTGCTGGAGCCGGATCTTCAGGGGCCGGCCTGCAGATCCGGCTCCAGCAGATCCGGCTCCTGCAGGTCCGGCTCCAGCAGGTCCGGCTCCAGCAGGTCCGGCTCCTGCAGGTCCGGCTCCAGCAGGTCCGGCTCCAGCAGGTCCGGCTCCAGCAGGTCCGGCTCCTGCAGGTCCGGCTCCAGCAGGTCCGGCTCCAGCAGGTCCGGCTCCTGCAGGTCCGGCTCCTGCAGGTCCGGCTCCTGCAGGTCCGGCTCCAGCAGGTCCGGCTCCAGCAGATCCGGCTCCAGCAGATCCGGCTCCTCCGTAGCGCCGTGAGTCCCACCTGCAGCTCCGGACACTTACGCAGCGGTCCTGGTACTGAGGCAGTCTGCTTGGGAAGAACTCCCCGATCTTGGACACGGTCTGGATCATCCCCTGGTCCTCCTTCAGCATCCACATGATGACCTGGAAGCAGCGAGAACGCCTCAGGTCAGCGCTGGATCACGAGTCCCGGTCTGCACCAGCACGCGTGTCCCTACCATGGTCTTCAGGCCAAACACGATCTTCATGTGCGTGATGGCGGCCACCAGGTCCGGCAGCAGCTGGTACGTGGACTCCAGGAAGTCCAGCGCCCTCTCGAAGTTCTCCACGTTCCGTCTCTTCACGATGGAGAAGACCCGAGCCGAGGCCACGCGCAGCCTCCAGGAGTCCTCCAGGCTCAGGGGGCTGGGAGTCACGTCGGGCCAGCTGCAGGGGTCAGAACTGGGACGGGACGAGAGCCAGCAGGTCACGCGTCCCTCAGGGACGGACATGGACGACACTGCAAAAACTCAAACCTACCAAGTTCTAGTCAGAATATGTCATCTCGCTCAAAGTAAGACAAAAGACCTGAAGAGAACATTTCAGTGAGATAAAGGAACGTGTTTTAGGACAAATGCATCTTATTCAAGAAAATGTAGCTCATTCTACAGGCAGAATTTGTTGCTTATTACGAGCAAAAGACTTTTTGATTTTTACTTATTCTAAGAGTGGCCGACATGTTTTTGCTTGTAATATGAAAAAAAAAAAAATTGCCAATAGAACAAGCGAAATTTTCTTGATAAGATTTCTTGAAATAAGATGCATTGCACTGCTGTCCGGTGCAAACCTCCTATGTCCAAAATGTTTATTTTTCAGGAAGTGACAGAGAACATGTCATTTTGTAAAACCTGGAAGCAACATCATCAAACTTTGGATTGAGTTTTTACATTAAAGTCATATATTTGATTATATTCATTTATTTATTTACTTTTTTAATATTTTCACCAAATAAAGCTCACATGAAGCAGAGGGTTCTTAATGATGTAAACTGGAGATAGGAGGTTTGTACCCGACAGCAACAACTGCCTTAAAACAGGTTCCTTTGTGTTTCTCTTCAGGTCATTTTGTCTCATTTTCAGTCTGATGAGATATTTTGACTAGAAATTAGAAAAATCTACTTGGTAAGATTTAAGTTTTTGCAGTGTTCATCCACAGTCTCTGCAGCAGTGAATGAAGACATGGGGGGGGGGGTTCAGAACAAATCTGATCTTTGTCTCTCATCAGGGGTCCGTTCCACGAAGCAGGTTCAACAAACTCTGAACTCTGAGTTGATCTGCTCGGAGATATGAAACTGAGAAGGGTCTATCTGCGGCTCGCAAGACAGGGGCGTGTCGTAGAGTGACGTTAATCGACGACACGCCCACCAGGCCAATGAGAGCACGGTAAAATCTAGCCTACCCCTGACCCTTCCCCTAAACCTAACGTGTGGTCCCACCCCGCGCGCTTTTTGGGCCCAAGGCCTCAGGTTACCTTCCAAATCCATTGCCCACCCCCCTCAAAGGGGCCTCTCTTCTTGCGCGCTTTTCGCGCCGGGGGCGGCGCGTCTAGGGCGTTTGCGCGCTCGATTATATATAGTTATCCTTTGTTTACTATCCTAACTCCTCCAGACGGGGAAGTGGAAAAAAAGCACAATTTTGTCTTCACGCCGGGGCGTCGCCCCATCAGAGGGGGCCCTGACCCCAAACCCCAATTCTCTCAGAAGAAAGACACCACAGAACATAACCTAGCTACCCCCTCTCTATCCACACAGAAAGAGAAACTCTGTTCTCTATCTCCTCCCCCTTTTTCAAAACTGGTTTTGATGACCTGCTGTCCTGATGGGATGTACTGGGCTGATAATGCTGCCCCCCTCCGGACACCGGACCGTAAACTTGGCCCGAGGAGATGATGGCTGATACCGCCCCCCACCAGCTCCTCATGAAAAAAATGATGATACCCACCACCATAACACCACCAATAATCATTTGATCCACCCACCACACAGCAAAGTCCTCCGACGACGTCCCCCCTATTCACCTCATTCTGCTCCGCCCCCCCCCCTCCTCCTCCCACCATGCAGAAAAAAGACAAAAAAAAAAAAGAAGAGCAGACACACCTCCCACTCCCATACGGCGCCGCTCGCCTCTTCACCTCACCCCTCGCCTCACAGCAGCACGACACCGCCACACACGCCTCACTCTCTTATTACCCCGCCTCCCACCTTTGGCGGCCGGGGCGCGCCCCTGCTGCCCAAATCGCGCTTGGTCTGAACACACATAACCAGACCCACTCACTACGCGACATGCCCACTATAGGACACGCCCACTATAGGACACGCCCACTGGGTTGCAAGCCGCAGATAGATACACTTGTTTTAACCATAGACTGTATATAATTACTGGACGTAGCTTCCGGTCTCTTCTGAATAGAGAAATGTGAAGCCAGTTGGGCGTGTCTTACCGTTGCCATCTTGCCGTGTCACGTACGTCGTCACTCCAGGAAAATACTAAAAAAATGGGCACAACGCGGCCGCGGGGCAAATGATTGACAGCTGACGTACTGTGGGCTAAACGCTAACTGAGCTAACACGAAACTAAGAGGAGCTAACAAAGATAAGCCCCCTAAAGCGGCATGGTTAAGGTAAGACATGCTTAGACTTGCAATTCGCTGACTAAACACCGCCGTTGTGCGACTCTGTAACAAACTGAGACCTTATTAAGAGCAAAGAAGGAGCTAACTAGGAGCCTCCGGTCGGCAGGCGGAGCTTCCGGTCTGCCGCATGTCAATCATAAGGACACGCCCTTAATTATGTGTAATTTGAAGAATAAATAACATCTAAACGAATGAGTTATAAAAAAATTCACCCCCCTCACAGTTGACATGAAGGTAAACTTGACCTAATAAACCTAAAATGATTTTTTGAACCAGGCTGTAAACCTGTTTATTTCTGCTGTGAAGTTGGCGTTTTTAACATGGGAGTCTATGGGGATTTGCTCACTCTTGGAGCCAGCCCCTAGCGGATGAAGGGAGGATTACACTATTTACAACAAGGAAGCGAGCTTCACTGTTCTGAGGCGGAGTTTGCCCCTTGGTTTTAACCCGGCGCTACCAAGATAAAAAGCCAACATCAATTGAGCGCCGATTCGACGAGTCACCATGGTAACGTAGACGCGAGGGCGGGGCTGCGCTCGCCATTGAATGGAGATATAACTTTTAAAGCCTCATATGATGAGTTTGAACTGCTGCCGCTGCTGCAAGCAAGAAAAGAAAGAAAGAAAGAAAGAAAGGCGGCATGGGAGAAGATTTAAGTTCAAATGCTCCTTTACAATCACAACGATGTTATAGAGTAGAACTGTTAAATGGTAACGCGACAGTCTCGTATAATGTCATTTGGTTCCAGGTGGCTGAATATGAATATCTGGTTGGTCTAATGGTCTGCGCGCTTTCCTGCCACTTGGGGGGCGAATGTTCAAATCCAGCTTTGTACTTTTACCACAGTCTTTTTATTTATTTAACTTGAGTGAAATCCCTCAGGGAGAAGTGCTCTGGTCGGCAGCATTTCGATTAAACCGTCGCATTTCTCAAATGCCCTGCGTCTACAATGAAAGAAAAAAAAAATCTATTTGCGAAAAAAATGCAGGGTAATAGACAATATGCTTCGAGAGAAAAGCGTATGGCAACATAAAAAAGCCACAGCAAGAATTGAACAGCAGTTCTCCGCGTGGGTAAACGAACACGTTAACCATTTAGCCAGAACCACAGACAGCTGGAGAGTCAAATGATAAACCATCTCTTGTAAACGGAGAGACAGGACCTGGTGACCATGGCTGGTGATATTATAAATGTACGGACGGATCAGCTCGTGTATGTAGATAACTGACCGTGATGTGTAACTGTAACGTCAGTAAATGACAACTGTCAGGGAAATAAAACTTCTATCCGTGGTCTGATAATGATCTCTGAATATTTAACCCTTCATGCAGCATCTTAATCCATGAAATCCTCATCAAAAGATAAAGATGTAACCTACCAACTCTGATTTACGTTTAACATGTTTTATTTAAGACGGCAGCAGATAAAACTCACCGCTGATGAATGAATGAATAGCTGAGGAAATGAAACGGTGAATGTGACTAAAAGTGGGTGGAGACAGTGAGAAACTCAAGGTTTCTCCACACTAACCTGCTCCAGACCAGGTTAGTTTCAGAGAGTCTGTTACCATGGTAACTGACCGAGGTTTACGTTCCCCCTCTTTGTGAAACAGGCTTGAGTTCCTCCTCTTTCCCTGGGTTGAGTTACCTACCTTTGTGTTACGGAAAACTCAGTTTCATTAAACCTGCTTCATGCAACAGACCCCTGATCTTTGCTGGGGAGGATTTTCTGCCTCTGAGTATCAAACATCTCTGCAGGACCACCCACCTTCCTGCAGGTCCACCAGCTTGTGAGCCCAGACGTGCTCTATGATCCAGACCGGGAGCTTCCTGGACCTCCGGGACCGTCTGGTGTGCAGTCCCCCCTCCATCCGGCGCGTCTCTGCGGGATCCGGGGACGCACGAGCCCGGCGGGGCTCTTTAATGTCCCGGCTGCCGGGCCCTTAGCCCCCCAGCCGGACATGTACCGGCATGTTGGGGACATGAACCGTTGGACGCGGTTTCTGCTTTCAAACGGCTGCAGATTACTTCCGGGAGCGAGGAACAGGTCGCTTTCAAAATAAGATTCCAATGGTTTCGTTTAATTTTTTTTTTTTTTTAATAATAATTAAAAAAAAAAAAATAGAACATATGTGTGCAAGCAAAAATAAACTAAAGGGACACAGAAAACATTTAACTTAAATATTTCTCAATCAGTGAAGCCAAGAAACAAGCTGACTTCTTCTTATTATTATTATTCTTATTATTAATATTATTATTCTAGTATTAGTAACTAGTATTCTATTAGGGGAGACCGGGAGGGTTGTAATACTCTTAGTTTAACTAGTTAGAAAGGAGCTGTGATGATGTCACAGCTAGCTGGTAGTCTGGTGTTTGTCTGGAGTTAAAAACTGTTCTGGAGCCAGAAAAAAAAAATTCCAGATATGAAACCAAAAGTTTCATCCACAATATTTTTGCATCATGTTGTAGATAATTGTTTCAGCTCTATCAGCTCAATAAGTTTCTCTAGTTTCATTTAATCTGATGTGTTGTATTAGTGCTAGCTTTGAAGCTAAATGCTAAAACGGGTTAGCTTTTTAATGGCCGCCTGGCGTGGAGATGGTGGTAACAAATGTCACATATTTGCCACAACTGCCAAACCTGATTACACACATGTATTATGCTTTAGGCCATATGCTTAGTTGATGATCACTTTGTCAGTACGTCTGCAGCTAAGACACAGATCAGCTGTTCGGTTGATTTTAGGCTACATGAAGCCGACTCACATCTGCACATCTCAGAGCGGCTTGTTGGTGTTTCATGGATCTCCAAAGTGTCCAAATGACATCTTTACATTAACCTGTTTCAAGGTACAAATAAACATAACGCAGAGCATGTTATACTTTATTATTCTTGTTACATTTATTTTATGTCATACATACATTTTTCATTGTATTGTATTTATTTTTTCTGGTATTAAATTTATACTCTTCATTTAGTTTATCTTGATTATTTTTGTAGTGTTACAAGAAAGGTTATTACAGTTATTCCGCAGATGTTCCCATCAGTCTTCATCACACTGCACTTACTCTTATTGATTAGTGGGTTATACTCGAAATATTCCGATGGTTTGTACTACTAAAAATAGTTATAAATACTTGAATACTTTTTATTAATACTTGAAAATGCTGTGGCGTTTTCAACCTGCTGCAACTTTAGCCATTTTCATCTACTAAGCAGCTTCTTCTAGTTCAGATGCAGCAGATTATAGCCGCTATACTGCCCCCCTGTGGAGGAACAGTGGAAGAACAGCAGCTGCTGCAGGACAGACATCTTTCACGTCTGATCTGGGAGAATAAAAGGAATCAACGAAAACTAAACTGAATTTATCTACAAATCAGGTTAGTTTCCCAGTTCGTTTTGATTGTTCTTTGTAGTTTCTATTTCTTTGTATTTTTTTCTCTTAATTTTCGTTTGTTTGTTTTTTCTGTGGGAACTTTTTTTTTTTTTTTTTTTACTGCTAGTTTAGTCTTAGTTAACTATAATAACCCTGGTCACAAGTGTACAGTTCCTTTTTTATTTTTCATTGAAATGCTTCCCATACATTTATTAGTGTGGATCTTTTTTAATCATGATAATTTGATTTTATATCATCCCCAAGTGGTGTTACAACTCACCCCGGTGCTGGGGGAAGAGTTGTAAATACCCACACCACTTTATGTTTGACATTAGTTTTACAAATCTGTGATGGTGTGGTAGAAGTCCAAGTGTATGTCATTTATAGCAGACAGATATGGGATCACATGTCAAAATTTAAGAGCTCTAGCACAGAGGGAGCACTGAGTAAGACTCAAACAAAAAGTTACTATCACCCCCGGTGTCCCCTATGAGGTATGCTGGTGTCTTGTAAGCCCATGAGGGCTGGGCACCATTTTTGTGCAGGACACTTAAATAAAATCCTTACTTATTATCATTAATAATAGCACAATAATGTTGTTGTTGTTGATTATTATTCATTATTATTATTATTGTAAATGTAAAAAATAAATAACTAAAATAGAGAATCAATACATATTTCAAGAATCCAGTCAAAGTAATTAACTTGGACTGAGTCAGGGAAAAACACTGCTGACTGAAAAAGTCAAAAACACAGACACCAAAAAAGTTACCTTTTCCATCCTGTAGGATTCCCCATCTAACAAGGATATCAGGCACATAAGAACAAGAAAAAAGGGACATGCAAAAATAGAAATATGAAAAATAAAACACAAAAAATGGCGGTATTATCACTTCAGATTAAACTGTTCAAGGATTAAATATTATTTAATATTACAGGTTCAGATATCAGGTTATTCTCCAAAGAGTCAACTTGTTTATTTTCAATAAAAGGTCCACATTTGATGGCCGTCTCTGTCACATGGGGTGGTACGACATCCTGCAGCTCCACATCCTTCCAGAAAATAGTGACAATTACCACTGAAAAATAAATTATCCAAATCTTATTCATCGCCTCCACAAAGTCAACAATATCAACATTGTTTTTTCGAACGGCTTTTTCTTTTGAGAATATCAGACAGTGAAACCAACTCCCAGAGAGTCTGAAACTGGTTGTCGACATAAACCTGTTCTCCACTAATCTGAAGAAGTACGGCATGTGTTTGCTCCCCAACTGTGTCAGCATCAGTCCAGCTAATCTGTAAACAATTTTATTACTGGCTGTGTGTATATCTTATATTTACAGTATTTCGTGGTATTTTACACCAACTGTAGTTTGTTCTGTAATGTGTTTTTAAATGTGTGTACCTGCCCGGGGACAACAGATGGAAATTAGCAAGAGCTAACATCTCTTCTTTTTAAAACACTATTTTGTACACAGTCTCTGTCAAATAAACTAAGAAACTGAACTAAAAATTTTCAATTAAATGTATACAGAAGTTAAATATACACTGCTTGGCCAAAAAAAGTCGCCACCTGGATGTAACTAAGCAAATAGGTACGAGCTCTCCTATTGGATAATTACTGCATGGGCAATTATCTTTCAGCTGGCAACAAGTTATTTAACCCCAACTGGTGCAATGACTTGCTTCTCATTTCCTAAACAACCATGTGGAAAGACACATCCGTGGTCGTGGAAAAGATGTTAGTCTGTCTGAGAAGGGTCAAATCATTGGCATCAAGAGGTGAAAACATCTAAGGAGATGCAGAAACTACTAAAACTGGGTTTAGAACAGTCCAACGCATTATGAAAAACTGGAAGGATAGTGGACCATCGTCTTCCAGGAAGAATGTGGCTGGAAAGGCAGATGAAGTGATGCAGCATCATGCCTAGTGCTACTGTATGAGTCTGTGGGGGCAGTGTGATGATCTGGGGTTGCTGCAGTTGCTCAGGTCCAGGTTCAGCAACAAGTAACAGTAG
>JALJCO010000518.1:0-106698 GCA_023101725.1 Atherinomorus stipes | reverse complement strand
TTATCCTGATTTAGATGCAAAGAGTTAATAGACATCCACGTTTACCAGTCTTAAGGTAGTTTAACAGTTGGGACATATAGCCATCACCAGTATGTATGGGAATGTAAACTTGAATATCATCGGCATAGCATTGAATAAGATATATCATTTTTCTGGAATATCTGACTTATGGGAAGTAAATGCAGGGAAAACAGAAGGGGACCAAGGATTGAACCTTGAGGAGCCTTACAATCCAGAGCAGACCGGGTGGAGGTGAATTGTCCTAGCTGTATCTATAAATGATAACTATAAATGATCTGTGTGTTAAATATGACCGGAACCAGTTTTGCTTACAGTACCCTTGAGACCCACACATGGTGTTCAAGGCGAGAGATCAGAATACGATGGTCCACAGTATCAAAGTAAGATCTAATTAAATCAGAGCCGCTGATCTTCCTGCGTCAAGGCCCCAATAAATGTCATTGAATATTTTTAGAAGAGCTGTTTCAGTGCTGTGAGCCTGTTTAAAGCCCGGATATCAGAAATGATGTCTAGAATGGTGGCATTTTTAGACCCTTCTCACACGTGTCGTTGCTGATCACGTGACAGTTACGGTGACGTACATGGGTGGCAGAAAGATCAACACAGCAGGTTTACTGCTGCGGGTTCGGCTGCTGCAGCAGCAGTAACTTGATAAAAAATACTGAGTACCTTCGTGCTTTGTCTTTGGATGCGCCGATCGACATTCCAGGATGGGATTTAATTTTCCAGGCTGCCTGCTGACCTGATCGACAAGTGAAATGTGATGCTGTCATAAAACGTGATGAATTTAACTATCTGCTGCAGCAGCAGGTAACAGCACTGCTGTCGATGGTGAGTTTCCTACTAATTCTGTTTTTGGTGAGCTGGTCTCAGTTTGGTTATATTTATCTACATAAGAATAATGACGATGCAGCTAAAATGCAGCAACCGGCAGTTGTTTTAACGTTTTTGGCGCGACCAGACGCTTCACGTTTGTCAGTTATTCAGAGACAAACAGACGTCTGATGGAGGATTATTCTGTCTTCCTTCAGGTAAACATGAGACACCCCGTTGTCCCCAGCTTATGTCCCGTCCATCTTCGTTTTTTTCTGCGATCCAGATAAAAGAAGACAAAAGGAAGATCGGGAAACGTCTGCAAGAACACAGCAAGCTAACGGGAGTTTTCAGTTCTCAGTGTTAATAAAACTTACAGACTTTTATTGTCCTTTGTGGTGTCAATAAACTAAACCGTCATAAAACAGCAATTTTCTCTTCAGTTATTGTAACCTTAACTCATAAATATAATGTGATGCTGTCCATAATGTTTACATGGTGTTAACGTTATCTGGTCTGCTGTTTTCATCTCTGACATGAAGACAGAAAATACTCTAGGAAACTTTCTACAGTTGAAGGTCCGATACCGTCCTGCACCAGATATTTGGAAGCTTCTACCAACAGTAATCTTTTATTTCTGCTCCTGTGAAATGTGACTGTCGATGGACGAGGTTGTAAATGTCATGCTAAGCTAATCAGGCAGCAGCATCTCTGTCTGGTGGCAGTTTTGGAGGTTTGTAAACCAGGATTTGGAAAATCGTAACGTCTTGAGCACCAACAAAGTGCAAAATTTATGAAAATATGGCTTTCTGAGCTGCCCACATCAAAACCGAACTGGCTTAAAAAGTGTGAAGTCATGTAGAACCGTCATTAATGAAACAGCTCACAGCAAATTTGCGGTCACTACTGAGTCCTGCAGTGGTCCAGGCTAGCTTTTAGCCACCTAGCTAACATGACTGCGTGACCAAATAGTCACGTGACTGAGAGGGGTCTATATAAAAGCACATTTGTCTGGACAAATATAATGATAACGTCAAAATTACCTCATAAAAGTTTATTTTAAGAACTGATATCAGCCATTTCATGCTTTTCTTGATAAGTGATTTTGGTGGTTAAGTTCTTAGCATCGGTATCTATGGCATTGTTCTACCAAAAACAGGTTTTAGACATTTCTAGATTTTCTTTTCTGTCTCTTTTAGTCACACGATTCACACCTCAGTTGGTACTCAATTGCATAACCATTATTTTTGATGACTAAGTTGGTTTCTTTATTTTTTTCCATGGCTGTATATCCTTCCTTGATCTTTCATGGATCAGCGTCTGGTTGTGGGGGCTGATCTGGATCCTGGACGCTGACAGTCCAGAGCAGAAGCAGCACCAACAATGATGGAGGATGCTTCACATCTACAACACGGGGAATATCATCTCATGGCTTTAATCCCAACAACGTGTGGGTGCCTCTGTGACACTGTTCTGATCCATGGTGTCAGATGCAGCACTGAGGTCCAACACAACTAGAGATGCACTGATCTGATACCTGGATCTGATATTGGCTCCGATATTGTCTAATTAGCTGGATGTGATGAATGAGGCTCATGTAGTCATTTCTCATTAATATCATTCACAGCAACACAGTTACAGCCAGTGATGTCATCACGCAGAGCAGAGACGTGATATTTATTTATTTTTACTGCTAACTATACACTTTATTTTTTAATGAATAATATTGAAGTACGTTCATATCTACAGTATTAATTTATTCCCTTTTGTAACAAGGCTAAATGTTTATGTCAAACACGAGCGCCCCACTCACTCACACGGCGAGGTGTAAGCTTCATTCATTCAACAGTATAAATCGGTATCGACAGCACAGATATCGTACAGGTATCGTACAGGTATCGTACAGGTATCGTACAGGTATCGACCTGGATCAGTGCATCTCTAAACAGAACCAGAACAGACAGGAGGCGTTTCTGAGGAGAACCCACGAAGAAAAGCATCCCAAACATAAATCAGACTCTGCAGACGCCTTTAAAGCTGCTAAGAACTGATCATCATCATCACCATCACCATCATCAGTGACAGCAGCTGAGGCTGCTGCTGTGTTTGAGCGTCACCCAGTAAGACTGGAGGGGGTGAATAATGGATTCTCTTTTGCAAAGCTCTATAAATGTCATTCATAGAGATTATTGTTGTTGACAGTGGGAGGTATGTAAACATTCTAACTGCTACATTACTGCAGTGAAGTGTTGTTTACAGGTTGTTTACAAAGATCGTGGCACTGACCAAAGAATGACGGGTGTAGCTGTCATTCCCCAAGCTGACCAGCAGATGGCAGCATCACACAGCGACTGCTGGGGTTGTAGAGAGGATGAAGAGGGAGGAAGATCAGCTCCTCACATTTTCCTCAGTGTCAGAGTTTCCGTCAGTGGATACAAGATTCATCCTCATTTCATTCCATTTATGTAGATAAAAAAAAAAACGATCAGCATTTGGGTTGTTCTCTCTCATTTGCTTTGTATTTGTATACTTATTTGCATGTTTGGTAAATAAATAATTTATTAAACTTAATATCGAACTTATTTTATTTATAGGTAAATGAATAAATAAATAATTTATTCATAGGTAAATAAATAGATAGATAGATAGATAGATAGATAGATAGATAGATAGATAGATAGATAGATAGATAGATAGATAGATAGATAGATAGATAGATAGATAGATAGATAGATAGATAGATAGATAGATAGATAGATAAGTGATATATTTATAGATAACCAACTTAATTAACTCCGTTTAACTAAATATTCAACTTAATATATTTGTAGGTAAATGGATAGATACATAAATACATAAATAAATAAATGAATAAATAAATAAATATTTATAGGTAAATAAAGAACTTAATTAACTTATCAAAATTATTTGATTTCATTTATAGGTAAATAGATACTAGATAAATAATAATTGATAGGTAAATAAATGAATAAATACATAAATAAATACACAGATAAACAGATCAACAAATAGATAAATTGAAAGATAAATACATTATTTACAGATAAATAAATAGGTAAATAGATAAATAGCTTTTTGTTGAAAGCTATATTTATTTTCAAGTAAACAACCCCTGACAGTTTGTTTTGTGTAACCAGTGTGATGCAGGGTCAGGATCAGGACCAGGGTCAGGGTCAGAAACAGGATCAGAACCAGGTTCTGGGTCAGGGTCAGAGTCAGGATCAGGATCAGAGACTCTAACAGGAGCTGAGAGCAGGAACCGCATCCTCAGAGATCTGGACCAATGCAACCAGAACCTGCTCTTCCTGAGGGAAGACCTTCTCAGTGACTTCTGGCCCAAAACCTTTTAGAAATGTGTCTGAACTCAGTCGGAGGAGAATTTCCCGCCTGCGTGCTGTAAATGTGTGTGCAGGTGTGTGTGGGGGTGTGGGGGGGGGGGGTGGGGGTGTAGGTGTGCAGGTTCAGGGTACGGTGGATGCAGGGGAGCTGCATATAAGCACCAGGAAGCCGCCTCTGCAAAGCGTGATAAAAAGCTCCCATCATGCACCTGTGCCCGCACGGACGCTCTGTCATCCACATCAGCATGAGTTTGATAGAAGCTGCAGGACGAGTCGGAACAGTGAATCTGCTCTCTGAGGCTTTCTTGACATTTCAGTGCCTTCGGGGGAAACTGTCAATATTTACATCCATAATGTTTACTGTGATTGACGGCTCGGTCTCGAGGCTGCACGTTCCAGCTGGAAGAATAAATGCTGGCTGTGTTGGCTGACAACAAGCAGCAGCGTAGTAAAGTTTCCACGCTGCCGGCTGGAACTGACCTTCCTGTCCCCATGTCACACATCTTCTGTCAGGGGTCCAGTTTGCATGTTGAGACGTATAAATCCTGTCTCTGCCTTCCTGTTTCATGTTGCTGTTTCCACGGGAACTCTATTCATACGAAGGACGTGACACCAGTGACCCAGGTCGTGGACCAGTATCTGAGTTTTCCTGTTGAGCTAGAGTTTAGGAACAGATGGTAAACAGTCGGAATAAAGACTTCCGGACCTCCAGCTTCAGTCTGAGTCAGAAACCACTGAGTCTGATTCCACTTTGGTTGGAAATGAGGAGCATTGTCGTCCTGGTGCGCCTGGTTTTAATTCAGGACGTCTGTTCTTAGTTTGTGAGGAAGTGTGTTCCACAAGGTTCGATTTTAGGCCCACGCCTTTTTATTATTCACATGATAATTAAAACAGGACATCAATCTGTATGTACAGTCGTCCTCAAAGTTATTCTTACCCTACAATTAAAGAAAAGGATAAAATCACAATAATAATTCAAATAATAAGAAACCAAAGAAACTAATAATAAATAAAAATTTACAAAATTATGAATCAGTGAAATAAAATATTGCTTTCAAATTGTGTTTGAAAATAATAATTAAAACAAATAAATAAAACTGCCCCAGACACATTAGCGCGCCTTTCCATGAACATGGACCAACATACCTGTCAGCAGGTGCAGACGTCTGATTGGACGTTGCAGAAAACACCTGATTGCAGTGATTGTCTCAAAGTGTTGCTCAACAAGAGTGCCATCATGCTTGTTTACTTGTTTTATTTTTTGTGTGCTTGTTTTTAATATTTCTTTCAAACCACAATTCAAAATCAATGTCATGATTTTCATAGAATTTTTTATCCATTATTACTTTTGTCAATTTCATCTTATTTCACTGACAGCTGGTTTTTTCCTTCTTTAATTGGAGCGTAGGAATAATTTTGAGGATGACTGTATCTTTTTAAAATCTCACATATTACAGTTATTCCTGCTACAATGAGACCCGAGGTTCTGGTGCTGTTTTCAGTCAGTCAGGAGTGGTCCACATCTCCAGGAGTCTCCTCACAAAACGTTGGAGAAATTACATCAAATCTCCAAAACAAAGTGAGAGCACCTCTGGCATGTCGGTCGGTGTTAAACATTTTCCCACTCTGGAGAAAATGACACCTGGACACGAAAGACACCAGAGTAAGAGACAACGCTGAGGATGAAATGTGCAAAGTTTCTGAGAACCGTAGGAACATCCAGAAAATGACTTTTGGATCGATTCTAGGAAACAGTTCTGGGACAGTTTGACCTGCTCAGCCTCCCGTCAGAGAAGCTGAACCAGATTCAGCTGAGACGGGACCTGAAAGCGTTGTCCAAACCCCTGTTGCAGACCAGGTTCACCAATCTGGGGAAACCCAAGTAGCTGGATCCAACATGCCTGCAGACCGGTCTGTACAGACCTCCACCAAACCACCACTGGACAATCGGACACCGGTTGCTGAAGAAATCAAGTTTTTCATCAAGGAAGCAGTCAACCAACCAACAGGAGGTCAACAGGGAAAGAAACGACACAAGAAAAAGAAACGTTCGTCTGGGGAGCCCAACTATCATCTTTTCCTAGAGTCGTTGGACCAAACCTATGAGGGTTTCCTAGAGGACTTTCCTGAGCTACCAAAGTAGTCCAGGAGAAAGGTGAGATTAATGCCTGCCGCACACGAGCGCTTTCTGCTGAGCTAAAAGTCATGGAGGCCGTTTCCTCAGCAGATTGTCGCCATGTCGCCTGATTTTTGGTGAGTTTTCTGCTTCACGAGGCCTTGAGGTGAAAACAAAACACGTTTGATATTTTTTGCCTCGCGAGGCGAAAAACTCACCGTGTGCGCTCAACTTGAGCTCTGCTCAAGCACCGCTGGTCCTTCGTCTCCTTCCACCAGGAATCGGTGGAGGACAGCGAGGTGTGTTTTTTATCACCCATTATCACGTCCTCTGTAGAGGGAGGGACAGTGGTTTCCTGCTTCCTCAAGACCTCCCGGTTCCAGTATGTTATGTTTTGTCTGCTGTCTGTCTGATCTTGGACGGGTTGTACTTGAAAGTAATTTAGTTGTACTGGGACGCTGATTACAATGACAATAAAAGCCTATTCTATTCTATTCTATTCTATTCTATTCTATTCTATCGTAAGATCTAGCAATCAATCAAAACACGTCTGCAGATCACATGATTTCAAGATGGCAGCCTTCTGTCATCACGTTAAAAAACTTGATTGACATTTTGCCAAAAGATCCAAAGACTGAAGGCAGAAAAGTTTTGAGGATCTTTTGTTAGACATTGAATTGTGTTATTGTATTTAATTTTGATTTGTGTAATCAAACCAGTTGGTGGCGGTGATGCTCCTTTGTTCACCAACTGCCATTAAACTGGAAAGAAGAAGAAGTCATGTAAGAAAAATGAATGAAACTGAGACAGAGACGATATCTGGATGGATGTTTCTGAAGTCCGACGAAACATCACATAAGCAGGTCCAGTCTGGCCGTTTTTCCACCAATTTATCCTCTAAAATGTAACGGACTACATCGCCGTGAGCTGCCATCTTGAAATCATGTGATCTGCGGACGCGTTTTGATTGGTCACTAGATCTTCTGTCCTCAGTGGAGCTCAAGTTGAGCACATGGTGAGTTTTTCGCCTTGCGAGGCAAAAAATATCAAATGTGTTTGATTTCCTCCTCAAGGCCTCGTGAGGCAGAAAACTCACCAAAAATCAAGCGACACGGCGACAATCTGCTGAGCAAACGGCCTCCATGACTTTTAGCTAAGCAGAAAGCGCTCGTGTGCGGCAGGCAGAGTCTAACTCCGGCATTTTGCTGAACAGTGAAGAATTTCCTGCACTGCAGGCAACATCTGCAGACCATGAGGCATCTTACTATCCCGACTCCAAAACCTCTCCCACATAACTGGCGACGCCCTCTGTTGGCTAGCTTCGTATCTTGCAGACCGTAAACAGTTCATCTCCATCAATAACTGCTACTCCTCAGTTGCCCCCCTGTCCCAAGGAGTCCCCCAGGGTTCGGTGCTGGGTCCTCTCCTCTTCATCCTCTACATCAGAGGTGTCAAACTCATTTTAGTTCAGTTGCCACAAACGACACGATTTGATCTCGGATCTCGATTTTTCCCGGAGAGGGAAAATGATCACACAATAACCTATAAATAACAATAACTGCAGATCTTTCCCTTTTTTTAGTACATTGTAGAGATGTTTATATTTAATGAATTTTACTTTTAGAAAAGATGAACATGAGATTTATTGAGAAACAGAATTGATTCCAACAATATTTTTCCTTTGATTATAATATATTTTATTTATTAATTTTATGTTTTAATTTCAGTCAACATTTTATATATATTTTTACATAACAAAATATTTATGTACATTTTAATACAAACTCATATAAATCTGAATTTATTCAATTAATTTTCTGATAAAACTTCCCAAATATTGAATATTTTAGATATATGTGTCTTTACAGATCACAATGGTTTTACAAAATCACTTTAATCTTGAATGGCAGGTATATTGAACTGAAAAATACAATATTTCACATTATGATTGGGGACTTTTTAAGAAAAATAAGATCTCCACATGTGTGAAGTACTGACCTCATAATATTTACTATGAAGTCAGATCTGTAAAGTATTATTGAAATACTTCATATCTAGACATTTAAAAAGATTGTAAGCTCTGGGGGACCAATTAGAAACTAGAGTTTGTTTTATTGTTTTAAATGTGACATTTAATAATTCACCTCGCGGGCCAGACTGGACCCTCTGGCGGGCCGGTTTTGGCCCCCGGGCCTTGACTTGGGTGCTTGACACCCCTGCTCTACATCCTCCCCCTCGGTCAGATCATTCAACACCTATGCTGATGACTTTCAACTCTCTGTGACTCCTCAAACCCACACCCTAACCCTAACCCACACCCCCCTATCAAACGTCTCTGATATCAGCCACTTCATGCAGAACTATTTTCTTAAGCTTAACTCTAGCAAATCAGATGTTCTCCTCATCGGTTCCCTCACCTCCACTCTGCGTGATTTCCATCCTGTCACCCTCGTCCCATTGCCGTAACTTCGGTGTCATCTTTGATGAAAAACTCACCTTCACCCACCACATTAAATCTGTCACCAAAACAGCTTTTCATGACATATTTTCATAAAGTTTCACAATGTAGTATATTTATTTTTAATTTATTTAAATTTTCATTCATTTTGATCATTAATAATTGTATAAATAGATAACTATCATATAAGACAAACTAATCAATTTTTCCCCACTAAATTTAGACATATTTGTACATCCATACACTTTACATGTTACATACAATGAAATATAAGATAAGATCAATTAGATAAAAGACATAAATATGTAAATGAGGTCAAATAAAATTGAAACTTTTCTTATTTTCTCCAGAAATATCCGTTTGTTCCTGTTCATTAAATGTAAACCTGTTAATAATGTACTTGTACTTCTTTGTACTACAACGTGAGGTTATCATGCTGTTATCTGACCTACTGAATGTACAGGACCAGTTTGGACCTGGTCTCAGAGGGTGTTAGGATGGTGGGGGAGTTATTTTGCGGTGCTTATTTGGGTGTCTGAGAGGTCGACGCTTTGACCCCCGGTGAGGCGTCAGCCCCTCACTGCCCGTAGAAACGAGGAAAACCTGAACCTTGAGCCTGATCAGTGCAGAGCTTCTCTTCATTACCCGTTCTTGTCTATCCTCAAACATCATCTCGGGTCCTTCCTTCACCTCCGTGTGACCTGCGGACTCTCAGATCCTGGTCTCTGATCCAGCCTGCTGGTTATTGCACTGGTTTCTGGGAATGTGAGCCGCCTCCCCGCTCGGTTCAGCTATGTGCTAATAGACTTACACTGATCTGAAAGGTCGGGGTGACACCTGAGCCTGATGTTTCTCTCCTCCCTGAAACATAAACCAACACGGACTTTCCCTCACATTTCTGCATTTCTGCAGCTTCCACTTACAGTCTCTGCAGCTCATTTATGCTCTAAATGCCAAAAACAGAAATGTTTTACGGGTCTGGGTCTGAGACCGGGACCAGGTTTCAGCTCAGCTCCTAAAACAGATCATCATTTCCCTCCCAGCTTGTTTTTCTATCAGCTTTGATTCATTTGAACCTCCAAAGGTTTGTTATTCTTTCACAGGTAAATTCTGAATTCATCCATTTTTCATTTTTTACGAGTGTGCATGAAAAATATTTTCACCTGCATGAAGGTTGTGATGGTAACACACTTGTTTTGTGTGTGAATGCATGTCCCAAGATAAATGTGAGACTCAGCAACACCAGCAGCTTCATGGAGAGTCAGAGAAAGAGTAGAGGATTTTACTCGTTCCTCAGCATAATTAATACTTTTCTTCCCCCAAATACTGGAAAAAATTGGAATAAAATAGGATAAATTAAACAAAATAATATAAGAATTAATGCTAAGTTAAATTGAATTAAATTAAATCATTTTTGGGACTAAATAAATCAATTAAAAAATAAAAAAAAACAAATAAAAAAATAAATATAAACAAAAATATTTAAGAAGAAAATGATAAGATAAACAATACATCCCCCCAAAAAGAATGTATAAATAGAATAAAACAAAATATAATAAGATAAATGAATAATCAAATTAAATTAAATTAAATTATTTTGGGGGATGAAAGCAAAACAAATGAATAAAAGTAGAAAGAAATTAAAAGAAAAGAACATACTAAAAAAAATATATACATCAAAGAAAATAATAAGATAGTCAATACCCCCAAGATAAAGATAAATAAAACAATATAAAATAACGTAACAACAAAAATACAATAAAGTGAAACTTAAATTAAATAAAGTAAAAATAAAAAACAAAGTATCATAAAAATAAAATGAAATAAAGTTAATTAAAATTAAATTAAATAAAATTAAATAAAGATGCAGCATGCCATCTAGAGAAACGTCATCAAGGATTTTTCACATTCAGCTTCTTCACTGTCCCTCGCCTGAGCTGGGATTAGCTGGGATAGGCTCCAGCAACCCCCGCAACCCTGAACTGGATGCGCGGTACAGAGAATGACTGACAGACAGATTCTTCACAGACCCGGTCCATAACGTTCCACCTGCACTCCCGCAGGAACAAAACAAACTGGGACGTCATCTCCTCACTGGCTGATGCTCGTACTCATCGTTGTGCAAAACCCATCTGTTGTAACCTTCAACCAGTAGAGAGATCGGGTCATCTCCTCTCCACACCTCCCAGTATGACCGCCACCCCTCTGGGACCGGACCTGTAAGACCGCCACCCCTCTGGGACCGGACCTGTAAGACCGCCACCCCCCTGGAACCGGTGCTCCCTTCACCAGGTGAATCTCAGATCTTTAAATCTGCTTTTAACTAACATTCGGCCGGTTTTTACATCCCACCCATGAGTGGATCCCTGCTGTGGATGCAGGTCACTCAGACTGAGCCCAGAGATGAGCTGAACCTGCAGGAGTCCCGATCGGTAACGTCCACCTGCAGCTGCAGCAGTTGGATGAAAGTCACACCACCCTGCTAACCCAAAGGCCACAAATATGGTCAAAACAAACACCACACTGATGATACATAAACTGCACCACACCTCCATCAAACATCGCACTCTGCTGGAGAACGCGTCTGATTGGTCCAGCCGCAGAGCCCAGATAACACACACTTATCAAAGCAAGAACGCCAGGCACACACACTCGTCTTCATCATACAAAACTGGAGTATTCTGATATTTCCAACATTCCCATCTATACGTTTGCATCTGCTAAGATAACATAATCCACCCAGTCCAACCAGTTTCTCTCCCAGTCCAATTTCACCTGAACAGATTCATCATCAAAAAATAAAAAAAAACTCCACAATATTTCTGGATCAAACTGCAGTTCTTCAAGCTAGGATTTGTTTCACATTTGCATTTCTACCTGGTTTCAGCTGATCCATGTTTTTTTATGTTCATGCTTTCATTTATCCGTTAATCTGCTCCAGCATTTTAAATTTCCCTTTTAGATTATAGAATCATTGTTTTATTTAGAAGCGAATTATGTCCTAATCTGCATCTCATCTGCTCTGCTTCAAACTGAGTCAAATCTAAATGTTTGAGTTCAAAAGTTCATTTAACATCATCTACAAATAAGACAAACTTTAATATATTCTATATGTGGCAGTTGACGGTCCTGTCACTATGCCTCCGACTGATCATGTGCGCTGGCTACTTGGCCACAGGGATGTCCCTTTGGCTGAATGGTCAGTGTGCATGACTTTCACCTGGAAGTCTGGGGTTCAAAGCCCGCCTGGGCCCTCTGTTGCATACCTTGCCACATATACTTTGCAAATTTCATTAATACCATAAACATTGTGGACCGAAAACTAAGCCTTGAGGTACGCCGCAAGTCCTCATTCTAGACTAGTGCTGAATACAAACTGTTGCTTAAGCAGTTCAGATCAACACCCCAGAGGCCATTCGTCTCCATTCCTATGATAAATCATGTATGTCATGATTGATGGTGCCACATGCTTTTCTCAGATCTAGGAATAGTCCAGATAAAAAACCTCTGTCTCATCAGTACATTGATGATGTGATGGAGGAATAAGAAGCAAACAGGAAGTCATGGGAAGTTATCGGGACCTGGGAGCAGTTTCCACGGTGAGGAATGAGCCAGGCTGAGTCTGGACCAGCACTAGTCTGGTTTGCTCTTGTCTGTTTCAGCTCAGAAAGACCCGTTGACTTTACTGGAGTCAGAAACGATCATCCATGCCTTTCTGTCCTCTGTTTAGCTGTCTGTCTCTTTTACAGGTCTGAGCAGGTCGTGTCTGAACCGCCTGCAGGTGCTTCAGAAATCAGCTGTTGACTGACACACAGTAGATCCACATCATTTCATTTCCTACACTGGCTGTTTAAAATCATAGTTCTAACCTGTAAGGCAAGTTTATGTACATCATGTTTCATGTACAAGACAATTCAGAGTGCTTTACATAAAACATTCAAAGCATGACAGCCACACACACATATACAGTACATACATATATATATATATATATATATATATATATATATGTATAAATATATATATATGTATAAATATATATATACATACACACACACTGGCCACTTTATTAGTTACACCTGTCCAACTGCTCATTCACACAAATTTCTAATCAGCAATCACATGGCAGCAACTCAACGCATTTAGGCATGTAGACATGGTGAAGATGACCTGCTGAAGTTCAAACCAGCATCAGAATGAGGAAGAAAGGTAATTTAAGTGACTTTGAACGTGGCATGGTTGTTGGTCTGAGTATTTCAGAAACTGCTGATCTACTGGGATTTTCCTGCACAACCGTCTCTAGGGTTTACAGAGAATGGTCCCAGAAAGAGGAAATATCCAGTGAGCAGCAGTTCTGTGGGTGCAAATGCCTTGTTGATGCCAGAGGTCAGAGGAGAATGGCCAGACTGGTTCCAGCTGATAGAAAGGCAACAGTAACTCAAATAACTACTTGTTCCAACCGAAGTCTGCAGAAGAGCATCTCTGAATGCACAACACATCCAACCTGGAAGCAGATGGGCTACAGCAGCAGAAGACCACACCGGGTGCCACTCCTGTCAGCTACTGTAAGAACAGGAAACTGAGGCTACAATTCACACAGACTCACCAACATTTGACAATAGAAGATGGAGAAATGTTGCCTTGTCTGATGAGTCTCCATTTCTGCTACCAAATTCGCATGATAGACTCAGAATTTGGTGTCAACAACATGAAAGCATGGATCCATCCTGCCTTGTATCAACGGTTCAGCTTGGTGGTGGTGGTGTAATGGTGTGGGGGAGATTTTTTTGGCACACTTTGGGCCCCTTAGTACCAACATGGCGGTTTAACCACCACAGCCTACCTGAGTATTGCTGCTGACCATGTCCATCTCTTTATGACCACAGTGCAGCATCCTCTGATGCTGCTTCCAGCAGGATAACGCGCCATGTCATAAAGCGGGAATCATCTCAGACTGGTTTCTGGAACATGATGATGATGAGTTCATTGAACTCAAATGGCCTCTACAGTCACCAGATCTCAATCCAACAGAGCAGCTTTGGGATGTGGTGGAACGGGAGGTTCTCATCATGGATGTGCAGCCGACAAATCTGCAGCAGCTGTGTGATGATGTCATGTCAATATGGAGCAAAATCTCTGAGGAATGTTTCCAGTACCTTGTTGAATCTATGACACCAAAGATTAAGGCAGTTCTGAAGGCAAAAGGGGTCAAACCCGGTACTAGCAAGGTGTACCTAATAAAGTGGCCAGTGAGTGTATACATATATATATATATATATATATATATATATATATATATATATGTGTGTGTATATATATATACATATATATATATATATATATATAGTGGGTATATATATATGGGTACGGCATTTGCCAAAATAAAAAAAGTTCATATTTTTTCTCATTAATGTCACTCAGCACTCCATCTTGGCAGAAAAAAAAACAGCAATGTAGAAATTTTTGCAAATTTATTAAAAAAGAAAAAAGTATAAGTATTCAGTACTTTGCTCAGTACTGAGTAGAAGTACTTCTGAGCTGGTACAGCCATGAGTCTTCTTGGGAAGGATGCAACAAGTGTTCCTCACCTGGATTTGGGATCTTCTGCATTCTTCTTGCAGATCCTCTCCAGTTCTGTCAGGTTGGATGGTGAACGGTGGTGTTCAGCCATTTTCAGGTCTCTCAGAGATGCTCAGTTGGGTCTAAGTCAGAGTTCTGGCTGGGCCGGTCCAGAATGGTCCAGAGTGGTTCTGATCCACTCCTTTGTTATTTCAGCTGTGTGCTGAGGGTCATTGTCTTGTTGGAAGCTGAACCTTCGGCCCAGTCTGAGCTCCTGAACTCTGGAAGAGCTTTTCTTCCAGGATCTCTGTACTTGGCCACATTCATCTTTCCTGATTCAACCGTTTCCAGAGGTGTCAAAAGGAGAAGTAAAAGTAGTTTTCAAGTACAAATCCTGCCATGTTTTTGGATCTGCCAGTACATTTAGAACAGCTGTTTTCACTAATGAGCTCATGTACCTGGGAGAGGAGCTAATTACACCCAGCTGGTTCAGTGATTGGTTGGAAAAACGGGTTTCTACTTTCTACTTCTACCCAATTTTTGACACCTCTGACCATTTCTGAACAAAGACACAAAGCTGACCATCCATGAACAGATTGATTCTCACTCTGACATTCACATGGCCTCATCAGTGCATCAGCGCATCATATTATACCCCCAAAACCACAGAGAAGGGGCATTTGATGTCATGGCACCTCTAACAGCTAATCACACAACAGCAACGTGGTGAAGATGACTCGCTGAAGTTCAAACAGAGCATCAGAATGAGGAAGAAAAGGGATTTAAATGACTTTGAACGTGGCATGGTTGCTGGTCTGAGTATTTCAGACACTGCTGATCTTATAGGGTTTTCACATACACAGGTTTTAAAGAGAATGGCCTGAATTTCCTTTTTATTACACGTTTTAAATGCTTCACAATAAGATGAATACTGTACGTAAGCATACAATGGATACAAGAACTTAGAAACAGCATTAAGAACTGAGGAAATGAAACACATATATATATATATATATGAAATAAAATAAAATAAATTTGATTTGATATATATATATATATATATATAGTATACAGTACATGAACTAGTTTACACTGCGGTGTCATTACTGCTGTAACAGGAAGGTGAACAGGTGATGAGGTGAGTGAAAATGGTCTGTCTGTGATGTTTCTGGTCTATCGGCAGCATCTCTGAAGCGTTGTCCTGGTGGAACGGTCCATCTCTTCCACCTCACAGCTCAGTCTAACAGAGCTTTCCAGAAATGACAAACAGATGAAAGAACTATCTGAGAGCTGGCCTGAGATCAGCGCAGACATTCCCTGGCTGTGTGATCATTTAACATGTCTCTGTGGACTGACACGGAGGGTCGTGAAGCTGTCCGACTCCACGGGGGTTCTTCTGCAGACCTGCTGACTGAGACCTGGTCTGGTGTGAAGCCTCGGGGGGGTAAAAGCTGTGGCAGGCCTCTCATCTTACAGCGACCTGAGAGGATGAAGCCGTTAGAGAGCAGAACCAGGAAGAGGCTGTCGACTTGTTTGACACGAGAGACCAGAACTGAAACAAATCCCCAATAAAATCTTCTGCCAAATGTTATCTAAAAATAAAGCTGTATGAGGTCAGCAGCTGAGGAGATAAGCTGAAAGTCCAACAAGATGTTTCCCAGAAAAATACACTTGTGTTGAATCAACAAAGCAGCAACTCATCAAGTGATTCCAGGTTCATTTTTCCCACTCTGCAGCATCCCTCGTTCCTAAAACCTGGACCTAAGCAGACCAGCTGCTGCAGTTTCAGTGAAACATTCTGGTCTGATCCAGGATGTCACATCCCTCGAAGTACAGCTGTTATATTAGTAATTTTAGTAAAAATAACAGTAACATTATTATTATATGGAGTATAATATATTAGATCTTCTAATACTACCAGTTTCTTACACATTAATAATAATATATTACTACCAATTTTACAAACTGATTAAGAAGAAGATTAATCTAGAAGATAAATTATCTCTAATAATCCGGTAAATTAATTATGTCTGAAAATCTGATAGATTATTCATGTTTGATGATCTTGTAGATAAAATGAAATGAAAAATACTTTATTCATCCCAGAAGGGAAATTCAACATTGCAAGAAGCTCACTCTTTTTTATTTGATTGTTTGTTTTTGACAATATAACATTGATATGAAGTAATAAAATCACAATAACAAGTCAGTCAGTCAGTCTTGTTCTTTAGGGTGATGCTGCTGGCAGGACTGAATTCCTGTATCTCTCCGTCCTACAGCGAACTTGACGCAGCCTCCCACTGAACACACTCTGTTGATTCTTCACCGTGTTGTGGAGAGGATGGGAAGTGTCCTCCATCATCTTCATCAGCTTGTGAAGCATTCTTTTTTGAACGATCAGCTCCAGCGGCTCCAGAGTTCTCCCCAGCACAGAACCAGCTTTCTTGATCAGCTTGTTTAGTTTCTTCAAGTCTCTGGTTCTGATGCTGCTTCCCCAGCAGATGCTGCAAAGCTAATTGCACTTTCCACAACAGACTTGTAGAAGATCTGCAACATCTTGGTGCAGATGTTGAATGATCTCAGCTTCCTTAAGAAGTAGAGTCTGCTCTGACCTTTCTTGTAGATGTAGTCAGTGTTGCATTTCCAGTCGAGTCTGTTGTCCAGCTGAACTCCAGGTATTTGTAGTTCTCCACCACCTCCACCTCCTCTTCCAGGATGTAGACAGGACTATGCTGCTTATTCTTGCTCCTCCTGAAGTCAACAATCATCTCTTTAGTCTTGCTGGTATTTAAGATGAGCTGATTGTTACCATTTCACAAACTGACTGACCAGTTCTCTGTACTCGGCTTCTTGTCCATCACTAATACACCCCACAACTGCAGAGTCATCAGAGTATTTCTGCAGATGACAGGACTCAGAGTTATACTGGAAGTCTGAGGTGTACAGTGTGAAGAGGAATGGTGAGAGTACAGTTCCTTGTGGTGCTCCAGTGCTGGTCTGTTTGTTAGGTAGTCATAAATCCAGGTGGTTGTGGAGGATCCACCTGGAAGTTATGGAGTTTCTGACATAGCAAAGCAGGCTGAATAGTATTAAAGGCACTTGAAAAATCAAAGAACATGACCCTCAAAGTGCTGCCTGACTGGTCCAGATGAGAGTGGGCTCTCTGAAGCAGGAAGATGATGGTGTCTTCAACCCCAAGAACATTACGATATGCGAACTGTAATGGGTTCTGAAAGGTGTTCACTTGCCTGTTTAGGTGAGCCAGGAAGAGTCTCTCCAGGACTTTTATGATGTGAGATGTCAGAGCAACTGGTCTGTAGTCATTTGGTTCAGCTGCAGGGTGACAGAGTGGAGGTGGGACAGGAAAGCTGTGGGCTCATGGAGGGTGTGTGGTGTGCTGGATTGTCGGCAGGGGGGAACTGAACCTATTGAAGAACATTTTCAGTTCGTTAGCTCTGTCCAGACCTCCATCAGTCTGGTCCCCCTTTAACTTGAAGCCAGTGATCTTCTTCATTCCCGACCACACATCCCTCACGTTGTTCTGCTGGAGCTGCTCTCCAACTTCTTCCTGTCGTCCTCCTTCACTTCTTAGTCTGTGTTTTCAGTTGTTTTTGTGTGGTCTTCAGTAACTCCCTGTCTCCATCCATGAAAACTTTCTTTTTGATGTTCAGCAGCTTTTTCAGGTCACTGGTGATCCAGGGTTTGTTATTGGGGAAGCACCTCACTGTTCTTGTTGGAACGATGCTGTCCACACAGAAGTTTATGTAATCTGTCACACACAGTCATGGTGTTGATGTCATCTCCATGAGGTTCACAGAGGACATTCCAGTCTGTGGCCTCAAAGCACCCTCTCAGAGCATCTTCAGCCTCAGTAGACCAGGTTTTAATCGTCCTCCTAATGACTGGTTGCTGCTGAACGATGGGCTTGTAGGTGGAGGTGAGAAGAACCAGATTATGATCAGATCTTCCTAGAGGAGGCAGAGCAGAGGAGCTGTATGCATTCTTTGTATTTGCATAAAATAAGTCCAACATCTTATTTTCTCTCTGGTGGAGCAGCTGACAAACTGCTGGAAAGTTGGTAACGCAGCAGAGAGGGGAGACGTTGTTGAAGTCTCCAGAGATCGCCATGAATGAGTTTGGATGCTGTGTTTGTAGTTTAGCCACGACGGAGCTGATGACATCACAGGCTGTCTCTGGTGCGGTACCTGGTATTATATAAACCGCTACCAGAATAACACAGGCAAACTCTCTGGGTAAATAATATGGACGGAAACTCACAGCTAACAGTTCAATGTCTCTTGTGCAGATCTTCTCCTTGACAGTGACATGTCCTGGATGGCACCAACGCTGACTGACCAGCACTGCAATTCCGCCTCCCTTCCGCTTCCCGCTGAGCTGTTTATTTCGGTCTGCACGGACCGTCTTGAAGCTGTGTACAGACGCATTACAGTCCGGGATGTGTTCATGCAGCCAAGTCTCGGTGAAACACATGATGCTGCATCCTCTGTACTCTTTCTGAGACCTTGTTAGCACTTCAAGCTCGTCCATCTTGTTAGCTAGCGATCTCACGTTACCCATCACAACAGTTGGAAGAAACGGTTTAAATCTCCACCGTTTTTCTCTCTGCCTTACCCCTGCCCTGCATCCTCTTGTCTTTCTCCTTAACTCCACTGGGATTTGACGTGTTATTTCACTAATAATCTTGATTTGGGAGAGTTTTAACAGTTGATCCCTGTGGTAAACAATTTTTCCCGTTGCCATGGATACACATCATAACAAGTAGTGAAAAAAGCCAAATATATGAAGAAAAATCTCCTGAATTGCACAGCCTTCAAACCAGCATAAAAAATACTCCAAGAAAAACCTAATCTGACAAGTAATGTCAATAAAAAAGACAACTATATTTGAAAAAAACACAAATGCTATGAGAGAGCTGTTACAAACTGCAGCCACCTAGCAGCACATTCAAGAACAACCATGATTAATGTCTGATAATATGATAGATTATTGTCTGATAAACTGGTAGATTGTTTTAATCTCTGATAATCTGGCTGATTATTAATGTCTAATGACTGACATATCATAAATGGAAGATGGCGTGGTTGATAATTATTGTTCCACATTACTAATCTTCTAGATTATTAGACATGAATAATCTACCAGATTATCAGACATAATTAATTTCCTAGATTATCAGACATTAGTAATCTTTTGGATTATAAGACATGAAAAATCTATCAGATTATTAGACGCAATTAATTTACCATATTATCAGATGTTATTAATTTCACAGGCATTGATAATCTTCTAGATTATTAGATATGAATAATCTACCAGATTATCAGACATAATTAATTTACCAGATTATCAGACATTAATAATCTTCTAGCTTATTAGGCATGGATAATCTACCAGATTATCAGACATTAGTAATCTTCTGGATTATTAGACATGAACAATCTATCAGATAATCAGACATAATTAATTTACTAGATTATCAGACATTAATAATCTTCTAGATTATTAGGTATGGATAATTTACCAGATTATCAGACATAATAAATCTTCTAGATTATTATACATGAATAATCTACCAGATTATCAGACATTAATAATCTTCTAGATTTTTAGGCGTGGATAATCTACCACATTATCAGACATAATTAATCTTCTGGATTATTAGACATGAATAATCTACCAGATTATCAGACATAATTAATTGACCAGATTATCACACATTGATAATCTTCTAGATTATTAGGCATGGATAATCTACCACATTATCAGACATAATTAATTTTCCAGATTATCAGATTATCTGGATTATTGGACATGAATTATCTATCATATTATTAGACACAATTAATTTACCATATTATAAGATGTTATTAATTTATCAGAAATTAATAATCTTCTAGATTATTTTACATGAATAATCTATCAGATTATTAGACGAATTAATTTACCATATTATTAGATGTTATTAATTTATCAGAAATTAATAATCTGGTAGATTATAAGGCATGGATAATCTACCAGATTATCAGACATTAATAATCTTCTAGATTATTAGGCATGGATAATCTACCACATTATCAGACATAATTAATCTTCTGGATTATTAGACATGAATAATCTACCAGATTATCAGACATAATTAATTGACCAGATTATCACACATTGATAATCTTCTAGATTATTAGGCATGGATAATCTACCACATTATCAGACATAATTAATTTACCAGATTATCAGATTATCTGGATTATTGGACATGAATTATCTATCATATTATTAGACGCAATTAATTTACCATATTATAAGATGTTATTAATTTATCAGAAATTAATAATCTTCTAGATTATTTGACATGAATAATCTATCAGATTATTAGACGCAATTAATTTACCATATTATTAGATGTTATTAATTTATCAGAAATTAATAATCTTCTAGATTATAAGGCATGGATAATCTACCAGATTATCAGACATTATTAATCTTCTAGATTATTAGACATTAATTATTAGACATCTCACATCATGAAAGTCCTGGAGAGACTCTTACTGGCTCATCATGCTCATCATGACACCATGTCGTAATCACTTCCCTGATTCTCACAGCTGTCCTTCACCTACCGTTGCCTCCAGGCTCCTCATCATCATCTGAACATGTGTTCTCCACCACTGGAGACATAGAGGACACTCTGTCCAGAGGTCCTGGCTGCAGCCTGAGAAAATAAAAATGTTTTTCTTAGTAAAAACTGTTCAGGCTAAATGCTGCAGAAGTGCCTGCACTGTTCAGTTTACATAAGGTTTTCTATGATCTTCTCTTCTGAGAAGCCTTTCATAGTAAGACTAGTTTCTGTTCTGATTTTAATATCTTCTAATTTATTGTCCACTTTAAATTACATTGTAGTATCAATAAATATTGCAGATTGCTGCAGATCTTCATCCATAGCAGTGATGAGGTTCTGCAGGGAACAGGCCAACAGCTTTATGTTTAACCCAGTGAACCTTTTTGCAGGCCTCTGCTCACAAATATGATCCCCACAAAAAGAAAAACATGAATCAATCACTTTCAGGATGACTATGTTTGTTTGGAGTGAAGCTGTGGCCCATGGCAGATTTCTTCTGACACCAGATGTTTATCTGGGTGTGAGAAGTTGCTGGTGTGGAGAGAAGCTGTAAGTGGATTAGTGCTGCTGATAATGAGCGGGAGAAGCTGCGTGGGTGGGGGGGTATGACCTTCCTCACCGCTGAGAGGAGATGCAGCAGAGCTGTCACAGTGTGAATATCAGCGTGACACCCTGCTGGAGCTGCGGCAGCAGCCCCGAAACTTTACACCTGATGCAGGATGTCAGGAAGCAGCCAGGACTCTCGTTCTGAGCTTTTCTCTGCTCACATGACATTTGAGATATTCTAAATGTTTCCTCTGCTGCTCCATTTCCCACATTTCTCTGTTACACACTGGGTGTGTATCAGTCTGACTATGGACAGATGGTGAAGGACTCAGCGGGCTGTAGATTACTACAGGTATTCACTAGATTTTCTTCCTACACAGACAGCAGAGGCAGGTTTATATGTCAATCATCTTCTATATACAAGAAACTAAAAAACTGAATCCATCCATCTTGTGTCTGATCAGTTTCATTTCTCCTTAAATGAGATTAGAAATCTTTTAGAAATGTCTTTTCCTGGAGTGACCTGATCAGGAAGGCAGTGCAACCGATAAAACACAGCCAGTAAAACAGCGCATGTGGTGCATGAAGCCCAGAAAGTATCACTGACCAGGAGAGTTTCCTTCAGTGTTAAAGGAATAGTTCACCCACAGAATGATGTTACTTTATTTTCCACTCACCTTCATGGTGAGCAAGACTCTGGAGCACTTTTTTAATATTTCAAATGCAGCCGGCTGTAAAAATATACTAAATGATGTCATTTCCAGTAAATTCTGGACGCTACCCACTCAGGACACTTGGATTACATTGGACGAGCAGTATGGAGGAATATTGACAAGTTTTTGTGGACTTTTATGGACCTTTTTGGCTCGAACCCCGGCGAACTCCATTATATGAAAGTTGGGGGGAAACGAGAAGCCTTCCTGATCGCCGGCTGCATTTGAGATATTAAAAAAGTGCTGCAGAGTCTTTCTCAGCATGAGGGGAAGTGGAAAATAAAGTTACATCATTATGTGGGTGTACTATTCCTTTAAAGGCATATGCCACCTCTGGGTGAAACTGAGCCTCCCCCCGCAGTCCCCTGAGTTGGACAAGTGGGCAGAAACGTTCTTCTAACCGACCCAGTCGTTCTCTGAATCTGGCAGCACTGACTTTAGCTTAGCTTAGCATAGTTGCTGTAATCTGGTGGTTAACTGGCACCACTGGACAAAAGTGAACTAATTAACTCAAAATTTTTTCCAATTACGTTTTGTGACCCGCACATTCTGATCGAGTACAAACGAGAAGCCGATTTCACATCAAAGGACTGACTAGGCGGCATTCAATAGGGAACTATATGCTGCAGAAGTACAGGCCAATCACAGGAAAGCACCGTGGATAGTAGCAAAGGCAGCACGCATGCGCAACATACCCAACATCCGTAAACAGGGTTGCTGCCGGATGCTAGTGTGAGTAATGTGCTTTGTTCTGCATTTTTGACCGGTTTTAGGGCATCCGGGTATTTTTCGGAGCTCTGAATTTAGGTGACTACGCACTTGTACTCAAAAGTAGTGTACCATGTAAGTGCAAGACTGAGACAGAACCATGTCTGGTGAATGAGCTCCTGCCTGTGGGGAAAAAAAATGTCTTTTCTAATGTAAATATCAAAATATTTCATCCTTTACTGTATGTGAAATAATTAGTGAAGTTTGCCCAGCTACTTGGAAATATCCTATGAATATTAAAATTAAAAGCATTTGAATGATAAAACTTGTTAGTTTACAGATAAAAGTGCTATCTTGAATTTTTTAAAACACAGGTAAGTCCCATTAAGATGCAGCATCTTTTGCATCAGAGACCTGTTTACCTGACATACATGTTTTCATGGACATTCTACGCTAACAGTCACAGAGCAGACAATTAAATCTTTATTAAACATTTCATTTAGAATGTAAAACAAACAGTTATTTAACCTGTACTGGTGAAATTATACAGACACCTACATAAATTAGTTCAGTAATTCATTTATTTATTCATTAAACACGTGTGGCTTTTATAACATGTATTTTACAAGAACAGATGAAAATGAACTTTATTCAGTTTTGGTGTGAAATTGACGTCTGTTCACCAGGAACAGAGATGCAGCTGAGTTTGTAAGCAACGACATGAAATGATGGAGGAACCATCACTGTCCCAGTTCTGCCTCTTTCCCGCACTAACCTGCACATCCAACCCTGAATGTGCACTTTCACCAACTGCACGCTTCATACAGGACCGTAGGGTTTAGTGGGGGTACTGGGACAGGACCACTGTCTACCAGCACGTCTGTGATCCCATCTGAAAGGTCTGAACAGTAACCTGCAGTCCAGATCTAAAGTTAAAACGGTCCAAGTTCTGGAGATGATGTCATCACTACCTACACTTAAAACCTGAGGTTGACATACTCTGTAATCCAAACCTCTCCTGCTTTAGCTCCGTTAGGATCAGCAACTGCTAAATGCTGCAATAATGTGAGGGAGAATATTTCAGCTAAACTTTTATTACTTTCTTCAAAGTCAGAAGTTTCCATACTCAAAGATTACTATAGCGGCGCTTCCATTACACACAGAATTTCACAAATCTTAAAGGTGCTTGGCACAAGTTTAAATGTTAAATATTCTTTCCTCCACATGCTCTAACAGCTGCTGATGTGTAGAATGAGCTGATCTTTCTTCACTGCGGTGTCTCTGATACTGTTTCTGAATGCTCAATGCCAGATATTTGGGTATGAAGCCTCAAGGAGGGGGGTGGGGGGGGGGGGCTTGTGGGGAAGACGAGCTGCATGTTCTTGTTCGTCTGGCTGCGCTGCGGCTGGTGTCGTGTTTTCCACCTCCATTACCTTTACCAAAAAGAAGTATTCCATAAGTACATGTCATTAAGTATACTCAAATATACTAAAGTATATCCCCCAAGTGTACTTTTATTTACCAAGTACACTGCTATCAGTCTACTACCAGTATACTAACAAGTGTACTTCTTGGGACTAAATTGGCCCAACTTAAGTATTTAAAAGTATACTTTTAAGTATACTTAAAGTAATCTTCTGTGTGTGTATTCGTACTAAAACTTCAAGCTTACTTTTAGAAAGTACACTTTAAAGTATGCTTCTAGGTATACTGTTAGTTTATTCTATGATTTTTTTTTTAGAAACTGTTATGATCTCCGAGGGGAAATAAGGGTTCTGTATTTCACCCAACTCTGTAAGTATCAGAGAGCAGGGGGCGGCTACTTAGCGCCCAGGGAGCAGTTGGGGGGCGTAGCACATTGCTCACCTGAGTGGCGTGACGGGGACTCAAACCTGGGTCCTCTGCGCCAAACACCGTGACATTACCACCAGGCTACCCACTCTGCCATACGTGAACTATCACTTTAAGGTTTCTTTTACTCTTACAAAGTACACTTTTAAGTATACTAAAAGTATTCTTCTATGTATACTGTTAGTTTTCCAGCAGCAAACTTCTTGATGTCCTTTTAGTTTAAGAAATAGTCGACCTAACCTTTTAGGTTTGCTATGAGTTTACTGATAATACACTTATAGTACACTGTTTAGTGTTTAAAAATACATTTTCAAATATACTGAAAATTGCCTTATTATACTTCTAAATCATATCAAATCAAATTTTATTTATAAAGCACTTTTCATATTAGAAGTAAAACAAAGTGGTTTACATAAAAACAATGTTATGTTAAAAAAATAAGTCATTTGTAAAGACTTAAAATGAAACAAGGCACACACAGAAGAAGAAAAGAAAGCACATCTGATCAAAAATAATGTCTCTTACTTGCATCCATTCATGCACGCACACACACACACACACACACACACACACACACACAAAACATTCAGGCACCCCTTCCACCCACACCCCCCATCCTATCCAAAGTTTAGCTCCTGTTCTGTTTCACTAAATAAATATGCTAAACAGATCTACTCTGGCCTGACGCTGCTGTGAGGAAAACGGTACCTTGGGGATCCATTCACACCGGGAGCCAGCCCCCCCATGACCAGAGACATCGCCACCACTGGAGATCACCAAGATCAGAGCAGGCCAGGGTCCCCCCCACAGCCCAACGGCTGCAGTAGAGTCCCTCAGCCACCCGAAAAGGAAGATCACCACGGTAACGCCCCTGCTAGCCAAGCAGGCAAGGCCCCCGGCATGAAGGCTCCCCATGAGGAAAACACTGGAGTTAATAATGTTAAACAGTACGAACAAGTAAAAATGAAAATACATATAAGGACGGAGGGTTTTACAAAACAAACAAACAGACAAGCACAATAAAAATAAATAAATGAATAAACAAATAAATATAAAATAAATAAAAATGTAGTTAAAAGCCAAGTTAAAAAGGTCTTCAGCCTCTTCTTTAAAACATCAGCAGTGTCTGCAGCCCTGAGCTTCTCTGGCAGGCTGTTCCACAGACGAGGACCGTGATGGTGGAACGAGGCTTCGCCGTGAGTTTTAGCTCCACCTTTGACGCTGAGTAAAAAATATCACAACATTTCTGTCAGAAATAGATTCAGGTGTTTTATTTGACTCCACCAAATGGTCCAGTTACATTTAAACTCTTAGTATCAAAGAAACAAGTTTGTTTGAAAATGTACTATGAATGTACTACTATTAAAGTATATTGTTCAAAAGTTTAAGTATAAATATGTTAAACTTCTAGTATTTTTATTAGTAAATGCCAAGTAAACTTTAAGTATATTTCTGATAAGTACATAAATAGTAAACTGAAAGTATACTGTCTTATTTAAAGTTTAAAATTAGTGTACTTAAAGCATACTTGCATACTACCTTTTGTTAAGGGTAGCGAATGTCAGGACAACACTGCTGCTGCTAAAAGATGGAGAACAGGAGCCTCTCAAACCCGACTCAGACTCCAGTGAGAGAAAGAAGAAAAGTTTTGTCCTGTGAGACAAAGAGAAGCTAACTGGAGTAAGATTGGAGGGAGCTCCGGTCCAGTCTGGGAATAAAACAGAACCACAGTTGGCTTTGTTCTCACGAACAAGGTAAATGTGATGAAAGGTGGAAATAAGGATGCAGAATTTTACCATGCTAAGGTTTTTGCATCAAATGCAGCAGTATGACAGTTATATGACTGTTCCCGGGGAAGACAAACACACTGGCCACATGTTAAATTTAGCCTCAGCCTGTGAATTTACAGTAGATATCTAACAGCGTTAGCATGTTGTTAGCGTTAGCATACAGTCCGTCAGTTTACTCAATGATCAAACCGTAAACAACTTGCAGATTTATAACTTTGTTACTTCAGTAGACATCATGACTCTGAGGTTGTTTTCACATATATGTGGATCAGTCCAGATGCTGCCGCAGCAGTGGAAAGTTTACAATATTTCAGTTTTCAACTAATACGGCTCCGTTTCACATCTGCTTCTTTTTTTTTTCAGAAAGTGGAACAGAGAGAAAGGAGTGAGGAAAAGAGAGAGAGAGAGAAAAAAAAAAGGATCCACTTCCACAGTTCACTGATGCTTCAATACAGAAATCCCTAAACAACATTCCAAGGTCTTTGCTGGAAAACAGGAGCTACCGAGAGGAGGAGCTGCAGGTGGCTGAAGCATCAGAGGACGAGGCTGCATCTGCCTGACTGCATCACCATGGAAACCCTTTATTCTGATGACTGTGATGCTGCTTCCCGTCGCTCTGACTAGGTTTTACCTCTTCCCTTTGATCTTATCACATCTGCTTTTTAATCACCGTGTCCAGCAGTTGCTCTACAGACCGGAGCGTTGTGTATCCATGGCGACCAGATGTAAGTAGACACGTTCCAGCTGTAAAGCGTGGCTGTGCTGTAAACCAGACACACGTGAATGATGGAGCGTGTTGAAGACGAGACCTGGTTGGGCTGACCTGAATGGGTCCTGTATGAAAACGACCTAACTGGGCTCAGACTGAGCGTAATATGGTTAAATTAGAGACCAACGCAGTCAAAGCAGCTCACGCAGGTGCACGACATTAGCGTCACTTCCACTTGTCACCAGAGGGGGCGAACTTCTGGAAGAAAGCTGGAACTTGTGCTTTACTCGTTCAAATATGGGAATTAAAGACTCGTAACAGAAAGACCCAAATGCTGAAAAAAGAAAAGCTTCAAATATCACAAAGACGTTGGTACGCTCTCATGAGGAGGTTCACATTTACACACCATGAGGTGTGACGGGGGGGCAAAGCACTGTTTTCCTTCTGGATTATAATGTTTATGATCATTTACAAGCATGAACTGTGGAATGGGAGTGATGATGAAGTTTTACCTGTCATATACAGACCGATAAGGAAAATCTGTAAATTGAGTTTTTGGTTTAAGCTGTTTATGACGAGTTATTCACGAGTTATTCATTTCCGTCTTCTTCTGCTTATCCGCTTTTAATTTGAGAAATATTGCTTTTATTTTTAGGAAAAGTGTAATGGAAACCCAGCTTACATAATGGGAAATCCCAGAGGATGATGTCATGGCTTTTGGTGCTTCCGGTCATGTCATGCTCTCCTCCTTACTAATCAGCCTTAATTAGCCCACCTGTCTGTCCCCAGGTGTTTCCCCGCCTCACCTGGGATCCACATTTCTCTAACAACCAAGACCTGTGAAATCCATCTTCATGAGTCCCCTCGTCTTCCTCTCTGGCTGCAGTAGAAGTTGCAGTCGCAGTGAGAGCAGACTGGAAACAGATGCAACCACAGAATCAAAGATAAAGGAAAGAATTTTACGTAAAACACTGAAAAAGTGATAAAAGTAACTCAAACAGGGATCCTGCTTATGTGGGGCTGGTATCAGACCTGCCCCCCAGTCCTTACATAAACAATGGCTCATTAACAGGAGAATATATACTTGTCAGTACACAAACAAACTGTTTCAGAATCATTTGCATAGTAAACACGGTTATCTGCTCCTGTGGGGAAAGTATTTTGGGTGTGGCTGGAAGATGCATCCCTGAGAAAGTAACACATAAACCAGAATAGATCCTGAAAGGCAGAAACATTCTGTAGACGGCTCTGATGAGGGGATGATCAGCTTCGGTTAGCGAGCAGACTTAAAAATCAGCTGGAATAAGAGCGAGCAGAGAAGAAGCCATGTTTTTATGAGAGCTGTTAGTGAGGCGGGGGCCCGAAACCTCACTTTACTGGTGAAATAAACCAAATTTGGGAGCTAAAGCTAGTGTGTGGATCCATTTTTCAGCCGATACATGGGGTGTGTTGGCTGACACCCCCCTCAGCTTTATTTACAGACAGGCATCTACACTGCAAAAACTCACATCTTTGTCTTACCAAGTATATTCTTCTAATTTCTGGTCAAAATATCTCATCACACCCAAAAAAGGACAAAATTACTTAAAGAGAAACATTTCAGTGAGATATAAGATCTTGTTTTAACACAATGCGTCTTATTTCAAGAAATCTTATCAAGAAAACTTTGCTTGTTCTACTGGCAGAATTTTTTGGCTTATTACAAGCAAAAAATTTGCCCACTCATAAAATAAGTAGAAAAAAAAAAAAAAGGATATTTTTGCAATAATAAAATGGAGCCAGGCATTTTATTCTTTTTCATTTATCTGCCATTACCTGAATGTTAAAACCCCATTTCTAACAATGCGTTGGACAGTTCTGAACCCAGGTTTAGTTTCTGCTTCTCAGATGTTTTCTCTGCTTGATGCTGCCGATGATCTGACCCTTCTCAGACAGACTAACATCTCTTCCACCACCACGGATGTGTCGTTCCACATGCTTGTTTAGGGATGAGAAGCAGCTCATTGCACCAGTTGGGGTTAAATAAGCAGTTGCAGCTGAAAGATAATCACTCATGCAGTAATTATCCAATAGGAGGCTCTGACCTGTTTGCTTAGTTTAATCCAGGTGGAGACTTTTTTTGGGGTGGTGGTGGGGGGGGGCAGTGTATTAATTTTGGGGTCAAATACAGTATCGGCCCCAAATATCAGCAGGTTGTATCGGCTGAGGCTGATGAGAAAATATAAGTATTGGCCCTAAAAAATCTGTATTGGTCGATCCCTACTATATACTGTAACATTAAAGTTCTGATGACACAACCGTAACTTCCAGTAACTTTGCCATACAACAACACACCGAAACAAAATAAGTAGTTCTGTGCAGGTAGAATTAATCAGAGGTGTATTTATGTAAGTATCCGATGTTTAGGAGGTGCGGCTAAGAGCTACTCGCTCTTCACTAGCAAACCAGGCCTCCATGACGTGACATCAGCGAGAGAAGGGCTTGTGGTCCGCTCATTGATTTACACGTATAATCAAAGCTGTGGGAAACATGAAAGATGCTCCAGAACAGCTGGACTGGAACTGGTTTGTGTGCTGGATCATCAGCCAGTTCAGAAGGGTGATGATGTTGAGGAAGATGAGGATGTCAGACCTTACAGGTTAGAACCGGAGTAGAACTGTAGCAGCTGCCTACAGTCTGTCTCCAGCCTCAGGTCCACTGGGTTCAGATTAAAGCTGTGATCCGACACACAGCGACTCAGAGCTGTAGGGAGCTGCACCGGTTTCACATGATAGCTGTGTTGGAAATCGCTCCCTATCACGGATGTAGTGCACTATATAGTGAGCACGCCATTTTGTAGTGTTGTTTGAATTCTGTCCACTACTTTTCGTCCACTACATCGTCCACTATAAAATACCCACAATGCACCGCGAATGTAAGTGTACAAGCGATGTACCCTACGTTGTACTCCCGTATACCACAATGCAATGTGGCCGTGTTTTGTGATCGCAGAAGAAGAAAAATGGCGAAGCAGCTTAGATGTAAGTAAACGTAAGTAACGTTAAAGTACCAACATTTGCTTTAGTGGCGTTGTTGTGTGGCTTTTAACAATAATGGTATTTCTTCGTTGCAGGAAAGGTGTCTGTTGTTCATAACTGTTAGCTACCGCTACTGCACGTCTTAAAAAAAAAAAACTTTATTGAAGTTTCGCCACTGCACTTCGCAGCGCATCTACCGACGTCACCCCATGTAGTGTCCGAAATCTCCTCCCGTCGTTCCCTACATAGTGTACATGATATAGTGGATACATCACACACACTATGTAGGGAATAGGGAGTGAGTGGATGAGTGGATGATTTCGAACACAGCTAGAGTCAGGCTGACAGAGGAGAGGCACTCGTTCCTTGCATTAGCTTGGGGCTAACGGGCTAATTATTTGCTGAGTTAGCTTGCAGCTAATGGCTAGCTGCAAGCTAAGTCGCTGCAAATAATTAGCCTTTAAATATGAGGAGATAACAACTTCCATGGTTCCAGTGGAGTTTTATATAGTTCTTGTTTCTAAAGGTGAGGATGGAGGGAAGGATGCATGTTTGGAAGCAGCTGGAGGAGATCTGATGACCGGAGACGTCCTCATATAACCGAGCAGCAGCTGTCTGTCCATGCAGCAGCTGTATGACCGATGTGATGAAGCAGCAATGGTTAAAAAAAGAATATTCCAGAGGACATGACTGCAGTTCCATGTGTTAGAGTCTCACCAGCTCCAGTAAACAGAAGCTGCAGACAGGAGAGACGTGCAGGGACTCCTATGGCAGCCCGGTAAGTCCCACCTGCTGCTTTATCCTCTTCAGAATAAAATTCTGGATCTGTAGGAAACCTAAATAAACTAACGCTGTACTTACGAGCTTTTAAACATTCTCTGGCACACGTCACGTCAGGTTTCAGCGAACAGCGCCACAGTCTGGTCAGATGCTGAAATGCAGCCATGTTTCTTAATGCTGTTAGCAAAAACACACCTGACGCCCAAAGTTGGACGCTGGGTCCCTAAATGTCGTTGTAGGGCGTCTCTGCTCCGTGTCTGGGTTCACAGATGACTTCAGGTGTTCTGAGTTTCACCGTTTACTCCAGGAGCTGTGGCTGACGAGGGGCGCTTTCAGCCGTCTGATCCGGCCCAGTTTAACATCCCGCTGTCCTGATGGGATGCATCCCATCAGCACAGCGGGTCATCAAACCGCTGTTCAGAAACCGGGACCGGACACAGATCACAGTTTATCCTCCTCTGTCTTCAGAGAGAGAGGAGGTTCCCCTGGTTCTTCTGGGTGTTTCCCTCCTGTCAGAAAATGTGTGTCTGCATCAGGACATTGAGTCTCTCTGATTGGTTGAGGCCCTGCGTCAAGACGCCAAAGTTCAGATGTTCCAACTCCGGCGTCTGCTGCCCTTGACGCACGTCAAACGCTGAAAATCTCAAAACTTGACACAAAACGCGTCTAGACGTGACACCTCCTAGATGCGCGTCGGCCATTGACTTTGCATGTAAACCTGATGCCCTTGACACCCAAATCGCATTTGGTCTGAACACACCGTAAAAACTCATCTATGTAGCTATGCTTGTGTCACGGGTGTGGTCCTTTGCCGATACCGGCGACTGCAGGAGGAGGGGAAAGAAAGACAGGCCTCGCCAGCAGGTGGTTAAAAGAAATAAAAGCTTTATTAAAGAAATAAAACAAATAAAACTACTAAACTAAAAAGTAATAAAATAATCCTAAAAGTCCAAACTAAAAAGTAATAAAAGAAAAGGGGCTAAAAGGGGCTAAAAGGGGCTTGCAGGGCTGGCAGTGGCTGGTGTCTCCCTCGGCTTCCTCTTGGCCCTCAGGCTCCCCCGGGACACCAATGCCGCTCTCTGGCCCGGGCAGTCACTCCTCCGGGCGGCCGCGCCACTGGCTGTAGGCCCTCCTCAGTGGGGTCCACGGCCGCCCTCCGACCCCCGGGCCACTCTTCCACGTCTCCGCCGCCTCGCCTTCATCGCCGCCGCTGCCACACTGCTGCCTCAAGCCCCCCAGCCAGGGGACTCACGTCCTCCCCCGGCTGCGCCTCCTGGACCTAGTCCTCCTCAGTCCTCCTCAGTCCTTCCTCAGCTCCGCCTGTTGTTGTCCGCACACCGGCTTTTATTCTTTCAGCATTCAATTAAGCCAGGGGAGGAGTCCTTCTCCCCAGGTGCTGCCAATCAGTTCTTTAAAAGCTCCCACTAGCTTGGGAATAAAAACAAGGTTAAAACCACACAAAAACCATAAAAAGCATGCTAAAAACCAAGCTAGCGGGCAGAGTCCAGTCTCTGGCAGCACCCGGTTGTTCACCCTGTGACACTTGTTTCTGTTACATGGATCTTCATGAAGAACACTTTGGTCTATAAAACAAAAAATGGCAAAAAAAAAAGTGTCATCAGCACTTTAAAAAAACTTCATAAATCCACAAAACACTCAGGTCACTAAGGTTGTTTCTTTCAGGTGTTAATAAAGGCTTCCTGTGTGTGCGTTGGGTTAAATGTTCTCTGATCATTTCTACCTGGAAAAATAGCCATAAATTTGTTCCTAATTTCACTGTGGTCACTTTGTAGATGTGTGTCAGACATTTCTCTGACACACTGTAATCAGGGATTAAAGCAAAGTACGGTAGATCAATCTGACTGGAAACTTCTGTATTCATGCATTTATTCTGAGCCATAAGTGATGGAAACACATAGTGTAACATAATTTAAGACCTACTATATGAATTTAAGACCGCAAATGTCAAATTTAAGGACTTTTAAGGTATTTAATGCAGATTTGTAAAGTTAAGACGTTGTAAGACCCTGCGGGAGCCCTGTTTCTAATGATCCAGGGTTCATAGAAAGTCCTCTTTGGTCAGGCCGCTGTGCTCTGTAATAATCAGCTGTTCCTCATCAGTGAAACAGTTGGATCTTGCAGAGTTGTAGCTGAGCGTGTTCAGGTGGAAGACATCCAGGTGTTCAAACACTGCAGAGATAAGGGAGTAGCACCACGGCTGAACCTTTCCACTGGCCGTCAGATGATGGTGGAGTTCCAGCAGCGAAGCCGAGACCCTGACCGGAGCCGTCTGCATGTGTGGTGGAAAGGAAACATCTCATCTGGACCACTGAATGCTGTCTTCACACACTGCTGCGGCTCTGGGTAAATAGTGGCAGCGGCCACACGTGTATGATATCATAACTAACGTGTTGACACAACAGCGGTGGGACGGAGATGCTGTTGTAGAGCCGCGGTGTAAATGCTGCTGCGTTTGTAGAGCAACAAACACGGTAAAGATCACGCATGTTCAGCTGCTGCTCTGCTACAGCAACGCTTTATTTTCACACAAGCAAAAGCACAATGATGAACTCCCGTCTGACGTCAGCTACGGCCGGAGAGGTGGTCGCTGACGTAGGACGCCACAGCAGATGAAGATCAAGGCCCCCTCCTCCTCCTCCCCCTCCTCCTCCTCCTCCTCCTCCTATCATCTGAGATGATCTGACCAGTGATTAAGTTTGATTTGATTCCTGATCGTTGCTCTTAAAAGTCTCCATCTGATCCAGAACGCTGCGTCAGTGTTCTGATGATAATCATCATCATGTCCTCCAGTTTCATCTTCATCAGTTTCCTGTTAAATCCAGAATCAACTTTAGATTCTCCTCACATATAAAACTCTTAGTGGTTAAGATCCACTGGATCTTACAGACCTCAGAGTTCAGAATCCAGTTGTCAGACTGGAACCAGCTCCCAGTCTGGTTCCAGGAAGCAGAACCAGCTCCCAGTTTGGCTTCCAGAAGCTGACCCAGCTCCCAGTTCAGAAAGCAATGGGAGCCAGTGCTGTGGTGGGCACTTTGGGGTCTTAGGTGGCCTTAGAGAAAACTTCCCTGCCTGTCCCAGTGATGTCAGACTGGGTGAAAACAGAAAAATCTCTGTTTTCATTTCCACTTTATTGCCAAAAGTATCATCTCACCTGCTTTGGCTCACATCTGAGCTTCAGTATCATCCCATTCCTGATCCAGAGGGTTCAGTGACGTTGGTCCACCTTTGCAGCTAGAACCGCTTCATCTTCTGGGAAGGCTGTCCACAAGGTTTAGGAGTGTTTATGGGAATCTTTGACCATCTTCCAGAAGCACATTTGTGAGGTCACACTGATGTTGGACCAGAAGGTCTGGCTCTCAGTCTCCGCTCTGATTCATCCCAAAGGTGTTCTATGGGGTTGAGGTCAGGACTCCGTAAAGGCCAGTCCAGTTCCTCCACACCAGACTCTGCATCCAGGTCTTTATGGACCTGCTTTGTGCACTGGTGCACAGTCATGTTGGAAGAGGAAGGGGCCAGCTCCAAACTGGTCCCACAAAGTTGGGAGCATGGAATTGTCCAGAATGTCTTGGTATGCTGAAGCATTCAGAGTTCCTTTTACTGGAACTAAGGGGCCAAGCCCAGCTCCTGAAAACACCCCCACACCATAATCCCCCCTCCACCAAACTTTACACTTGGCACAATGCAATCAGACAAGAACACACTCAAAAAAAGAAGTACCAGTTTGTACTTAAAAGGGTCCAAAGCTTGTATCTGGGGGGTTCCTTTCTGAAAGACATTTCTGTACCTTATCAAGCTGTATGAGTTAATAAAGTACAATTAAACCAATTAAAAATGATGAATAAAAGTCAATAAAATAGAGATTATGACAACAATCAGAGATGCTAATAATAAATGAATATTATATAAATATTAGGCCAAACACATATAATTATACATATAATTATTACTATGATTATTATGAAAATCATAATATAATAACTATAATTATACTACTGTTTATAAGTACTGCTATTTATAGTTATTGTACAAGCTACACACATTTTTCAATGCTGCAGGTTCCCTTAGGGTTGAAATGGTACAAATTTGTACTTTATATTACTTTGGACCCTTTTTCATAGTATATAGGTACTTCTGGCCTCATTAAGACCAATATTGTACTTTTGAGAGAACATTTGTAAAAAATGTACCTACAGGTACAGAAATGTTCCTGTCTCGTACCTCTGTTTTTGAGTGTGTACTGTTGTCCTGGCAACCACCAAACCCAGACTCCTCCATCAGATTTCCAGATGTAGAAGCGTGATTGGTCCTCCAGAGAACGCCTCCACCGCTCTAGAGTCCAGTGGCGGCTGCTTTCCACCACTGCATCCACACTTTGCATCGTACTTGGTGATGTATGGATGGATGCAGCTGATCGCCATGGAAACCCATTCCATGAAGCTCTCTGTCACTGTTCTTGAGCTGATCTGAAGGCCACATGAAGTTTGGAGGTCTGTAGTGATTGACTCTGCAGAAAGTTGGCCACCTCTTCTCACTATGTGCTTCAGCATCACTGACCCGCTCCGTCAGTTTACGTGGTCGACCACTTCATGGCTGAGCTGCTGTCGTTCCCAAACACTTCCATTTTCTTATAATCCAGCTGACAGTTGAGTGTGGAATATTTAGGAGTGAGGAAATTTGGATTTTTTGCACAGGTGGCATCCTATCACAGTTCCACTCTGGAATTGACTGAAATCCTGAGAGCGACTCATTCTTTCACACGTTTGTAGAAACAGTCTGCATGCCGAGCTGCTTCATTTATACACCTGTGGACATGGAAGTGATGGAACACCTGATTCCATCATCTGGATGGTGAGCAAATACTTTTGGCAGTATAGTGTATAATTTGCACGTTTGAGAGATGTTTGAGAAGTTTCTGAATAATTTGGGGGTAAATTTAGTACATGTCAACCATAAAAGACATTAAAACCTCTCAGACAGACGTTTCCGTGACCTGGTTAAACTCTGACTGACGTCTCAGGCCTCTGCAGCGGTCCTGCTTTCCTCGCTCACTTTAAACATGCTGATAAATGTCTACCAGCAGAGCACACGCGACCCGATGGATGGTTTCATGTTTCTTTCCTCAGAATCTCGAGTTATGAGCAGGAATCAGAGATGAGGCATCACAGCGGGCGTTGGGCTGTCATGTCCTCTCCATGTCCTTCATACACGATGCAGGGTCGTGGAAAACCACAACTGACTGGCTTCCCACTTGCTTACATACCAGACTTTCATAGTTTTCCTATAGTTTTTTAGGCTGTAAACGAGTCGTCCCAGCCTACCTGAAGGAAGCCCTCCCCTCTGATGAAACCTTGTGCTGTGAACAAACAGGCATGGTCTGATCGTATCAGTAGACGGGTTAAACCATTTCCTCCCAGCAGATGTGTTTCCTGTCAGCATCTGCTCCAAGCAGACAGAAGACAAGTCAGTAAACACACCGTTTAATTAGTGACTTCACGTCTTGCATCTATACATTTACTGCACAATGAGAACATTTACATGAACAACACAACCCTGTCGTATGGACACCTCTGTCTCCATCCAGCTGGGACACAACCACATGCAAGCTGTTCAATGCTAACTAATCTTGATAAAAAAAAAACATCATGTGCGCAAATGTTCTGCAGATCAGTGCGCAGTTAAAGGGAAAGGTTTGAGTTTGTGCCTGAATAAACTGCAGGAAGTGGTAAGCAAGTATTACACATTTCACACACGACAATACAAGACAAAGTTTTACATGAAACATTAAAAACATTACAGCAGGATGCAGACGAAACACAAGAATGAAAGCAGGATGTAAAATTACAAACAAAGAACTTTAAGAGTCTTAAAAGAGGCCGTGCAGATCTAGACTCCTGAATAAAACTTTATTTAACCAGGTGGGTCTTCAACCTGGATGCAAATAAACTGTTTCAGCTGATCTGAGGCTCAATTTCTGGAAGTCAGAATTATGACTTTTTCAGAAATTGAAAAGAAAATCTTACAGAAGTTTTTCTTAATGTTCTCAAAAAAGTCAGAAATTGGAAAAAACAAATATGGATCTTTTTTTTTCTACGTTCTGAAAAAAAAGTCAGAAATTTAAATTCCAAAATTTTTTGTTTTTTTCTTTTAATATTGTGGAAAAAAGTCAGAAATTGAAAAAAAGAAATACGGATTTTCTTTTTTTTTCTAAATGTTCTGGAAAAAAGTCAGAATTTAAAAAAAAAAAAAATCTCAAGATTTTTTTTTTATGTTCTGAAAAAAAGTCAGAAATTTAAAAAAAATCCAGATTTTTAAAAAATTTTCTGGAAAAAAGTGAGAAAAAATTAATGGAAAAAAAACCAGAATTTTTTATTTAATGTTTTGGGAAAAAAAAAGTCAGAAATTTAAAGAAGAAATCCAGATCTTTAAAAGGAAAGAAAAAAAAAGTTGTAGAAAAAGTCAATATTCTGAGATTTCAGTCAGAATTCTGACTTTTCTGACTTTTTTCTCAGATGTTTGTTAGTTTTTCTTCAGTGGCCCTCATCCTCTTCTGTACAGCAGTTAAATACTGAAAATCTTATTGACACAACTCAGATTTAAAAGAGGACCTGGAACAAACTGGTTACTGGTCCAGTTAAGTCCATCTGAGAAGCTATGTGACCTGATCGAACACCTCCACAGTCTCATTCTGGGAATGTATAAGCAGCAGTGAAGTCATACAGTCCCGTCTGGCCCGTCCTCTGATACAGAATGACCTCATTAACAGCGTCTTCCAGGTAAGTCACCTGACCTCGCTGGACAGCACCGTCACAGCTGGGTCATCTCTCTGCGTCAGCTGCAACGCCAAACTCAAACAAGCTGGTGGACGGAGAGCAAACACCATTTAATCATTGATCTCACCTTCCATCCCCACATTTATTACACAGTAAGCACATTTATTCTGCCTCCAACCAGCCGGTCCTTCATCCTGCCAGAGTCTGGACGACACAACCACATGCAAATGGTTCAGACGTCAACAACAATCAGTACATCATCAACACAATCGTTCCCTTAGTGCAAATCAGCACTTAAAAGTGGAAATGTGTCTGAATAAACTGCAGAAAGTGCAAAACAACTGATATTTACATTTCATGTATAGAAATGTGTCTTTGTTTTACTATTTAGTTTCTTCTCCCACAGACTTGTGGAAATATTGTCCATTTTTATAAGTTCAAACACACTATCATCCATGTGATCAGCTCCGTTGCTCAACTTCCTGTTAACAGTAATATCGGACCAGCCAATCACACGGCAGCAGCATGATGAAGACTGCTGACGTTCAGCTGAGCATCAGGACGAGGAAGACGAGGCTTTAATGAGTGTTGGTCCGAGTGTTTACTGACCAATAAATTTGTCATTATTATTATTATTATTATTATTATTATTTATTATTATTATTATTATTATTATTATTGTTATTATTATTATTATTGTTATATTATTGTTATTATTATTACAAGCTGTCACTGAGCTGGAACATTTACAGCTTCTTTAATGGTTCAGACGCTTCTTTTGAATCAGAATCAGGTTCACTGGCAGGTAGAGCAAACACAATACCCGATTTATCGCTGCAATAATAAACAACATAAATACAAATAAAAAGGCAGATAAACAAAAGTACAATAATGGATCATAATGGATACAAATATACAAAACAAATACAAAAATAGAATAGAATAGTAGAACTGAGAGGTAAGTAACAGGTACGATATTTACATTTGGTAAGTTGTGATAACAGTACATCATATTTTTAATAATAATAATAATAATAATAATAATAATAATAATAATAAAATTATCAAATACCATAATATAGGTAGTAAAAGACATGTACATGCAAATAAAAGCACATTAGTAACATAAGTATGTTCAGATGTAGATCATTTGGGAAGAGCAGGTGTGGTAGTAGATCATAGATGAGGAGCTACTGGTCTCCAGTCCAGTTCCAGCATCCCGCCCAGTTCATCCCGGCGTTGGATCCGGTCCCCACAGAGCGACAGGAGGCTCCACAGGCCTCCCTCTGACCCAGCAGACACACCTGAGCGCGCATCACTGGCTGGCATCCTCCTCCTCCTCCTCCTCCTCCTCCTCCCTCACGTCACCTCTTCCTCCCATCGGGGCCTCATAACGTCACGCCTCCTGTTTCAGTATTGTGATGTCTTCTCGCGAGAAGAGAGAAAAGAGCCGGGTCCGGCGAGGTGTCGCGAGAGCGCGTGTCGCAGGAGCCCACCCTTCTGTGATGCTGTCTGCAGTGTGTATAATAGAAGCGGGGAAGCGCTGCGAGTCCAGGAGGAGTCGCGGCAAGGTCGACGCAGCATCCTGGTAGACCAGCACGGACACCGGAGGAGGACCGTCCTAACTCCGACTGAGTGAAGGTTACCGGAAGGATTTGGATTTATCTCCGCGGAGGGGGAGGCAGCAGAGCGGCTGGAAGTTGTGAGGTCCCGGTGAAGCTAACGGCTACGTCCCCGCAGCGACGCTCCCCGCGCGGCCACCCTGTTCCTGTCCCCGCCAGGCGGAGCGGCTCCTCTCTCCTCCACTAGCAGACTGCTCCGCGGCCGTCACGTGGCGCCCGCCCGGCTTCCACACTTTCTTCTCTGACTTTTCAGGCTTTTCTCCACGCTGTTGTTGCTCACCGAGCTATGTCGGAGCCACCCTCCGCGCCCCCCGCCCCGGCGGAGGCTGCCGCCGCGGAAAGCGACCTCCTAGCGCCGGACGCGGGGCAGAGGCCGCTCGGTCCGACGCCCAGCCAGAGCCGCTTCCAGGTGGACCTGGTGGCGGAAACCGCCGGCGCCTCCGATGACAAATCCCCGAACTCCGAGAGCTCCGCCGCGGCGCCGGACGGCTCGGGGACCGACGCCGGCGCGGAGGAAGCCAAAGGCCGGTTTCGGGTGGTGAACTTCGCGGATCCGAGCGGATCCGGGAGCGCGGCCTCCCCCGAGGCTGCGCCGCCGGAGGGGGTGCAGAACGGGGACACGGTGATGAGCGAGACCAGCCTGCACTCGTCCACGGGGGGCCAGCATCACTATCACTACGACACCCACACCAACACCTACTACCTGCGGACTTTCGGCCACAACACCATCGACGCGGTGCCCAACATCGATTTCTACCGGCAGACAGCCGCGCCGCTGGGGGAGAAACTCATCAGACCCACCCTGTCCGAGCTCCACGACGAGCTGGATAAGGTAAGCCCCCTCCCGCACGAACATGGAGGGAGGTGTTTCCTCCTCAGTAGATGGAAAACACAAGTCAGGACAGAGAGTCCTCCACCAGTCCAGACTGGGGACCCGGTGATGGACCGGGTCTCCCTCCAGTCTGTCAGAGGACACACAGGTGCGGGTTAGACACGAGATGGAAATTTTGGACAATATCTGATATGCCGATATTTTAAAACTCATGTGGCCGAAAACTGATATAGATACCGACATTAGAGCTGAAAAATAGTTAGAAAAATATCTTAACTTGTAGGTATGCATGATATAATCAGTCTTAAAACTGAATATCGGACACCGGCCACCCCGCCGATATTTACCGATCAGGCCGCTGTTTCTAGAGTCTAAAACCCCCCCAAACTACTACTACTTCTTCAAAAACTTCTATTTTACAGACTTTAAAACTTCTAAAGACAGTTTCTTCTAGGATGTTCTGTGTGAACAGAGTTTATACGCGCTCATTTGTGTAAATAACCAAATATTATCTTTTTTTTTTCAGGGAGAAGAAAATCTGAGTGGTTCTGAGATATAATGAAAATATCCCCTCCGTTTTGTCTGAACAACTATCAAGTTTGACTTGTTATACATAACACAAGTTGAAGTATTTTTCTAACTTTGCACAAGGATTGAAGTTTACATAATTTAATGTTTCGCTTTAATATTTGTATCAATATCAGTTATCGGCCACATGAGTTTTGAAATATCAGCATATAAGATATCGGCCAAAATTGCAGTATCGTGCATCCTTATCAACTTGTGTTATGTATAACAGGTCAAAGTTATTGACAGTTGTTCAAACAAAACTAATGTGCGTTATATCTCAGAACCACCTGGATTTTCTTTTCTCCCTGAGAAAAACAAACAAACAAAACGTGGGATATTTGGTTATTTACTCGCGGTGGGAAAAAATATCCATACACAGAAATATTGGGATATTTTCATATGCTGATATCATATAGTTCGTCGTCGTATCGAACGAACGAACGAAATTTCCCAAGATTTTGTCGTTCTGTTACGAAATTTTGCGAGTTTCGTGAACTCTCGCGAGATTTCGTTGGTAAAATCTTTCAATATCACGCTTATAAATATCAATATGAAATCTACACATAAAAATATCGCGATATTTCAGTACATCTATTTTTTCTCAGACCTATTTTTTACACAAATGACTGTGTGTAAACTCTGCTCACACAGAACATCATAAAAGAAACTGTTAAAAGTTTTAAAGTTTGTAAAAAAAAAGGAAGTTTTTGAAGAAGTTTTTTTTTTTCCGCTTTATAAACAGCAGGCTGATCGGTTAAATATCGGTTAAATATCGGTGGGGTGGTCGATGTCTTATACTCAGTTTTAAGGCTGATATAGGCCGATACCGATAGGGGGCAGATTATATCTTGTATCCCTAAAACTTTGGACTGGTTCTGTAAATATGCTGCAGTTTTCGCGTGATCCGATTAGTCGACTAATCGATCAGAATAATGGTTTGTGACAGCCCTAGTCCTCATAAACCAGTTCATAAAATAAAGACCGAGCCAAGGAAACCAGGACTGGATCAGATCTGCTGACCCAGTCCTGCATCCTGAGCTGCATGAGGCGACAGTGGAGAGGAGAACCTCCATCAGAGCCAGGACGGTTCTCTCTTTCTGCTCAGAAAGACGTGAATAAACAGTAAATAAATAAATAAACAAATAATTACTTGGTTGATGATGGATCGATAATCGGTAAAATGAAACAGATGCGGTCATTTCCAGATGTTTTGATGTAAAGATTTGCTGGAATGAGGATTTTTCCTCCTTCTCTGCCCAGTTGGACCTGAAACTAGTTCTGCTGATACCAGTAGTGGAACCGTCTCTGATACTGACATATATACGATATGTATCCTGATATTTTAATCACAGTGAGAGCAAATGTTTAGTCACAGTCAGAGCCAAATATGATGTCACAAGTAGTTTTATTTAGATTATGAAGTAAAGCTCAGCTGTTCAAACAACAATAACGTGTGTACATAAATACTGTATAAGCCTGGGTGATAAATCATCAAAGACGTTCCTCGTGGTAATAATTAGTCATCTTATGATAAAAAACATAAATTTAATTTATCAGGTTGTATTTGCAGTTGCACTACTTCGTTTTTTATCAGCCAGGTTAGTTTTGCTGTTTGCATCGTTTGAATAAATGTGGAGTTGGTCTCATATTTCAGACTTTGATTGTTGTCACTACAGCTTTGCAGTACAGTTGTACTACTTGAGCTTAATTGATGTGGTTTAGTGGTTTCTGGTATTTTGCTGCTCTCAGACAGAATGTAGTGACAGATTTATCATACAGAACATTAGGCTAATGTTGTTTTATCGTCACTTATTGTGACCATGAACCCCCCAGAAGTTATGGTGATACATTTTTTAGTCCTGCTGGAGACAATATCAGATCCTTTTTTAGAACATAGTGTCTCGGCAGATCCCCACAGGACAAGTATCGGGATTGGGGGGGTTAAAATCATACTGTATCACCTGGAAACAGTGAAACATTTAGAAGAAAGTTTGTGCAGTGGGATTAAAAGTTGGGTCTAGCTTGAAAACGGTGAGTAGAGACTGATGAGGTGAGATAGATGAGTGGAAATGGGTTTTCTGACTCACATCCTTCAGTGTTTCAAGATTACTTGTTCGTTTTACAGCAGCAGGACGATGAGATGATGAAATCTGCAGCTCTGAGGAAGAGCTCTGTTAGCGATGTCATCATCGGATGTTTAATAAATGTATGTTAGTATGTGGTTTTTATCCCTTAAATCCTGCTGAAATTTGAATTTCTATTTTCTGATTTTTATTTTGTTAAATCTTTGTCTCATTTGGAAAATCAACATGGTCCATGTTCAGTCAGTGTATCATCTCCTCTTCTTCTAACAACTGTCTGTAAACGTCTGGGTATGTGAGGAGACCAGTTCTGGAGGTTTAGGAGAGGAATGTTGTCCCATTCTGGTCTGGTGCAGGATTCTAGCTGCTCTACAGTCCTGGACCTGGGTCCATACAGTGGTTTCCAGTAGAGACTCAACCTCTGTCCATCTTTCCATCTGAGAGACTTGGAAATGCCCCTTTTATACCCAGTCATGTTACTGGTCTGTTTCCAATTAAACCAGTCATGTTACTGGTCTGTTTCTAGTTAAACCAGTCATGTTACTGACCTGTTTCCAGTTAAACCAGTCATCTTACTGGTCTTTTCTCAGTTCAACCAGTCATGTGTTACTGACCTGTTCCCAGTTAAACCAGTCATGTTACTGACCTGTTCCCAGTTAAACCAGTCATGTTACTGGTCTATTTCCAGTTAACCTGATCAGATATTAAAATCTCCTCCTATAATTATTTCCCACCTGTTGTTGCTCCTGTTTCCAGTTAAACCAGTCATGTTACTGACCTGTTCCCAGTTAAACCAGTCATGTTACTGGTCTGTTCCCAGTTAACCTGATCAGATATTGAAGTCCCCTCCTATAATCATTCTCCACCCGTTGTTGCTCCTGTTTCCAGTTAAACCAGTCATGTTACTGGTCCGTTCCCAGTTAACCTGATCAGATATTAAAATCTCCTCCTATAATCATTCTCCACCCGTTGTTGCTCCTGTTTCCAGTTAAACCAGTCATGTTACTGGTCCGTTCCCAGTTACCCTGATCAGATATTGAAATCTCCTCCTATAATCATTCTCCACCCGTTGTTGCTCCTGTTCCCAGTTAAACCAGTCATGTTACTGACCTGTTCCCAGTTAAACCAGTCATGTTACTGGTCTGTTTCCAGTTACCCTGGTCAGATATTAAAATCTCCTCCTATAATTATTTCCCACCTGTTGTTGCTCCTGTTTCCAGTTAAACCAGTCATGTTACTGGTCCGTTCCCAGTTACCCTGGTCAGATATTGAAATCTCCTCCTATAATCATTCTCCACCCGTTGTTGCTGTTCCAGCTGTTTACAGACGTGTTGCTGCATCAGATCCATAATCGGCTCATATTTTAATGATAAAACTTTTCGGGTTCAGTTCATATTTTATCGAGAATAAAACGCATTGATGGGATTTGAACACATTAACTGGTGTTTTTATTTGCGTTTCAGACATTTATGGCTGCATACATGTGTGTTATACATGGATACATATCAGTGAGTGAGGAGGAATGGGAGATGTCCTGACGTGGAAACAATGGCTGACACAGTTGATGGGCTTGGTCTGGGAAACTGGAACCAGTGTGGTTCTGTGGTGGTCTGTACCAATACCACTGCAGTTACACAATCTGTTATTGCAAGCAGCAGCGATGTAGGAATGCAGATCCATGGCGTCCAGCGTGTGCAGGACTGGTGGACCAGTGTGTCCAGTAGGACGCGAGCTGAAGGTGGATGTGAGACGTGCTGAAAAGTGATCTCCGTCCTGTTCCCTGACCCGTGCACCACATGACCTGCTCCTCCCGGCCGGGCCGGCAAGTAGCTGGTGATGAAAAGCTGCTCCCGTCTCCTCTCAAGGTTGTGCATGAGAGAGCGCTCCCATTGTCCTGGCCCCCACACGCCTGCTCTTAACGCTCATATGTGTGTGGGGGGGGGGGTAATGGGAGGCGAGCGTGTTTCATCACCACGGCATTAGCGGTGGCGGTGGATTGGCCGGCCGGAGACGGCCTGGTTTAATTAGCCGCTGCTTGGCTGCTCTGTCCCACTGGGACACGGTCTGACTTTGACCCTCATGGGGGGGGAATGAAGGTCGCGCTGACCCTGATCTTTCCATCCTATCATGTCTTACAGTAGTGGAAATTCCACTGTGGCCATTGATCTGCTCATGCATGTTTTTAAAATCAATCGATGAGTGATGGGGGGGGCAGGGGGCTGATGGAGGGTGGCTGCTGGGAGCAGTGGTGCTCCTGTCTGAGCAGGCGTGTTTTCTAGGACAGTTACCAGCAGGTAGGGGGGAGGAAGGTGGCGTCCACGCCCCCCCTCCTGCTCAGACGGCTGCAGCGCAGCAGCAACCTGCTCTAAAGCCGTATCGATGAACGAGGCGGGGGGGGTGACAGAGCAGATTTATTCACTCTGGAGCAGCCGAGCAGAAACTCGGAGCTTCAGTACTGATGTCGGCCTCGGTGGCTGCAGCCGAGCAGCTCCAGGACCCGGTCCAGGTCCAGAACCCTGGTCTGTAGCTAGGGCTGGGCGATGTGGACCACAAGTCATATCCTCATATATTTGGGCTGAATATCGATAAACAGTATATATCCCGATATTTTTATCGCAAAGTGAGAGCAAATGTTCAGTCACAGTCAAAACCAAATATGACGTCACAAGTAGTTCTGTTTAAACCGGACCATTTAATAACTGCAGATGCACGAACTACCCCATAAAGTTTGAATTTTTGATTTGGTATTATTCGTTATGTATGTGTGTTATCGGTATCGGCCTCTAGGAGCAGAAATTTATCAGTTATTGGTATCGGTTTTAAAAAATGGTTATCGTGCATCCCTAGAAATAACACTTAAGTGTTCAAAGAACAATAAAATGTAAACATAAATACTATATAATAGGGCTGGGAAAAAATATTAATACACTGAAATATCGCAATATTTTCATATGCTGATATCATCGACATTTAAAAACGCGGTATTGATCTATTTTACTAATGATATCTTGCGAGATTTATTTAAGAGAATGATGAAATCTCACAAGATTTCATTGGTAAAATAGATCAGTATTGCGTTTTTAAATATCAATACAAAATCTGCATATGAAAATATCACGATATTTCAGTGTATTGATATGTTTTCCCAGCCCTACTGTATAACTGCACAAGAAACTCACGGATGCAAATAAGAAACATTAGAAAGGAATTGAACATGATAAACCCAAGTACAAGCAGCATTTATATAAAAAGACAAAACCAACAAACACTGAACTACATATATGGATATAAGCGATATGGTCCAATTCCAGATCTCATTTAAAAATATATCGATGTATTTTTTTCATATCGATATATCGCCCAGCCCTATCTGTAGCTCTGAGTCAGGGCTGCTCCGCCACTGCTGCATTTATGTTCAGGCACGTAAACGACTGCGTAGTGATGTTTGCACATACGTGTCACCATAACAACACACCCAGCAGCTACACGGAGGGGTAACAGTTACAGTCGTTTTCCTTTTATTCATCATCATCATGCTTCGGTTGATTTAATAAACAAAACCACGCGGGGAAGAAGTCGCCATGACGACTGTTGTCTCTTGTAAAAGGCCAAAAAGCCTTTTCATCAGTATTTTAGCCTAGCTAGCGTGGCTAGTAGGGCTGGGGGTAAACGATTATTTTTAAAATAATTATTCGGCCGATTTATTTTATGGAATAGTCGACTATTCTAACGACTAATTAGCCAATTAATCTAACGATTATTTTTCTGTTGCACAATCAATAAACAATAAAATCTCAAATAAATCTCCCCCAAAACTGTATTAAATGACTTTATCATACAACAGTTTTTCAAAGCCAAACATCTGCTGAACATAAAATAAAAGCAGTGTCTGATTTTGCCACCTCCTCTTAGCAATTACATTCTTCCAATAACATTTAATATATATATATATATATATATATATATATATATATATATATTGGGAACAGGAACAGGACGAATATAATAATATAACAGAGTATTACACATGTAATTCAAACCACGATTAATCAATTAAAAAATAAAAAAAATTAAATTAAATTAAATTAAAAAAAAATCATCGTTTGACAGCCCTAACACATACATATATACATATATAATGTATGTATGTGTATATAATTAGACTAAAAGGAAACTATTTGGTTATTTCTCCATTTCTCTGAATCATGGGAACGTTCGGTTCTTTATCTGTTGGACAGGAAATAAAACCAACAGAGTAGATGTTAAATAAACTGTGAAACATCAGATAATGTAACGTGTGCTTCGTTTTTACCCACAAAGCAACAGCAAACACAGTCTAACGTACAGTATTTGTGTCTGTCTCTGAGCCTGTGGCCTCACGTCCCAGCAGCAGCTGTCAGACCCGCACTGGTTCACACGCTGTACCAGTAACGTTAAACCAGCCCGTCGTCACGCTGCGTCTGTAAACATGAACGGCGTCTTACATATTATGGTGATGAGACTTTCTAGAAGCGGCGCTGCCGCCTTCACTTGTTTGGCTCAGTAATGACGCACATCTCCAACTCTTTTCTCTGCACCTTCAGAAAATTTAGATTTGAATGATTTAGAGGACGAGTGTAGGTGCTGGTGTGGTGGGGGCATCTGGGTTTCCTCCTCTGGCTCCTGGGCTGCCTTTATCTGTTCCTGGAACTGGTGGCTTCCCTGTTAGCTCCAGTCTAACATGGAGGAAACCCTCCCCACCTCCGTGTCCTCCAGTCCGTGCCAGCTTCTTATCATGAGCTGCCAGCTTCCACTTCATGTTTCTCACATTCAAATCACCCCGCCCCACCCAGCAGCAGCTCACCTGTCTGAGACTGCAGCCCTGCAGGCCCAGCCTCCTGATGGTCCAGGTGCAGGAAGACCGTGGTGCAGACCTGCTTCCTAGCAGAGTCCCGGATAACTGCTGTAAACGTGGCGACCCAGCGGGACCAGAGGAGATCCTCCTGCTCTGACCTCACCGACATGAGAAGACCCCTGCAGCCAGCCCACCAGCCTGCTGCTGCTCTCACACAGGACCAGGCCAGGCGAGGCAGACAGGCAGAAAGACAGCAGGCAAGACAGGGAGGACAGGCAGGCAGGAAAACCCAGGCAGCAAACCAGGTCCAGGTCCAGGACCAGGACCAGGACCAGGACCAGGTCCAGGACCAGGACCAGGTCCTCCTGCAGCTGCACGTGCTCAGACCTCACACAGCTGCGTTCATACACACCGGTAGTTTCATTGAGGACGAGTCGGAGGATTCCCGAGACCAGATCAGATCTGTGGTCCGTGTTTTCTAGCTGGGACAGTCATTGCTGTGATGATGGTTTTTAAAGGTAGGGTAGCAGATCCAACTGGTCTAAAAAGACCAGGATCAGGTCCAGAAACTCAGGTCTGTAGCTCTGAATCAGGTCTGAACTGGTTCCTACAATAAAAGCGTAGCAAAGCTTCTCTGATTGGTGGTTTCACCTGGTGTCACGTGGACATTTATTACAGCACGCTGCAGCAGCTGTGATGTCACCACATGCATCAGAGCAGCTGTGATGTCACCACATGCATCAGAGCAGCTGTGATGTCACCACCTGCGTCAGAGCAGATGTGATGTCACCACATGCATCAGAGCAGATGTGATGTCACCACCTGGTCTTCAATGTCATCTCATCTTTAATTTACTTCTTTTCACTTTAATTTTATTTTATGTTACAGTATATATTTACTCTTTTATTTAGTTCTTGTTTTATTTTTGTTTTATTCCAGCTGCTCCAATTTCTTTTATTGGATCGTATCCAGTTTGTGTTGATGCAGTTTAGAATAAATGCAGCTGTTAAGGGCTCATTATGAAGCGGTGTCCTTGTTTTACATGAAAATCAAACCAATTAAAACACAGTGATAAAGATGATGGTGAAACCAGTAGCTGCTGGTCCAGATGAGGTGTTAACTGTTGTTTTTCCAGTCTTTCTCTCTGATTGACTGATGATGACACAGACAAGTCTGTTAGCATTTAATTTGTGTTAAATCCAGAATGTGGACTTGGAGCCAGCAGCAGAGGAGCTGCCAGATGCTGCAAAACTAATCTGCTGCTTTTTGTTCATATCATTCACGTCTCATTTTGGATAAATACACAGGTTTATTAGCGTTCCTGCTCTTACATCATATCGAGTTATTTTATTACAGAATATACTAGAAAAAATACATTTTCATTAATATTAATCTGAAAATAATTTAATATAATAAAAATCACATTTATACAATTTAAATGTCAAGTGTTAAATTTGAATAGAAAACATTGTATTGTTATAAAATATTTTCCAGAAATATTAAAACATTTTCCAGTAACAATATTTTTTTTCCCCAGGAATAATAGAATATCTTGAAGGAGTAATATTTTCCTTCCAGGAATAATATAATATTTTAAAGAATAATAAAATATTTTCCAAGAAAAATATAATATTTTCCAGGAATAACAAAATATTTTCCAGGACCAAAAAAATTATTTTCCAGGAATAGTAGAGGATTTTCAGGAAATAATAAATACTGTCCAGGCATAGTATTTTCCAGGAATAATAAAACATTTTCCAGGAATAATAGAAAATTCACCAGGAATATTAGACTATTTTCCTGGAATATTATTTTCCAGTGATAATAGAATATTTTCCAAGAATGATATTTTCCAGGAATAAAAACATTTTCCAGGAATAATAGAATATTTTCCAGGAATGTTATTTTCTAGTAATAATAAAATATTTTCTGTGAATGATGAATATTTTCCGGTAGTAAAACTGTGTTTCAGCATGTCAGAAGTATTGTACCTGCGGCTCACAGAAGTCTGTCGGTGTTTTTCCAGCCGGATCCTGGTGGATTTTCTTCGGGTCTTACGACATGCTGGACTTTTACAATCTGCTTTATGTTCTGAAACGTCTGACCCACTTTCTGTCTGGACCTGGTCCCAGAAAGCCTTTAAGTTTGGACCCGTTGACTGAGAGAAGCTGTAAACCCTGAGGTGAGGTGTGCTCTGGACTCTGGTGGTGTACAGGGACGTGCTGGTCCAGGTGCTGGTCCGGTCCAGGAGTTCCTGGGATCATGATGCTGTTAGCGGTCTGGCTGCAGCCGAGTCCAGCTGCTTTCCTCTACAATACAGCCTCTGTTTGAGTCTCACCTCTGTATTCCTACATCAGCGGAGCGACCCCCCCCACAATACCCACCCTGCTGGCTTTGTGTTGATGGCACAGAAACAGGAAGGAGAGGACGCCGGGCTCTCCGGCGTGGCCTTTGTTCCAGTTGTTTAACGCCCACACCGAGGCCGCTTGGCAGCAGCTTCAAACCTGCAGGCTCCTGCTTCCTTACCCCAGATCTAAGTGCGTCACATGGAGACCATGTCAGAAATAGCTCCCCCCCCACACCCCTACACACACAGACACACACAGACACACACACACACACCCCGCCACCCCCGAGACCCGTGCGTATAGTAATTAAGCTGAGAGTACAATAGAGAGCAGATACTCACACTCAGCTCAGAGTACACCATCCACAGCTGTTCCATTGCTGGAGCTCTGCCGGGTCCAGAGCCGAACCCAGAACCGGGTCCAGGACCGGGTCCAGGGCCGAGCTCAGGGCCGAGCCCAGGACCAGGTCCAAAGTCGAGCCCATGACCGAATCCAGAGCCGAGTCCAGGGCTGAACGCAGGACCAAGTCCAGGACTGAGTCCAGGATCGAACCCAGAACCGAGTCCAGGACTGGGTCGAGGGTCGAGTCCAGGGCTGGGTCCAGGACCGGGTCCAGGGCCGGGTCCAGGATCGAACCCAGAACCGAGTCCAGGACCGGGTCGAGGGTCGAGTCCAGGGCCGGGTCCAGGGCCGGGTCCAGGGCCGGGTCCAGGGCCGAGCTCAGGACCGAACGCAGGGCCAGGTCCAGGGCCGAGCCTAGGACCGGGTCCAGGACCGGGTCGAGGGTCGAGTCCAGGGCCAGGCTCCAGACTAACTTGTACCAGGATCACTGTGGCCCCTTATCTAAATTTTTAGGAGCACACGCAGAAAATAGTTTCCAGAGTGAAGACGTGAGTTCAGCTCAGGCTTCCTTAAAAACCTGGTCTCTGTGATGTCATCATCCAGGACAGATGTCCTCAAATCCTGATCCAGACCAGGGACGGAGGACTGCAGATTCTTAGAGAAGACAGAGGAAGTGGATTTAAGTCCAGATGCGTGGCAGGGATGTGAATCTGCCCGTAATCTGGGAATACGCCTCACAGCTTAGCACCATAGCTCCGTCCTGTCTGCGCTGCGGTGGCCTCCTCTTCCTCCTCCTCCTCCTCTTCCTCCGTCTCTCCGGCGGTGAGAGTGGATGACGAGTGTGTGAGATGAATAAAACTCACCACAGATCTGATGTGAACACATCGGCGGCTCGGTGCAGAGCTCCAGCTGGACCATGTTTGTCTTCTGCTTTAAATAAGCGCTGGACCAGGACGAGGACGAGGACGGAGAAGAGCTGAGGACACGGTGGAGGCTGCAGGTGGACGACCTGCATCAGCTTCCAGGAAATCAATCACTGAGGGTTTGCTACGTCTGAAATGAAGTTTTCTCTATGAAAACAGTCGTTCAGAATGTGGAAAGCATTTATAGGTCCGTCCTCCAGGTCCTGCAGAGGTCCTGCAGTCTGTCCATGGGTCCTGTGAGGGACATCACAGGTGACATGTAGCAGGTTTATGCTGCAGAGCAGAGGAGGTTCAGTCTAGATTTGCTTTACTCGGTCTTTAGAACGTTTCCCGTCAGGTGACGGTTGAAACAGACGTTTGACGCTCCAAACGGTCAGTCTGAGTCCTGGAATGACATTTCCAGGCTGGAGCTGCCACCTGAGCCCAGGACAGCTGGAGCACAGAGACGTCCTCGTCTCCATCGTCTCCATCACGGGTCTGAGTGCTGCTGTCAGCCTCACTGCAAACACCAGCGAGTTCAGGCTCGCTGCCCGAACACCACAGATGTGATGGTTTAGCAGGACACCATTTCCCCCATCGGAGAGGAAAAGTGGGATCAACGGGTGTTTGCTTTCTGTCCACGTGTCCATCATTTTTCCTCATTCTGTTACGGATAGAGGGGGTGCAACCAGCTGATCCCGCTCTGTTCACATGTGAGGGTTTCTGGGAATGTCTGAGCCAACGGTGTTCATGAAGCAGGATGACATGAGAAGAGCTGCTATATGAGGAAAATCTGACGCTTTGGAAAAACATGGATCCATCCTGGCCGGGATCCAGGTTTCAGGCTGCTGGGGTGATGCTGTGGGGGATGTTAGTACGGAGGAGGATGGGGGGGGGGGGTCTGGAGAAAAACAAACAACAAAACAACAAAATTCTGAAAAAAAAAAATTCTAAGAGGAAATTATTTTTCAATTTCTGTAAAAAGTCACAGTTCTATTTTCCATTTCCACGATTTTCCAAAACATTTACTTGCATGTGTTTTGGGGTATGTATTTTTTCAACCAATATCTGGAAAACAGTCAGAATTTTCACTTTAATCTCAGAATACCAAAACTTGTGAGATTTTTTTCCCTTTTTCAATTTCTGAAGAAAAACTGATGATTCTGACCTTGACCTCAGAATTCTGACTTTTTTTTAACAAAATATTTACACGCATGTTTTTCGGTAGATTTTTTTTTTTCAATTTCTGGAAAAAGTCAGAATTTTCCCTTTAATCTCAGAAATCTGAGATTTTCTAGAACATTGAAAGAAAAAATGAAAATTAGGTGATTTTTTTTTTTTCTGCAGAAAATTCATAATGATTCTTTTTTTTCCAATTTCTGAAAAAAAGTCAGAATTCTGAGAGTACAGGAAAAAAAAAAAAATTAAACGGGAATTCTTTCTTTTTTCCGAAACATTGAAAAAAGTCAGAATTCTGAAAGACAGAGAACACTAAAAAATGGAATTTTGACTTTTTTCCAAAATATTTTAAAAAATATTCTGAATACCCCAACCCCCACCCCTCAGATTTGTGAAGAAAAAGACAGAATTTTCACTTTTAATCTCAGAATTCTGACTTTTTCTGCAAAAATCTGGAGACATCCATGTTTTTAGGGAGATTTTTTTTTCCAATTTCTATAAAAACAATTCTAGAGAAAATGTATAATTCTACTTTAATCTCAGAAGTTGTGCCTTTTTTCGCAAAACATTAAAAAAATATTCTTTTCAGTCGATATTTTTTGCCCTAATTTCTGTAAAAAGTCAGATTTGTCAAGAAAAGACAGAATTCTAACTTTAATCACAGAATTCAGTTTTTTTTCCCCCCAAAACATTAAAGAAAAAAAAATCTGGGAGATTTTTTTTTTCTCTAGTTCTGACCTTGTTCTTTATTCAGACATAACTAGTGAAAAAAAAATTAGATTTTTATCTTCAATCAAAGACTGATGACCGTGACAGCTGGTTGCCGAAATGTCAAGATAAAAATCAAACATTTTTCTCTATTGATTGAATAGAGAACATGGAACTACTTTAAAGTAGACATGATGAACATTTTCGAGCTAGAGCGAGAGATTTTTTTTCTTTTAACTTCTGAAAAAAGTTATAATTCTGACTTTTTTGTGTCAGAATTCTTTGTTTTTTTCTTTTTTTGGCCCTAATCCTCTTCCGTACTTTAGTTCCAGCATGGCACTGATTAACTTCACAGCCCGTTGTGACCACAGTGTAGCATCTTCTGATGCATGTCATCATGGATGGAGCAGCTAAACCTCTGAGGATATTTCAACACCAAGATCAGGGGGCTCTGGGGGAAAATGGGAAGGAGAGGGGGAGCTGATGTGGAGTAGAGGAAAGTATCTCCAGCTGGAGGGGGGCTGCGAGCCGACGTCAGCGAGGAGGATGTTGACGCTGAGGCCGACAGCAGCGCGCCGTCTCCGTCACGTCTCCCCCCACCTCGTGGACGTTGTGTTTAGAGAAGTGGAAGTGGGCCACCATCGGAGCTTTCATTTTCAGCTGCCTGTGTCGGTTACACACACAAACACACACATGTGGCTGCTTGTAAACATGTAATTTTCCATGATGCCGCTACCATTTGAGAGGAAGTTAATCAGAGAGGATGTCACAGACATCTTGGACCTTTCTCAGCTAACCGCTTCCTCATGAAGGACGTGCACGTGGCAGCCGCTCCGTGGACCGCTGGCATGTGGAGACAAAAGCTGTCTTTGTGGAGGTGTCCTCAGCTGAAGGTGAATAATTAAAAGCTGGAACGCCGGCTTTCTTCTTGCTTTATGGGAGGAAACTGGAGACATGGACACTGTGATTTAACCCTTTAATCTCCCCCAGATCACTAATCAGTGTCCCAGGAACGGTAGTGTGGAACTGATGGATAGTTTATCCTTGAGGTGATCTCCAAAAGCTGTCCAACATTTCTGTCCCGTCCAGCAGCTTTACAATCCAGCCACTAAATGTGATGATTATTCAGACGCTCTGTTAAATCCACAATTTATTTATCCCATTTTTGCCATAAAACATCACCATCACTACTATGTTGCAAATAGCCTTCTATTTACTGGTTCTGATGGTGACTGGGATGAAAGATCTGATGGAGATTTGGAGGAGTTTAGGGTGTTTTTCAGGGGAACATAAACTTAAAGGTGAAAGCTACAAGTTTTTCATCAAAACAATATTTTAAAAAAAAAATAATACAGAGGGGTGCAGAATAAAAGAATACATTTTACCCCAAAATCTTTTACAGCAGTTGTGTGAAAAAGTAAAAAAAAAAAAAAAAGAAAGAAAGAAATCAGAAAGGGGGAAAACACTTTTTCACACAACTGTAAATAATTATTTTATCAATTTTTAAGGGTCTAGAAAGTAAATATTTACATGTGATTAACAGATAAGAGCTGAGCCAGTCCAGGGTTTCATCTTCATGGTTAACCCAGTGCTCCAGATGGGAAATAATACTCTGGTCAGCACTGTTAAAAAAACGGAAGAATCTATAAACGTTTCCAGAATCAGAAGCTTATGTCATTATAAACCGTTAAAGTTACCGTTTCTGTTCTGTGTGGGTTTAAGTCTGACTGGAAACAATCAACTGTCCCATTTCTGTCTACATAGACATTTAATCGGATTTAAAAATGTATTTGGATGAATGTTGATGGGGATATTGGTCTGAAAGTAGAAACGTTACGGTTGCTTTCATCTGAGACAGCAGAATCATTCTGCACCGTTACGTACGTACATGTACAGCTGAAGCAGGTTTACTGTCTGCATGCTGGCTGACTGACCTTTTACCAGGGTTCCCACGCGTCCTGGAAAACCTGGAAAGTGATTGAACGTTTTTCCAATCATGGAAAACTATTAGAAAGTGAGAGAGTAAAATGTCCTGGAAAAGCTTGTTGTATTGGAAAAGGATTTTCCCCCCTGTCGTCGCCACTTTGACGCTGCTTCGCCGCGCTTTGTCTTTGCTTCATCGCAGTTTTTTCGCCGCTACATCTCTACTTAGTCTTTGCTGCTGCTTCGTCACCACTACGTCGCAGTTTTGCCCCCGTTTCGCTGCAAATTTGTCTCAAAATCGTCACAGCTTCATCACGTTTTATCGCCACTATGTTGCCGTTTCGTTGCCGCAGCTTCGTCACCGTTTCGTCACTGTTTCGTCACCACTATGTTGCAGCTTCATCTTTGGTTCGTCTTTGCTTAGTCGCCGCTATATTGTCACTATGTTGCCATTTTGTCGCAGCTTTGTCACCACTTTGTCTTTGCTTCGTCGCAGTTTTGGTGCTGCTACATCGCCGTTTCATTGTAGCTTCATCACAGCTTCATCGAAGCTTTGCTGCCGTTTCATTGGCGTTTTGTCGCGACTACGTTGCCGTTTCATCCTTATTTCATCGCTGTTTGATTGCAACTTGGTGCAGCTTCATTACAGTTTCGTCGCCGCTATGTTGCCCCTACGATGCCATTTCGTCGCCGATTCATGGCAGCCTTGTCCCCGCTATGTTGCCGTTTCATCGTAGCTTGGTTGCCGTTTCATTGCCGTTTTGTCACCTTTTCATGGTAGCTTTGTCGCTGCTATGTTGCCGTTTCATCACCTTTTCGTCACAACTTCTTTGTCATTTCTCCGCCGCTCCGTAGCGGTTTCGTTGCCTCTATGTTGCTGTTTTGCGGCCGTTTTGCCACTGTGTCTGCACCGTTTCATCGCAGCTTTGTTGCAGCTTTATCTTCACTTCGCCTCTGTTTTGCTTCATCTTTTCTTTGTCTTTACTTCATCACTGTAAAAAAATATAATCTACAATTGTAGAAGACTTCTCCAAAAGCTTGTGGTGGAAGTTCTTAGTCTATGTTGTGATAATCTGACTCATACTGCAGCAGCTGGAAAAGTCCTGAAAATGTCCTGGAAAACAGCTTCTAGAACAGAGTGGGAACCCTGTTCTTCGTGCATTTTACACTAAAACCAAAACAAAAACAGCAAAGCCACTTCCTGAAAGACTGTTCATCAGGCAGACTGCTGCAGGGTTTAGAGGCGCGTCCTCTCTGCAGCCGAGCTGAATGTTTTGGATTTCTGAGCTGCGATGAGAGCTGCAGGATGCTTTCAGGGTTTGTTGTGAGTCCTTCAGGATCCTGGTATCTCATGTCCGGGTTTGATACCGGGGTTGGTTTACGCTGCATTGTAAGCATCTTTTGAGCCCAGCTGATGCTGGGGGGTTCTCAGACTGGCCGTCCCCTGCACAGCTCCACCGGTGACCGACGGGAGCGATCGGATGACCGCCGCCTCCAACATCTCCTCATTGTTGTGAAAAACCTCCCACCACTCAGGTCATTATGCTTTTACTCTCCCAGAGTTGGATTCCCTGCAGCCCGGTGGGTCCTGTTGATGGAGCCGAGACGGCCCGGAATACACACTGCAGGGATTTTTGTTTTGGAATTGTGTCGGATTACGGCGGGAGCGTGAAAGAGGTGATGAGTGAGGCCCCTCTGGACAGAGACGGGCTTTGTTTCAGGCCCGGCGTCCTTGAAAACACTGAAATGCAGTTAGATTTATCTCCCGTCCTGATACGGCTGCAAACTTCAGAGAGCTGGGAGATAAGCGGGATGAAAAGGTGGATTAGAAAGTTCCCGGTCCTCTGCTTCCTCGGAGCGCCGCCGTGACCTTGGCCATCCCGCGTCCTCCTGCAGCCTGCTGCAGATGGCCCGTCTGCTCCAGCCCTGCTAAGCTCAGCGTTTCACCGCACCACGTGCACGATTCCTACACGGCTGGCTCGTCCCGGAGCGAGCGCTGAATGTTGACATCACTGCCTCACATGACCCCCCCCCCCACCCAACCCCCCCCGCGGAGCCACAACACACCGGCTCTGCCTGCTATGAATGGGATTGGTTCTGATACTGGAAGGAAAACAAAGATATGCCAAAGCTGACAGACCGGACTGGAGAGCAGCAGAGACCAGAACACCAGGATCCCAGTCCACCTCTGGGTACAAAAACCAAACATGGAAGCAGCAGAAACCAGAACACCAGGATCCCAGTCCACCTCTGGGTACAAAAACCAAACATGGAAGCAGCAGAGACCAGAACACCAGGATCCCAGTCCACCTCTGGGTACAAAAACCAAACATGGAAGCAGCAGAGACCAGAACACCAGGATCCCAGTCCACCTCTGGGTACAAAAACCAAACATGGAAGCAGCAGAAACCAGAACACCAGGATCCCAGTCCACCTCTGGGTACAAAAAACCAAACATGGAAGCAGCAGAAACCAGAACACCAGGATCCCAGTCCACTTCTGGGTACAAAAACCAAACATGGAAGCAGCAGAAACCAGAACACCAGGCTCCCGGTACACTTCTGGGTACAAAAACCAAACATTTACCAAAAAAAAAAACTTTCATGTTTGATCACTAACCTGTAAATTTCTACCCGAACCTGTAATCCCAGTCAGCATTCAGAACCTTTAATCCCAGTCAGGCTGCTCCAGATTGGATGTTACGGTCAGTTTAAGCTCTGTGATTGGCTGTCACCATCAGTTTAAGCTCTGTGATTGGCTGTCACCGTCAGTTTAAGCTCTGTGATTGGCTGTCACAGTCAGTTTAAGCTCTGTGATTGGCTGTCACCGTCAGTTTAAGCTCTGTGATTGGCTGTCACCGTCAGTTTAAGCTCTGTGATTGGCTGTCACCAGTCTGGGATCTGGTGGAGTTTCAGAGTTAAACAGTGCAGCATTCCGGCTGCCATCCAGTGGGCCACATTCCTGGTTTGGAATGATCCTCTGACCTTCAGCTGCACGTTTTTTAAGTGCTTGACTCTCACGCAACCCAGTCAGACAGACACCAGCAGCTCCACTGACACATGACCCCCCCCATGAGGTGGCATCATCATTACAACTATAGCATTCATCATTTATTCAAAACATTCCTGGAAATCCAGGCCTGTCCTCCAGGCTGTCCTGCAGTTCAGCTCAGTCAGACCTTGACTTTGCCACCGTCCCAGTTTGAGGCTGATTTTAGTGAAATCTGATTACATGATTAGTTTTCTTGTAATGAGCTGCTCTGTGTGGATCACAGGGTTTGTGGCAGCTAAGCTCCCGCTGCCGCCGCTCTGCTGACAAAGCCCGGCTTTGTGCTGCTGCAGCCATGTAGACAAAGTTCAGCCGCCCGCCGCTGTCTTTGAGTCCCAGCGTGGTACCTGCTGCACCACCATACCACACCTAAATCAGAAAGTTCCTCCGGTTTTACCAAGTTAGAGCGTCCAGTAACCTCCAGAGTTACCACCCAGCTGGTGATGGTTAGTGACAACAGATGTAGAGATGGAGGCAGCAGCTGGACGGCAGACAGATGTTCCCGTCATTCTGATCCTCACGCCCCGCGCAGGACGACCTTCACCCCCATGTTGCATAACCGCATCATCAGCATCATCACCTGATACCACCTGACATCGCTGTCTGGCTGGTTTGCAGGTGTTTTATGGTGCATTTCAGGTGTTTTCAGTTGTACTTTTTAGGAGCATTTCAGGTGTATTGAGTTTTTTTCAGGAGGCCGTTTTCAGGTCTGTTTTAAGATGAATTTTAAGGTGTTCTCAGGTTTATTTTCAGGTGCTTTATGGTGCATTTCAGGTGTTTTCAGTTGTACTTTTTAGGAGTATTTCAGATGTATTGAGTTTTTTTCAGGAGGCAGTTTTCAGGTCTGTTTTAAGATGAATTTTAAGGCGTTCTCGGGTCTACGCTGATCTGGAGTGGATCTAAATATCTCCTGATGGAATTCAAGTTGCACCAAAACTGTCTGGATGAGTAAATTAGCATATTTCATGCTAGAAAATAGATCCAGATTGAAAAAAACTGAAGTTCCCCTTTAAGGTGTGTTTTCAGGTGTATTTTTAGGTGTAAATTTTAAATGTATTTTGGGGCTGGTTTCAAGTGTCTTATAGGGTGATATCAGTACTTTTTTAAGGTATATCTCAGGTTTATTTTTAGGTGTACTTTTAAGATGTATTTTTAAGTGTATTTGTGGGTCTTTTCAGGTGTTTTTTTTTTTTTTAGTTCTGTTTTAAGGTGTGTTTTCAGGTTTATTTTCAGGTGTTTTTAGGGTATTCCAGGTGTTTTCAGGTGTACTTCTAAGGTGTATTTTTAAGTGTATTTGTCGGTATTTTCAGGTGTCTTATAGGGCTTTTTTTAGGTCTGTTTTAAGGGGTGTTCTCAGGTTTAATTTCAGGTGTTTTGGGGGGTATTTGAGGTGTTTTCAGGTGTGTTAGAGGCTGTTCCAGGTCTGTTTTCAGGTGTTGCATCATAAATGAGGGGTATGAAAAACCAGACTGACTTCTACCTGCTGATTTTCAGATATGCTATCTTGTTTTTGTTTATTCCATCTATGTTGTGTTAAAACTGAATAAAAGAAGGAAAGATGGCTGTCTGTGGAGACCGTCTCTGCTCAGGAACTGATGACCTTCCCTCTCTCACCTTATTTGTTCTGGATGTTTTTTCACCCAGTTCAGAGCTTTAACTTTTAGTTTAAAGCCATTAAACCCAGTAAATCAGACGGGGTTGCTGTTCTCCAGTCTGCTGTTTCCAGTAAAGATGGTACATAGCTCGTCTCCGGCTTTATTGGCTGTTAGAGAAAGAATCTGTTTAATTTCCTGTGTTGTCCCGGTTTCCTGGGCAGACTGGCTATCTGTTGGACCAGTTCCAGCACCTTCCTCCCAGTAACCGTTATCGTGACTCGGGTGTCTCCTACCCATATGTGCAGGCCTGCTTCAGGACCAGTTTGAACTTGTTTATGAGATGAGAAGTGATCTCAGGTGAAACTGGGAGAGTAAATGTGGGACTGGGAGTAATTCTCCTCAGCTGGTTCTCATCAGTGTGATGACGTACGGACTGGACGGTGTATGTGTGTGTGTGTGTGTGTGTGCAGCGACTTTGACGTCTTTAAACAGGGAAAACAACTGTATGAGCGAGCTGGGCTCCATCCTGCAGCTAAACGTGTTCTCTGCTTCACGCTAACACATCCATGAATGTAAACTCTGCTGGTGGAGCAGCATCGTACCAGCTGGAAGCGATGAGGACGTTTGTGACTGAAGCAGATTGGGTGGAAAATCCAGCTCAGATGTGGGACCCTGGTTCTGGTACTGCTGGACGGTACCACAGTTATGTTTCACAGTATGTGACGGAGGTGTTTTACTGCAGACGGCTGGCTGAGGACAGACTGTCCTGCTGTCATGACAACTGAACACTGTCCTGAAAGGAAAGATGTTTACGGTCCACAGTGTCCTGGTCTCCACTCTGAGCCCGTCTTTGTCCAGAGACCCTGTCAGAAGCAGGTCCTTGATTGTATGGGGTGATGTTGCTTGTCTTCATTAGGGGTGTAGGAAAATATCGATATGCCGATATATTGGGATTATTTTGTGTTGCGATTTTAAAAAGCACTGTATTGATATTTTTGATAACAAAATCCGGCGAGATCTTGTTCCATCAGCGTTGGTCCAGCATTTATAAGGGTCGCTGTTATTGTGGGAGACTTTAATATCCCAGCATTCCTTTCAGAGTCGTGACTACGGTGCAGCTGCTGCTGCTACAGACTGACTTGCTTTGAAGCTGCTGATAATATGTCTGGTTTTAAGTTGTTGGTTAAGTTACCAAGCTGTCAGAAACATTAGAATTAGCCACATGTTGATAATACCTGCCAGCATCTGAGATATGGCAGCACTGATGATGTTTAATGTGCCTCTGAAACCTGATTGCTATGATGAAGTGAAGAGTAACTTCACATGTTATTCAAAGGGGAACTTAGCTTTGACTTGATACCAGTTTGGAAGTACTGCTGGGTCCTTGATTATGGTTTCTCCAGGTGCTCTTTTGATCCAGGTGTTGCTGATGTTTTGAGTTATCTGGGTGTGGGGTTTCTTTGCTCCAAAAAAGGGAAAAAAATCTCATTTGGCAAAGTGTCCACAAAAAAATGAATCAAAGGCACTCTGGAGTTTTATCAAACTATTAAAAAGCCTTTATTAATTCATGGCAAAACTTCACTTTTTTTAACCTGGGGTCTGTTTTCATGTCTTTTCATATAAGTGAGTGATGGAGAAAGGAATTTTCCAGTTAGCTACAGTATTTATCCCGGCAGGCAGCCTAGCAGCAGCTAGCAGCCCAGCTAATGATAAGTGTGGGGCAACTGGCCCTAAAAACATGTTGGTTTTTTTTCACACTGAAGGACTCAGATAGTCTCAACGAGTGTCCGACATCATACTAGAGAGGAGACATGAACCAAAGTATCTACATTACCTGGAGATCAAGGTTTGTTTGGTGTCTGTGTCCAAATCTGGGGACGCTGGAAATCAAATCTCGTCCCAAAATAACACGATAACCCGCGTCAAAACACTGGTGGGGGACGCGAGTTAGGTCTTGTTTTTCTTGATTAAAAGCAAAGTTTGTTTTAAGTTGTCTGCTGTTTATGCTTTATTGCTTTCCTTAATAAGTAAAGGGGAAAACCGGGAAAAAAATTGTATATTAAATTAAAAAAAAGATAAAAAATTTTTCTCAGAATGTTTTATTTGATATTTAAGTTATAATGAACAAACAAACATGTACATAAAGGTGTCTGGAGTCTGAAAAGAGTCTGAAGTAAATAAAAACAATATTTAAATTCTTGTTCCTTTTGATCGTCACAGCACGATCTTCATTTTCAGCTCGCTTTTAGACGGTTAGTCTCAGTCAGACGTATTCGTCTCTGCAGATGATGGTTGTGGTTTCTGGGCAGATGAGAGAAAAGCTAAATAATGGCTGAATCTGGGGTCTGTTTGCTCGCATCTCTTCAGTTTTTTGCTCCCTCTGAGTAAAGTCTGTGCAGGTTTGGTTTATGATGAAGCGACGCGCTGCAGGAACGGGGTTGAAGTGATGAGGAAACGGGGGATGTGCATTAGTGGTGGTGGAGCTGCAGGGCGTGAGCAAAGCACAGCTGATCGATGGACCTGACCTGGTTAAGCAGCACAGTGGACACGGGTCCATAATGGTGGAGCCATCCGTGCCTGAAACACTCTAACGGAAATGTAAATAATTCATTCAGTCTGAACAGCCACAAACAGGAGAAACTTCAAGTCAAACATTTAGTCTGTTAACTGTTTCATTGTTGTCAACTCACCTGCCGCGACATCAGAAACCACCAGAACCCGGTCAGGAATCAGCCTGGACCTCAGATTCGTGTTCAGATACATCGTCTCCATGTTTTACGGGTGTTGTGTAAGCGGCTGCAGGCACATCCGCTCCATTACCGTCACATTAAGCTAAAAATACGGCATGTAAACCCCCGTCTGCAGCCAGGGGAGGGGACCCAGCTCTGGAACGCATCCAGGTCCGATCACAGACCAGAACTGAGGACACCTCCAGTAGGGATAAATGATGCAGGATATTTAGGGATAATACAGATACCAATATTTTCTCACCAGCTTCAGCTGATGGCCAATACAAATCGTCCATATTTGGGGCCGATACTGCATTTGACTCCCAATTTAATGATTGATACAATGAAAAGCGGTTTACAACTAATTCAGTATAAAAAGAACAAAGAACTTCAAATATATATATAAGAAAAAGAAACCGTACTTGTAAACAAATATTAGGAACATTAAACTTTTAAAATATATATATGTATGTATTGTATGTACATATATGTGTATATATATATGTATTTTCGTTTGTAAAATAGATCGGTACCGCGTTTTTAAATGTCAATATGATATCAGCATATGAAAATATTGCATTATTTCAGTGTATCAACATTTTTTTCCACCCCTAGTCTTTAGAAGTTTTAAAGTCTGTAAAAAAAGAAGTTTTTGAAGAAGTTGTTTGGTGTTTTGTTTATAGACTATAAACAGTGGCCTGGTCGGTTGAATATAGGTTAATTATTGGTTAATTATCGGTAAGGTGGCCGATATGCGATATTAAGTTTTAAGACTGATATAGGCCGATACCGATAGGGGGCCAATTATATTGTGCATCCTGAACACAAATGCCTTTAGTTTCACACACCCACACACACACACACACACACCTAAGCTGTAATTAACCCCCCACTCAACAGTCAAATAATTTAATTAATTTGAAAAAAGGCATCTCATAAAAAGTCTTTTTGCATAGTTTGGATATTGCATGTATTCCAGACTATAAGTGGCGTCAGTCAAAAAATGCATCATAAAGAAGAAAAGAACATATATTAGTGGCACTGGACTATAAGTCGTATTTTCCTTTTTTTTAAATAGGACGATTTTTGGATTTTTCATATCCAGTTTGGGGAAATTTCTAAAATTTCCCAATCACTCTGATTCCAAAGTTGTAAATGATCATAAACATGAAATGAAATACTGTGAAAAAAGTGACTTGATAGTCCAGAAAATACGGTAATTGATGAGCAATGGGAAATGTAAAGTCTTGATTTCTGTTGTAGAAGGCTTTGAGCTTCCTAAAGAAATTGTTACAACATGTTGGGGGTCTTAAATTTATTTGTTGAGCTCTTGAAAAACATTAAATGTGACTTTTCAAATGGTGCAAGAGGCCTGTAAATCAGACCAGTCTGAACAGGAACAGGACCAAGTACAGTCTCAGGACTTAGACCGTCTTAAACTCCACCCCGAACATGTTCAAGGCCCCTGGAAGAAAAAGCGGAAACTATTTCTGGCTCTGGGGAGCGAGCATCCCAGAATAGATAAACGCTGCGTGTTTTCATTCCAGCCTCTGTAGTTCCCGGCTTCCTGCCATACCACCAACGCACCACGGGAGAATTTACGCTCGTCACCTGGCATGAAGATGAGATGTAGGTTAAATGAGCTGCTGTAACGGCGTGTTGTCTGTCTCCGCTGGCTCGGACGTGTAGAGCTGCAGAGGAGCGGTCTGCAGACATCCTGCAGATGCAGCCGGAGGACCTGCCGGGGCCTCATTGTCTGTTCAGGACCCGGATTCCTGCCTTTTACTGCTCCGGGAACACAAGGACGCGTCTGCAAGGTCGGCTGTAAACCGGCCTCCATTCACGGCCTCATCCCCTTAAACCAGCTTTCATTAGACCGGACGTTCGTCCAGTCCTCAGTGTTCCCGCTCTCGTCTCTCCTGTCGGGGCTGCTGGACTCTGATTCCTCCATCAGCAGTTTGTCCCCATCGGTTCCACGGCTTTGAAATGTTCATCTGAAAGATAACCAGGCTATAAAACCCTGCCCTTCATAACCCGGCTCTGTGGGGTCTTTCCAAAACGGAGACTGTCTTTGAACAATTATCTTTAAGACAAGAATTATAATTGTAGTCATTCTGTGTTCATTATATTTACAACACTGTAAAATCACCAGAACCTCCGTTTAGGTCTGCAACCCTTGTTTCCTCCAGTTTACACCCCCGGGGGCTTTCAACGTCAAAAAATGTCATAAATCATCAATCATCAATATTTTTCTGCTTCTTTTTTCATACTTTTCTTCAAAAACCTCCATAACTACCAAACATGCATCATTTTTAGGATGTTCAGCCTCTAAATACTTTGATTTGATTGAATATCACATTTATTACAGAACATGAGTAATTGTCAGCATAGTGAATATCACATTTATTACAGAACATGAGTAATTGTCAGCATAGTGAATATCATAGGGATGGTGGTGATTAGTCATAGATGTCAAGGACCCGCTGGAAAATTGATTTTATTGGCAAAAACTCAAATTTTAGCAAGTATATTTTTCAAATTTCTAGTAAAAATATCTCATCACACTCGAAATAAGACAAAATTACCGTATTTTTCAGATTAGAAGTCACTTTTTTTTCATAGTTTGGCGGCTTGTGCGACTTATAGTCCAGTGTGACTTATATATCAAAATATATACAATTTAACATATTTTTAAGTATCAATTCATATTGACTGACATGAGCCAAGAAGTAGATATTACCAGTCTAATGTCAAAACAGGGCGCTCGAAGCTTGTGACAACTATATTCTGCTCCAAGGGCAAAAATCCCAGAATGGCCTCCTCTCAGTGAGAGGAGTTCATTTTAGACATCTGTCTGTACTGCCTGTGTGGTGGAACAAATCCTCAAAAAAACATGTTTATCCTTCTTAGTTCTGATGTTTATGATCATTTACAGACATTAACTTTGAAATTGAACTGATTTGGTCATTTTTATGTTAAATAATTGCAACTTATAGTCTGGTGCAACTATGTTATATGTATGTATATATGTATATATGTTTTTTTTCTGTTCATGATGTATTTTTTGACTGTTGCTTTTTCGACTTATACTCAGGAGTGACTTATAGTCCAGAAAATACGGTACCTGGAGAGAAACATTTCAGGGAGATAAAGGAACTTGCATCTTATCTCAATGAATCTTATCAAGAAAATTTTGCTTGTCTATTGGCAGAATTTTTTTGTTTGTTTATTACAAGCAAAAAATCTTGGCCACTCTTAAAATAAGTAAGAAAAAGATTTTTTAGGCCATGCCCACCATGCAACATCATGACATCACCAGCAAATACTGGATCTGCAGCAGATGCATGTTTCTAATTTAGCACTAAGGAATAGATATTACATCAGTTTCAGCTTTAATATCAGTATTGGTATCGGTCATGAGACGTCTAAAATTATCGGTAATCAGTATCGGTGGACATGTTTCATCTCTGGTCTGGGATTAAAGGCTCAGTCCGTACATGCAGGTTGGTGAGACCGGTCTGCAGGTTTACGGCTCATTGATGGTAAATCTGCTCCGTTCGGGAGTTTTGGCTACTTCACGTTTCCTCCGTAAATTCATCCCCCGCGTGATGATTTGCACATCCTGGTTTTCTAGTCCTGCCTCGGAACCAGAACCAGATCAGGTGTTTGCTGTTCCGTCCTGACCGTGTTGTTTGTCCTCCGCAGGAGCCATTCGAGGATGGCTTTGCCAACGGGGACGAGCTGTCGCCCGCCGAGGAGTCTGCAGCTAAAGAAGCCACCGAGCCCAAAGGAGTGGTCAAGTTCGGCTGGATCAAAGGGGTTCTGGTGAGTCTGGTCCCTGCACGGTCTGACTGTAGACCCGGTGGAGGTCTTCAGTCCCAGCCAGCGCTCAGACCCGGCTCCAGGTCTGGGTCTGAGCTGATATCCAGACTGCTGTCAGCGGAGGATGTGACGGGCAGCTGGATCGTCTCATCTGGTCCCACTGTGGCGTGAGGAGACCCGACTTCCTCTCTAAGATAAACTCTGCATCAATCCTCCTGTCTGCTGCTCCTGCATGGTTTTTATCAGGATGGACGGAGACGCTGGACCTGGACCTGGACCTGGACCACCTCCTCTCTAACAGATCTCTCTCCCTGCAGGTGCGCTGCATGCTGAACATCTGGGGGGTGATGCTGTTCATCCGGATGACCTGGATCGTGGGCCAGGCTGGCATCGGTGAGAACTCTGAACTTCTGTTTCTGAAGCGGAACGTTGTGTTTTTGTTGCATCACAGGACAGACGATGGTGTAAGACTGCTTCTTCCTCTTTCCTCCTCACCAACACCCCCCGGCAGCGTCTCCACCTCCCGCTGTCAGCTTCTGTCTCTCAGATCACGTCCTCTGCATGTTCTCTCTCTGATAAACGTGTCCACATCAAACTAAACCCCAACACTTCCTATTTCAGCCCCGTTGTGTCACTTCTGCAGCTGACTGAGGCTCATCACAGAAACGCTGTCATTGCAGGGTCATAAAGACTAAAAATGGCGGAAATTATTAACTTTAAATGTAAGCAGCCAGCTTTTCACCAAGGTCTTAAATTTGGTTTAGAGTAGGGGCGTCACCGTTTATGTTTTCTAAATGTGTAATCAGGACTACTTACCGTCGTTTACAGTTACATGTCAGAGATTAATGAGCTTTAGGTTGCAGATGGTGACATCACCTATGCATCCCACCGTCATACTAAACTCAGAGCAGAAACACTGTAGTAGAACCAAAGTAAGGTTCTGGATATTTATCATTTTATCCCGAGAACGAAACGATTTGAACGGGAAAAACCTCGTTTATTGGTGCTATCCAAACAGAGTCGCAGCAGAAGTTTTCACACAGCTACATCGGCTGAGTGGTTTTTTCCTCCATCTATCAGATACATAATAACCGTCTTCATACACAGAGAAAGGAAGCTTTGACAAGCAGGGATGTCTGTCCGGAATCTGAAAATGTTTTATCTGAGAGAAGTAAGTCGTGTTCTGGTGATTAACTTTATGTAAACAGCAGCTAACATGAGCGGATGGATCTTCTGATAAACACAAAGTTGCTACAGGAAGTGTCTGATCAGATTCACGCTCAGAACTTCATTAGGTGCTGTCAGACTGTAGGAACCTTTTGGAGTTCCTAGAACCTTTTCAGGATCCAGGCCGGTTTTTTGCGCATTCAGACACATAGGAACTATGGACCTCAGGTCCTATAACCTTTTTAGCTCCTACTCTGAGGCAGGGTCTTTTCAGGGTTCCATAGCAACTAAAACACGTAGATGTTTGGTAGTAGGGTTTCCAACAGGGGCTGTTCCGTTACATGATACAGATGACCGTGATGATGGAAAGCTGGTAAGTTAGCTTTTATAATAGATTTGAGTAAAAGAGATGAGAAACCTCAGTTTTGTATCAGATCTGCTCGGGCATAAATTTGTCTCTGTCGCAGACGATTGCGTCACACATGGTCCTTAACAACGTCCTCTCTCATGTGCGAACGCACACTGAAGGCGAAGGGTAGTTCTGATAACTTAACTCAGGACGCGTCGTTATAGGAACTGCGTTCTTAGAACCTCTTTGTCTGAATGCACCTATTTTCTGAGAAAAAAGTACATCAAACCCAGTTAGTAGCAACTAAAGCTAGCTCTCCTAACTTGCATTGAAACTCACCCAGTACATCGTTTCCACTTCACAGATGCAGTCGGCGTCCAATCAGCTCTCCTGATCACTAAAAGCATCTCTGACGACGCTCTTATGCGCTAATCCATAGAAAGAAATATCTGGTCTCCTGTCTTGTCTCCTCTGCCGAGGAGGTTATGTTTTCGGTAGCGTTTGTTTGTCTGTCTGTCAGCAACTTTACAGCTAAAGTTCTGGACGGATTGACCTTAAATGTTCACCAACTGTGTGCCTCAGCCCAAGGACGAACCCATTAAACTTTGGTTGTGATCCGGATCACCTTCTGGATCCAGGAATGTTTTGAAGGATTCTTTATCATTGTGAGAGCTGCTTGGTGGAGGTCTGTGCTCTCAGAGTGCTTTTTAGTTGTCACTGTAGCCGCTACGCATCAAACAAATTTAAATGTTAGACAAAGATAACGCAAGTAAACACAAAATGCAGTTTTTAAATGAAGGTTGAAACATAAATTAACTGTGGTTGATCACATCTTTGGAAAGGTGAGTTCAATTTCTCTACCCACACCCAGGCCTGATTACTGCCACACCTGCTCTCAATCAAGAAATCACTTAAATAGGACCTGCCTGACAAAGTTAAGTAGACCAAAAGATCCTCAAAAGGTTGGAAGGTGTAGGTCCCATTACATCTGACATAAAAGTAACACGGCATTTCAGAAAAGGAACATCATAGCAACAGTAAAATATGGTGGTGGTAGTGTGATGGTCTGGGGCTGTTTTGCTGCTTCAGGACCTGGAAGACTTGCTGTGGTAAATGGAACCATGAATTCTGCTTCTACCACAAAATGGTAGATTTAAGTAGCAGCCCACTGCTCTCTGATACTCACAGTACAGAGATGGATTAAATGCAGAGCCCTAATTTCCCTTCGGGGATCTTACCAGTATAACAAAAAAAAATAATTAAAAATTCCTGAAGGAGAATGTCCGGCCATCTGTTGGTGACCTCAAGCTGAAGCGCACTTGGGTTCTGCAGCAGAACAATGATCCAGAACACACCAGCAAGTCCACCTCTGAATGGCTTAAGAACAACAACATGAAGACTTTGGAGTGGCCTAGTCAAAGTCCCCACCTGAATCCCATTGAGATGCTGTGGAATGACCTTAAAAAGGCGGTTCATGCTGGAAAAGCCTCCAATGTGGCTGAATTGCAACAATTCTGCAAAGATGAGTGGAACAAAATTCCTCCACAGCGCTGCAGAAGACTCAGCGCTTCATTTAAAAACTGCATTTTCTGTTTACTTGTGTTATCTTTGTCTCACATTTAAATTTGTTTGATGATCGGAAACATTTAAGTGTAACTAACATGCAAAAAAATAAGACATCAGGAAGGGGCAAACACTTTTTCACACAACTGTATGTCACAATCGTGCATGTGTCTATGGTACCTTTGACTTGTTTTTAAGGTTTAACGTTTTCTGTTTTTCTTAGAAAAATCTCATGTCCTCCAGTTATGCTGATAAACTCAGTGTCATGGCTGATATATAGACAGATATTAGTGTTACGTCAGGAATTAAATAAATGAAAATGCATCCTGAAGGTCTTAAATTTTACTCATTAAGGTCTAAAAATGTGTTTCAAAGGTCTTAAATGTAACTTGCTGAAACCTGCAGGAACGCTGTGTCAGCTGCGGGACACGAGGCAGCAAATGTAATCAGCGGTGATGAAGTCCTGCATGTGTCTGATCTGCAGAGACCAGGCAGGAATAGAAGAGCAAAACACAACAGGAGTAAAAACTGATGTAGAATTCAGAAAACAAGTATATCACACACCTACCCGAGAACCAATCAGAGCTCTCTGATCCCTAACCAATCACAGAGAGAGGAGGGTGAGAGTCTGGGACTACTGCTCAGCCTGCTGCAGTCATGCAAGTAGAGAGTAGTGGATGCAGAGAGGAAGTCTGCAGACTTCATCTGAGCAGCTTTCAGTCCTAGAAGACCTACAGCGGGTACGGAAAGTATTCAGACCCTGTAAACTTTTCACTCTTTGTTTCATTGCAGCCGTTTGCTAAAATAAAAAAAGTTCATTTTATTTCTCATTAATGTCACTCAGCACTCCATCTTGATAGGAAAAAAACCCAGAAATTTTTGCAAATTTATCAAAAAAGAAAAAGTGAAATATGACATGGTCATAAGTATTCAGTACTTTGCTCAGTACTGAGTAGAAGTACTTCTGAGCTCGTACAGCCATGAGTCTTCTTGGGAATGATGCAACAAGTGCTCCACACCTGGTTTTGGGATCTTCTGGTTCTTCTTGCAGATCCTCTCCAGTTCTGTCAGGTTGGATGGTGAACGGTGGTGTTCAGCCATTTTCAGGTCTCTCAGAGACGCTCAGTTGGGTCTAAGTCAGGGTTCTGGCTGGGCCGGTCCAGAATGGTCCAGAGTGGTTCTGATCCACTCCTTTGTTATTTCAGCTGTGTGTGAGGGTCATTGTCTTACTGGAAGGCAAATCTTCGGCCCAGTCTGAGCTCCTGAACTCTGGAAGAGCTTTTCTTCCAGGATCTCTGTACTTGGCCGCATTCATCTTTCCTTCAACTGCAACCAGTCGTCCTGTCCCTGCAGCTGAAAAACACCCCCATAGCATGATGCTGCCACCACCATGCTTCACTGTTGTGATGGTATTGGGCAGGTGATGAGCAGTGCCTGGTTTTCTCCACACATACCGCTTAGAATTAACTCAAAAAGTTCAATCTTGGTCTCATCAGACCAGAGAATCTTATTTCTCACAGTCTGGGAGTCCTTCATGTGTTTTTGTCAAACTCTATGCGGTCTTTCATATGTTTCACACATTTGTTTGTAAGCTTTGTTTTTCCTCTGAAAATTGCCGCTGTGCCTCCACTGCATTGTCTGTCTTTCTGTCTGCTCAGCTTTTCTGCAGTAGTTTATTGACAAAAATAAACACACACACTAACAGTCAAATGTTAGGACACGTTTTCCCATCAGATTCAATGAAAAAGTGTCCAAACTTTGACTGGTGCTGTAAATATGCTGCAATTTTTGCATCATCTGATTGGTCGACTAATTGACAAAATAATCAGTGACAAATCCATTATCATTTAATGGTTTGTGACGGCCCTAAAATGGTGAAAATGGTGTTAAAAAAACAAACTAAAAATCACAGAAGTTGGTAAAATTGAAGAATCACAAGTTAAATTGAATCAACACCTAAAAATTGTTGAGAATGGAATCATTAGAAAAGCACATGGTCCCAGTCCTGGTGTGGGTCAGGCTGGACTACCAGGCTGCCAGACCCAGCCCTGACTGGAGACAACTACACACACACACACACTTGTTTTTATATCCCCATGGGGTACATCCATTGACATAATGCATTCCCTAGCCCTGATTGCCTAAACCTAACCCTTGTCCTAATCCTAACTAAAACCTAATTGTGACCTTAACTCTAAAACCTAATGTTGACCCTCAAAAATGGGTTTTTCTTAGGCTTTTTTTGTGAGGACCGTCCAAAATGTCCTCACTTTGTTGGTTAAACACGCTAAGTGATCTTTATGTTGATGCCTGAACAAGTACACCCGCACACACACACACACACACACACACACACACTTTCACACTTTCACACTAACACACACATACACACACACCTTCACACCAACCCAACAACATACTCGGCCAGCATCAGGTCAGAGCTGAGACAGCAGGTCCATGTTTACTGACGGGTGTGTGTCCAGTGCTGCTCCTCTGATGTGAAGTATCACCACACAGAGACTCGTGGAGCTGCGAGTCTCTGAGGAAGAGGAGGAGGAACCTCTCTCTCTCTCTCTCTCTCTCTCTCTCTCACCACCAACTCTCTCTCTCTGTCTGCAGCTCTGGCCTGCGCGATCGTCTGCATGGCTACCGTGGTGACCACCATCACCGGCCTCTCCACCTCCGCCATCGCCACCAACGGATTCGTCCGAGGAGGTACTGTCCCTTCTCTCCTGATGTAGTCGCTCCAGACCAGTTCCAGCCGGTCCCTGATCACAATCTGGTCTGGATCTTCCTCTCAGCTGATGCAGGTCTGCCACACGTGGAAGCAGGTTTCCTGCTCTCAGCTGGAGCTGGAGCTTCCTCCGATCAGGACTAGCATACATCATCCAGCATTAGATGGTCTAGCAGCAGGTTTTCCAGAAACTGGACCTGGAGTGATGTCATAGATCCGGTTTGGGTTAGAGTGGGAATATGGAGGAACTGTGAGTAGAGGTCTGGATACCCGATATCGGGCATCTGCAGACAGAGAGGAGGAATTCTTCCAGGGAAGAAGCTGATATCTGATGATGATGATGATGATAACTGAGCTCATGTGGCTTACCAGCTTAGACCAGATCCCGACTGCTCATCTGCGTCAGTCTTTCATCTTTGTGGTTTTCAGAGTGGTTTACTTTTCCAGTGTTTCATTCTCATTTCTTTTAGTGGAGTTCAGATTAATCAGTCTGGTGGATTTTTAACTTCTTTTAGGTTTCTTCTTTAAGATTCTGTTCAGAGTAACCGCATCAGCATTATGAGCCCACCTGGTATGATACCGACCCGATACTTGATCCGATATCTGACACCATACAGGACCGTTCCTTTATCCTACCCGATATCTGACCTGATATCTGACCCCTTACAGGACCTGATACAGGACCGATCCTTTATCCTACCCGATATCTGACCTGATACAGGACTGACCCTTTATCCTACCCGATATCTGACCTGATACAGGACTGACCCTTTATCCTACCCGATATCTGACCTGATACAGGACTGACCCTTTATCCTACCCGATATCTGACCTGATACAGGACTGACCCTTTATCCTACCCGATATCTGACCTGATACAGGACTGACCCTTTATCCTACCCGATATCTGACCTGATACAGGACTGACCCTTTATCCTACCCGATATCTGACCTGATACAGGACTGACCCTTTATCCTACCCGATATCTGACCTGATACAGGACTGACCCTTTATCCTACCCGATATCTGACCTGATACAGGACTGACCCTTTATGTGACCCGATATCTGACCTGGATACAGGACTGACCCTTTATGTGACCCGATATCTGACCTGATACAGGACTTACCCTTTATGTGACCCGATATCTGACCTGATACAGGACTTACCCTTTATGTGACCCGATATCTGACCTGATACAGGACTGACCCTTTATGTGACCCAATATCTGACCTGATACAGGACTGACCCTTTATCCTACCCGATATCTGGCCTGATACAGGACTGACCCTTTATGTGACCCGATATCTGACCTGATACAGGACTTACCCTTTATCCTACCCGATATCTGACCTGATACAGGACTGACCCTTTATGTGACCCGATATCTGACCTGATACAGGACTTACCCTTTATGTGACCCGATATCTGACCTGATACAGGACTTACCCTTTATGTGACCCGATATCTGACCTGATACAGGACTGACCCTTTATGTGATCAGATCTGACCTGATACAGGACTGACCCTTTATGTGAACCGATATCTTACCTGACACAGGACTGACCCTTTATGTGACCCGATATCTGACCTGATACAGGACTTACCCTTTATGTGACCCGATATCTGACCTGATACAGTACTGACCCCTTTATGTGATCAGATCTGACCTGATACAGGACTGACCCTTTATGTGACCCGATATCTTACCTGACACAGGACTGACCCTTTATGTGACCCGATATCTGACCTGATACAGGACTTACCCTTTATGTGACCCGATATCTGACCTGATACAGTACTGACCCTTTATGTGATCAGATCTGACCTGATACAGGACTGACCCTTTATGTGACCCGATATCTTACCTGACACAGGACTGACCCTTTATGTGACCCGATATCTGACCTGATACAGGACTTACCCTTTATGTGACCCGATATCTGACCTGATACAGGACTGACCCTTTATGTGATCAGATCTGACCTGATACAGGACTGACCCTTTATGTGACCCGATATCTGACCTAATACAGGACTGACCCTTTATGTGACCCGATATCTGACCAAATACAGGACTGACCCTTTATGTGACCCGATATCTGACCTGATACAGCACTGACCCTTTATGTGACCCGATATCTGACCTGATACAGGACTGACCCTTTATGTGACCCGATATCTGACCTGATACAGCACTGACCCTTTATGTGACCCGATATCTGACCTGATACAGGACTGACCCTTTATGTGACCCGATATCTGACCTAATACAGGACTGACCCTTTATGTGACCCGATATCTGACCTGATACAGGACTGACCCTTTATGTGACCCGATATCTGACATAATACAGGACTGACCCTTTATGTGACCCGATATCTGACCTGATACAGGACTGACCCTTTATGTGACCCGATATCTGACCTAATACAGGACTGACCCTTTATGTGACCCGATATCTGACCTGATACAGGACTGACCCTTTATGTGACCCGATATCTGACCTGATACAGTACTGACCCTTTATGTGATCAGATCTGACCTGATAACAGGACCGACCCTTTATCCTACCAGATATCTGACCTGATATCTGACCCGATATGGGACTGACTTGTTATCCGACCCATTATGTGACCTAATACGGGACCCGTGACCCGGTTCTCCATGCCTGGTTGGAAGCCTTGCTATGCGCTGTGCCTACTTTGACACTGAAGCATAAATCTGGAGCCTTTTTACGTTAGAACTGAGACTCAGGAACCGTCCTGGACTCGGTCAGAACCCCGCGTACCACCATCAGAACCACAGCCTAGAACAGTTTTACAGTCCTGCAGCCTAGTCTGAACCAGCCTCACACAGCTGATCAGCTGAGTGATACATGATCCTGGACCTGAAATAACTCCTCCTGGGACTCCTGGGATCTGTCCCAGCTGGTCGTCTGGCCCGGTGTGTATGTGTGTGTGTGTGTTTGTGTAAACAACCACGATCAGCTGTGTGAGCTAATGGAAGTGTGTGAGATGTCAGAGGCCAGTCCCAAACCCAGCTACCTCTGCTGATGATGATGATGCTGCCTGTGTTTTCCAGGTGGAGCGTACTACCTGATCTCCAGGAGTCTGGGTCCAGAGTTCGGCGGCTCCATCGGCCTGATCTTCGCCTTCGCTAACGCCGTGGCCGTGGCCATGTACGTGGTGGGGTTTGCCGAGACCGTGGTGGAGCTGCTGAAAGTAAGTCTTTCTGCTCTGTTGGTGTTGACGGGGTTAAATCCTAGCTGATGATTGGTCCATCACGTGTCTCAGGATGCAGACGCCGTCATGACGACCGATGTCAACGACATCCGAATCATCGGCACCATCACCGTCATCTTGCTGCTGGGCATCTCCGTGGCAGGGATGGAGTGGGAGGCAAAGGTACGAGGAGTTCCCGTCTCCCTGTCTGCTCCTAATGGTTCTGGACTTTAACGGGTCGGGTCATCTGCTTCTTCCAGGCCCAGATCTTCCTGCTCTTCGTGCTCATCACAGCCATCATCAACTACTTCATTGGATCCTTCATTCCTCTCAAAACTAAGGAGCAGTACGGCTACTTCGGCTACGACGGTATGCCCCTGCGGTGGTTCTGATGAGGTCCTCTTGACCCAGTGTTCTGCTTAGTCAGCAGTTTTTTCTCTCGTCCCCTTCAGCTTCCATCATGTGGGAGAACATGGGTCCGAACTTCCGAGGAGAGACCTTCTTCTCGGTGTTTGCCATCTTCTTCCCTGCTGCCACCGGTATTCTGGCCGGAGCCAACATTTCCGGAGACCTTGCTGTAAGTCAGGAGTGCTGGTTTGTGGTGGTTCAGGTCTGGGAGAATCTATAGCACCACGGTCCTGTGGAGTCCCACAAGGCTCAAGTCCTAGCCCTGTTCTGTTTTCATTCATTTCATTTATTTGGCTGTTAACTTTTTCATTTAAAGAAGAAAGTCACAATCTTTTGGTCCCACAGACTCGTAATCTTTTATTTCTTTATTTCTTTTTGTAGACTCATTTTTTTTGGTGTATTTTTAGTCTATTTTTCTAGTGTGTTTTAGTATTTGATTTCTTTTAGTGTGTTTAGTTTGTTTCCAGTTTGTTTTAGTCTATGTTTCTAGAATGTTCTAGTATTTTATTTCTTTTACTGTGTTTAATCTATGTTTCTAGAATGTTCTAGTATTTTATTTCTTTTACTGTGTTTAGTCTATGTTTCTAGTTTGTTTAAGTCTGTTTCTAGTGTGTTTTAGTTTATTTCTAAAGTGTGAACGTGATGTCAACGTGATGCATGCATTTGTTAACCCTGTCTTGTCACGTGCGCGGCGTTTTATGGCTTGTGTTGGTGGTTCTCAGGACCCACAGATGGCCATTCCTAAGGGAACCCTTCTGGCCATTCTCATCACAGGCATCGTCTACCTGGGCGTCGCTGTCTCAACAGGTGAGTTGGTTGTCCAGCTTCTGTGCTCCGCTGCATGTAGACAGAGCTGAACTGGTGGTCTTGTGGCTGCAGGGGCCTGCATAGTGAGGGACGCCACCGGCACGAACAGCACCGTTAGTGACCAGTTCAGGTCCAACTGCACTGCTGCTTCCTGCAACTTCGACTACGACTTTTCCTCCTGCACCGAAGATCCTCTAAAGCCGTGCAAGTACGGCCTGCATAATGATTTCCAGGTAGGGGTCAGCTGTCAGATCTGGGAGGATAACGGGGAACCTTCAGCCGGGTGACTTTGACTGTCTCTGCCTTCCAGGTGATGAGCCTGGTTTCAGGTTTTGGGCCCATCATTACTGCAGGGATCTTCTCCGCCACCCTGTCCTCAGCTCTGGCCTCCTTAGTCAGCGCCCCCAAAGTTTTCCAGGTGAGCAGCAGCTGAATGTGGTGATAATGAAAAGGAATAAAAGTTAACTACAAAATTTCTGAAGAAATTTTGAATGCTGGCAATGCAGCTACCCATGTCCAAGAGAGCGGCAGCCATGTTACAAAGATGGACCACCTGAGCTGACAAATACACAATTACCTCAATGTACATGTATGGTGTGTCTGTGAGTGTGTGTGAGTGAGAGAGAGAAGGGGATGAGAAGAAAGGAGGTGCGCTACACTGAGATAGACAGACAGACAAACATGGATGAGAAGTGAAAAATGGATGAGAAGTGGTGCGTGTCTGTATATCCACACTGACAGACGGCCCAGAACCACTCATGTCCGTTATAAACTACTAAAACCTGTGTAGGATTCAGTTGATCATCCAGTTGCTCTGATATTAGGGATTCAACGATATGAAAATTTCATATCACGGTTATTGTGACCAAAATGATCACAGTTATCATTTTTATCGTGGTATTATAGAAATACCCCCCAAGCATCTTTAAAAATATCTAAAATGGTTCTAACTGTCTACTTTGTCCTTTTTTAAAGGGGGAAATCTCCAGAGATCTGCACACGTGGGCGCCTTTGTTACCTTCCACCATGTTTTCATGAATTAAACATTACAAACTGCAACTGCTGCTGCTTTTCCAGCCAATAAGCAGCATCATTGGGAGTTTTTCAAAGTGCAGTAATCAGTCAAGGTTTTTTTTAACGATAATTAAAATTTGAAACGATATTACTAATCGTTGGGAATTTTATCACGATTGACCATTTTACCAGTAATCGTTACATCCCTATCTGATATATTGTTACGGTATGAGGAAATGTGTGTGTGTGACACACAGAACTGACGGAGCTCCAGCAGCTGCCTTGTTGAGTGTTGCTAGGCAACGGAGCCTGCCTGTGTAAAAATGGCAGTTACACAGACACAGAACTACACTGAATACAGTCTTTGCGCACTCCCTGAACAACTGTTCCCTGAGAGAAAACCGTAGGAGATATCAAAATAATTTTTTCACCGTGAGCACCACAAGGCTTTGAGGAACTCAGAAATGTATTTTATTTTATCCTAATGAGGACAGAATTTAAACGCTGGCGAGTTTTAAACACTGGAAAGAAAGGAAGTCTTTTTTTCTCCATTACAATTGAATTCAGTGGGAGGCGTAGGTCGGCTTTGGAGCAGCGTAACTCGAAAACTGTGCATCTGAGCGAGTTTTGAGTGAAGGTCCCAAATGAAGCTGACAAGATTTCCAACGTTTTGATATAAAATTTATGTCTGTATGAAGAAAGCTGTAGGAGTTATGGGCATTTATTTCACATCTGAAAATGCTTCAAAATTTAGAGTGTGGGTAGTGTGGAGGGATTTTTGGTCTTTTTCTGATGTTTACTAAAACGTAACTTGTGATTGTGTCAAAACCGTAACAGATATGTAAATGTCCTTTTACGTGGTGAAAGTTTTATTTTTTTATGACCTGTTTAAACTTTGAATGATATTTCTGTGTGATGGTATGGCTGAGCTATGGAGCTCCAAAGTGACCTGGGTTTTTGGCCAACTTCGTCTGATTATGACGAAATCCCATTTATTCCCATGGGATGAAAAATCGCAGTTTTTTGCAGATTTTGTATAAACCGTTTGAGTTTTGTACAACAAAAAAAGCAAGCACACCATTCCCGGCCAGGACGCACGTTTTGATTTAACTTTTGTTGGGATTCTGGCAAAGCCCAGGGAGGAGTAAGGCGTCAAAAAAAGTGACGGAAACTGAATAAGTTTAATATCGCAGAATAACATGCTGCCTAATGCTTTACAGCATTGGCAGCATAATAATTAAGTCATAAGTTTGCAACAGTGTCTGTTGGAGGTCTGTGAGGACAATTAGCAGTTGGACTGGGACGTGATGTCACTGCTTAGAGCAGCTGAACAGAATCAGAATATCCACCCGGGTTGTTCCAGGAATCGTTTTAATGCTCGCTTATCTCCTGGTCTTTAACAGTACATCATTATTTATCATGCTGGAACACCACGCCGTCAAATCTGAACGGATCGAAACTCCGCTCAGTCGCACGGGCATATTATGTGGAGTGAAATTATGTTTATATAACACTTTCCAATACATGAATACCTGTGGCGGGAAAATACACTATTTTCATTTTTATAAACATCTGCAGCATTCATCACCTGAAAATCATCAACGTTTATCCCTCCATCTGTTATTATCTTCATCAAGGATGGAATTTATTATTTTCAGGACATGGTTTTTTACTATCCAGTATATTCAACGGTGATCTGGAAGTATTCCTTTCTGCACATGTGCAGATGAGCTGGCGTTACGGATTGTGCAGCAACCAGAGCTGCTGGTTTATCCTCCAGTTCACGGGGATTTCTGCTGGAAGGCTGACTAACTAGCTGGAAGCCGAGCCAAGAAAAACACGAACATCTGAAACAGACGTGTAGCTGCTGGTGATGGAGCCTGGAGGACGGCACGTACGAGCATGTGTACTTGCATGCAGTCACACCAGCTAACGTAGAATCAGAGATGCGTGTGATCCCTCTCCGAGGATCAGAAGTATACATGTAGTACTTTCACACAGATACTAGGACTGCTCCATTATGGGAAAAATCACTGTCACCGTTATTTTGGCCAATACTGAAATCACAACTATTCAAAACGATTTATTTACTAGTTACACGATGCATTCGTTTAGGATTTCTTCTAAGGTTTCCAGCATTGGAAATAAATATAGTCTACAGATATGTACCTTGCAATTAATTTGCAATGTATTAAACATTAAATGAATAAAATAAGTCTACTATGAACATTAAATTAATGGGAAAAACATAAATGTAAATAAAAATAAATGTGTCCAGCTGTTCTGCTATTTCTCTACTTTTAAAGAATAAGATAAATATCCATATTTATAGGGATGCACGATAACCATTTTTTAAAACTGATACCGATAACCAATCAATTTCAGCTCCTAAAGGCCGATACCGATAACACACATGCATACCTAACTATACCAAATCAAAAATTCCAGCTGTATGGGGTCTAAGTTATCGAGTCAAGTCGTCATGATATTGGACTTATGGGAATGATGTAGTAATTTCCTGTTATCGGCCCGATAATAATTGTGACATTAACTCCCGATCCTGGGTTCTGCTGCTGTAGAACAGTAAGTGACTTACCTGGCTATGACTGGCCTGAGTCCAGAACCAGCCCCCGCTACTTCATCATGCCGTTCCCTCTCCTCCAGGCGCTGTGTAAGGACAACATCTACCCCGGCATCGGACTGTTCGCCAAAGGCTACGGCAAGAACAACGAGCCGCTGCGAGGCTACCTGCTGACCTTCGGCATCGCTCTGGCCTTCATCCTCATCGGTAACATGCCGCTGTTTCCTATGTCTGCTTGTTAGAAGTAACTTTCTACTGGAAATTAATTCTGGAATTATTTGGGGGTTTTAACTTTTATATTCCAGTATGAATGTTTTCTTAAATTTTTTGACTTTTTTGTATTCCTGTTGTCATTTATTTAATTTTATTTATTTAGAAATTCTTTCTCTTGCTTTTTATATAGTTTTTGCTTTAATCCTGATTTAGTCGCTAAGATGCATTTATTATGTGTTTATATTTCTGTAATATATATATATATATATATATATATATATATATATATATATATATATATATATATATATATATATATATATTAAAGAAAAGGCTAATTTCACAATAGTAATTCAAATAACAAGAAACTAAAAGAACTAATAATAAATAAAAATTTACAAAATTATTATTTAGTGAGAAAAAATATGACTTTTTAATTGTGGTCAGAAATAATAATTAAAACAAACAACCAAACTGTCCCAGACACATTAGAGGACCTTTCCCATTAACAGTGGACCAACATGTAAACAGGTGCAGACGTCTGATTGGACGTTACAGAAAACACCTGATTGCAGTGATTGTCTCAAAGTGTTGCTCAACAAAATTTTAGCTTCGGAGCCTCATCATGCTTGTTTAATTGTGTAATTTTGTGTGTGTTTGTTTTTAATATTTCTTTCAAACCACAATTTAAAATCAATGTCATGATTTTCATAGAATTTTTATTTATTGTTATTTTTGTCAATTTTAACTTATTTCACAGACAGATGATTTTTTTTTCCTTCTTTAATTTGAGGCTGTGAATAATTTGGATGACGGCTGCGTACATATATATATATATATATATATATATATATATATATATATATATATATATATATATATATATATATATATATATATATATATATATATATATATATATATATATATATATATATATATATATATATATATATATATATATATATATTGTATACAAACGTATATATGTATAATTAGATTATGTTTATTGCTCCTTCTTTTGTTATTTCTGCTTGTATTTCTGTTTATATTTGTTTGTTTGTTTGCTTGTTTAAAGTGAGGGGATGCTGCCGACACACACATTCACGACATTCCGAACTCTCTTCATGGAAAGTGTGACCTCTGAGATGTAAAGTGTGTGTGATGGGGGACGTTCCCGAGCTGCAGAGAACGGCATGATGGGAAATCCCATTCCCCCTAACGGCAGCAGATGCTGGCTCTAACTCGGCCGTGTGGTCTCTGTCTCTTGCAGCTGAGCTGAACACCATCGCTCCCATCATCTCCAACTTCTTCCTGGCGTCCTACGCCCTGATCAACTTCTCCGTGTTCCACGCCTCGCTGGCCAACTCTCCAGGTGAGACCCGGGACGTCCCGATGCAGGAGCTGAGATAGCAGACGTTGATGGTGAAAGCCTCGGAGAAGCATGTCCAGTCCCTCCAGGGATTATCTGAGGCAGCGTACAGAACCTGAGCTGAACTGGGTCCTCCAGAACTTGCAGCCGGGTCGGCCGGACAGTTTTTTTTAGAGTATGACTGGTACTGGTCCAGTCCATGGTAGATGAAGTCTGACAGCCGGAGGGAGATTAATGATGAACGTGGTCTCTGACCCAGTAGAGGTGTGTTTGTCTGCATCTTCCTGGTTTCCTGGTTCTGCAGCGTTCAGGGCGTTTCTGAGCTGCAGTGTGTGTGTGTGTGTGTGTGTGTGTGTGTGTGTGTGTGTGTAATCCAGTGACGGCGTGCAGGTGTGTGTTTCATAAGAACTCATTGATCGGCTCAGACGGCTGCCGGTTTCCTGCACGGTCCTGTCGGTCTACAGCTGACTCAGCAGTTCTGGGAGTTCCAGCGAAATCTGCTGATGCAGCGTTTGTGTGGGGTAGATTTACATAAAAACGTCTGGATTCATCAGGTGGAGTCCTCCATGTCCACAGACCTGCTCACATTTCCTTCAAAATGCATCCAGACTTAAAATCCACGGCAACAGTTCTGCGTCAGATCAGCAGTTTTAAAGTATTTTAACTTTAATGTGTCAGCAAACAACAGCTGGATTATACGAACAGATGCTGTGATGATGATGATGATGATGATGATGCTCATTATATACATCACCATCACTACTATGTTGCTGCGAGACCTCTGTTTAGACCTGGACACGATGATGAAGACACTTCCTGTCCAACTTTCCACCAATGAGAGAGCTTAAATTGATGCAACATCCAATCAGGAGCAGCCAAAGATCAACAAGTGAGCAGAACAGGGTTCCCGCGGAGTCTTAGTCTTAAATTTACAAATATGCATTTAATAAAGTCCTTAAATTTAACGGTTGTGGTCTTAAAGGAGTAGTACACCCACAGAATGATGCACCTTCATCTTCTATTTACCCTCATGGTGAGCAAGACTCTGGAGCACTTTTTAATATCTCAGATGCAGCCGGAGATCGGACAGGTTTTTGTTTTCCCCTAACTTTCATATAATGGAGTTCACCGGCGACTGAACCAAAAAGGTCCATAAAAGTCCACAAAAACTTGTCAATATTCCTCCATACTGCTCGTCCAATGCAATCCAAGTGTCCTGAGTGGGTAGCGTCCAGAAGTTACTCCAAATGACATCATTTACTATGTTTTCATAGCTTAAACAGTAGAACATCTAGCTGTCGCAAAGCGTGCCCCTGTGAGTTCACGACACGTTCTGTTGGTGTACTATTCCTTTAAATTATTTTACGCTACGTCACTTAGAAAAATGACAGCAAAAAAAAAACAGATTCACATTTTTTTCCTAACCAATAAATCTTGACAGAGCCTTTATATCAACCAATCAGGAAGAGATCAGGGCAGGTCTTTGCACAACCGTCACCTGTCAGTCTGAGGTTTGCATGTTGGCGTAAACATCTTGTTTACCTTTTGGAAGAAGATTTCAAACTGAGTAGCGATGATAGACGTAGATAATGATGACCAAAAGTTGTTGTTCAGTCTGTCTTTATTGACAGTATATTTGTAAAGCCCGGCACACACGGTGCGATTTTTGGCCATTTTTGAGCCGATTTTCCAGTCGTGCGCCAGTTTTGGGGATCGGGCCGATTCCTGGCCAAATCGTGTGTCGTGCAGTATACAAGGGGGTCACAAGAGACGATCGGTACCTCACGACGAGCTCCCGATCAGAAATCATGGGTCACAAGAAAATCAAACCTGTTTGATATTCTGGTTGTGGCTCGTGAGTGAATCTTATGTTGAAGCGGAGCCACGACCAGACTGAGAACTCTTTCCTCACAGATTTTTACATTTCACATGCGTGAAACAAAAATGGAAGTAAACCAGAGGCAGCATGGAGACCTGGCGCGTCATTTGGACGGAGTTCTTGTAGAACCGACAGACCGTACAGCCCACGTCTGGTCAGACAATTCCTCGTCCACACACGACGTCGTCACCTTTTCTTTTTGGTGAATTCTTCACAAAGAAGAGCGCAAATCACCAAGGCAGCGCGTTTTTTTTGTTGATATCATACTGTTGCTGTTGTTGTCATTTTCTTCTTCTTCTACTACTCGCCTACCTCTTTTTATTGTGTTGCATGTCGGGATTGTTCAAGACCCCGACCTGTCTTTGAGGACGTACAGTGTGAGTAGTCAGATCGCATCCAAGCGTCGGTTCGTGCAGTTTCGTAAGGACAAACATCGCAAGCTGTGAACTTTTTTTTTTTTTAAAGGATTTTCACTGCCTTTATATGACAGTGAACAGTGACAGGAATGGGGCAGAGAGAGTGGGGAGTGACATGCAGTGAATGGACCTGGACCGGGAATCGAACCGGGGCCGACTGCGCTGAGGAACTGTAGCCTCTGTTCATGGGGCGGCTGCTCAACCAACTGAGCTAATCACCGCCCAAAGCTGTGAACTTTTGAACAATTTGAGTTGGAGCTGCGTGTATTCAGTGTATTCCAGGCTTTAATGTAGAGAGATCTGTGTTTATGCCAGTGTGGTTGTCAAATGGGCATTAAATTCTGTTCCAAGTGCTCTTAAAGTCTTAAATTTAACTTGTTAATGTGTAGGAACCCTGGCAGAAAGCTGTCTGTGTCTGAAAGAAGAAAAATAATGGTTCTGTATGGCTGGAACGAAGCCAAGAAGAGCTTTCTGATGCAGCTGAGTTGGTTTGTGAGGATAGAAGGTAGATGGTAGCAGAAATAACTGGAGACCAAGAAAAAATGGAAATATGGAAATAGTTTCTGTTGCAGATGAGTCACTGTTGATCTGGGTGTTATTACTACAAAGTAGTGTTAGTAATAAGTTCTGGTTCTGTTTGTTTTTTATGGTGCTATATTTATTGATACATTCATTTTACATCATTTTAGCCTCATAATCTGACATCTGAGGCTGAACTGGAACATGATGTCTGGATGTCGGCTTCTGCATGTAGTTTTATATAAGAAACTACAGGCAGACCATAAATAGGGCAAAGTCTTGGAGTTTTAAGGGTTAATTGATCTTGGTCTGGACTTTTTCAGTATAAACTGATGAGAGGTTTAAATTGAGTTTTGTGCTTTGTGTTTTCCTCTTCCCTCCACACGTCCAGCAGAGTTGCAGGTACAGATCCATCTGCTTGTATCCCAGCAGGTCCTAAACGGTAGCTGACTCATAGATTTACTGCTATAAACCCAGTTCAGTGGTCTCTGTGGTCTCATCAGGACCAGCTTGCCCCCCTCTCTCTGGGACGTGTATAATCTACAGTCAGAGTACCGTTTACGTCCTGTGATTTGTTCCAGACTCGTCATTGTGTAACCACACACTCCAGTTATATCCCATTACTAAACCCCGCTAGTCTAGTTTCTGTGGTCCCATTAGCTTCTGTACCAGTCTGGTGTCCAGTCTAGCTGACGGCTAACTTCCATTTTAACCCAAGCACACTTCCAGCTGCAGCCGTAACAACATCCATGGAGGAGGACCGCCGTTAGGCCTCCTTGTCATTTCTAATAAAGCCTGAATTTAACAGGATTGTTTCCTCACATTGCAGTAATGATTAACTGTGACTAGCAGAGTGTAAGTGACATGGAGCGTGCTTTTGTTGCTGCTGTGTGACGCCGTATCTTTCATGCTTCAGGCTGGCGCCCCAGCTTCAAGTACTACAACATGTGGGTCTCGCTAGCCGGAGCCGTACTGTGCTGCGTGGTGATGTTCGTCATCAACTGGGCCGCCGCCCTCCTCACCAACGTCATCGTGATGGCGCTGTACATCTACGTCAGCCACAAGAAGCCAGGTGAGTGAGCCAGGCCAGGGTTTACCCCACGCATCAGGACATGTTAACTGGGCCCTATCAGAGCTGTGTGATGATGGTTAGTAGTCCAACACGGAGCTGCTGGAGGAGCTACAATAATCCTAGTAATGTTCACATTTCCCCACTGGAACGAGTGTCATGAAACCCAACTGTTGTGTTTAATCATGGATAAGAAGAGCTGTGTATCATCTGCATAGAAATAAGCATTTCTACCACGCTGTCAAATATTGCCTTCAAGGAGTGTGAACTCTGAAAAGTTTTGGTCCGAGTTCAGAACCCTGATGAGCTCCATGACTAGGGTTGGGCGATGTGGCCTAGAATCAGCATCGTCATATATTGAGCAGTTAACCTCGGTAGCAATAAATAGGGTTGGGCATCGAGAAGTATCGATGGGTACCAGGACTAACTCTAAGATTCTCCCCGAATCATTCAAATTTTTAAATTTCAGTTCCTATTTTTGATGTCCACTCCGCCTAACACCATAGAATCCGCCGGAAGCGGAACGTTGGTTAGCGCCGAGTTTCTGGTACACCCGATTATGCTGATGCACACGGCACAACTCTGTGTCTTTGTTGTTATATTTAGCGAGTTTTCAGACCCTCTGATAACTTTCTTTTAATAAAGCCACTGGCAAAAAGTCTAGTGACATATTTTTGGTCTTATTGGAGACTTTTAGAGACCGATGTGACAGAACGTTTTGCTTATTGCGCGCTGCCGTGACCTCTCCCCCGTCTCGTAGCACTCACTAGAGGCTGCAGGAACTGCAGACACAGCAGATGTCCACCTCTGCTCTGTGAAAATAAAACTCAAAGCTGCCACTGATCATCAGATATTAATGCCTCTTAATGAAGAATGTGGACAGAAACATTTGATTTAAAGTACTATAACATGTAGTAGCTCTTAATAAGAAAACAGCCAGGTTAACATACAAAGTTCTTAAAATGGTGAACTCACCAGGTCTGTTCAAGTTTGGCCAGGGATCATTTTTATTTCTTTTTCTGCTTTTTTTTAGTTGAAATGCAGTTAAATGCCTCTGGTAAGAACATAAATATAGTTGGAGGTTACTATATTAATATCAGTGTCTTATTTTATTTGGTTGTCCACAAAAAAGAAAATGTAAACTTATCTTTTTTTTGGACCCTGCCCCTTAAAAGAATCAAAATCGAGAATCTTTAGGAACCGAAATCAAAAGAAGGGAATCGAATCGGAACCGGAATCGTTAAAATTCAAACGATGCCCAACCCTAGTGATAACGGGTTCCAGACTGAATGGATGGAGTCATGTTACTACAGAAGTAGGGCTGGGCGATATGGCCTAAAATCAATATCAGGATGTACAGCTGTGTGAAAAAGTGTTTCCTCCTTCCTAATTTCTTACTTTTTTGCATGTTTGTCACACTTAAATGTTTCAGATCATCAAACAAATTTTAATGTGAGTCAAAGATAACACAAGTAAACAGAAAATGCAGTTTTTGAATGAAGACTTTATATTAGTGAGGGGGGATCCAAACCTCCATGCTCCCGTGTGAAAAAGTGATTGCCCCCTCTGTTAAAACATAAATTAACTGTGGTTTATCACATCTTTGGAAAGCTGAGTTCAAAAAGCTAGACATCATGCTGTGATCCAAAGAAATTCAGGAACAAATGAGAAACAAAGTCATTGAGATCTATGAGTCTGGAAAAGGTTCCAAAGCCATTTCTAAAGCTTTGGGACTCCAGAGAACCACAGTGAGAACCATTATCCACAAATGGTGAAAACATGGAACAGTGGTGAACCTTCCCAGGAGGGGCCGGCCGACCAAAATGACCCCAAGAGCACAGCGACGACTCATCCAAGAGGTCACAAAAGACCCCAGAACAACATCCAAGAACTGCAGGCCTCACTTGCCTCAATGAAGGTCAGTGTTCATGACTCCCCCATCAGATAGAGACTGGGGGGCAAAAATGGCTGCATGGCAGAGTTCCAAGACTAGAGATGTCCCGATCAGGGTTTTTTGCCCCCGATTCCAGTACGAGTCATTTGATTTTGAGGATCGGCCGATACCGAGTCCCGATCCGATACTTCTATAATAAAATGAAAATTTAAAAAAAAGACAGTGTTTCCCCACAGCAGTGGTCTGTAGGGGAAACACTGCTGCCTAATCTGATTCTGAATCCTATCAGCTCGAAGGTGCAATTAGGGAATCAGGAGGTGCCATATTTGTTGTATTTTTTCGTTTTATTTATTCTTATTTTACTTTATTATGACACCTCCTCTGATCAATTACATTCTTCCAGCCATATTCTAAAAAAAAAACATATTTAGCATACATTTACATACCAAACTAACGTCAAATTCATGAGTAAGTAATCATTAATGCATGTCTGTGGAAATCACAAAGGAAGCTGGTTATTTCTCCATTTCTCTGAAGCTTGGGAACAAATGATTATTTTTGGACAGCAAATAAAACCAACACTAGATTTCAAATAAACTCTGAAACAACAGATAGGCCTAATGTAATGTGTGCTTCGGTTTTACTCCGTTCATTAATGGCAAACAAAGTTTAAGCAGCTTTCTTTTCTTTTTTCTGTCACTTCTCTGCGGGTCACGTCAACCAGCAGCGATGCACACGCTGCACAACTAACGTTAAACCAGCACATTGTCGCGTTGCTTCGCTAAATATGAACCACGTGTTACACGTTATGTTGACTTATTGTTGTTTGCTTTGATTAATGGATCAAACTTTTTAAAAGCGGCTCATCAGTTCAGCTGCAGCCGCCTTCCCTGTAGTTATGTCTGAGTGAACAGGCTGCTGCCTGCTGGTGCGTTACATTTAAACTCCTGCACTGCCCGGTGATGCTGTAAACAGCACTGAGCTGCGTGCAGGACGGGGCGGTTCACATGAGGCAGAATCAAACCAACCGCTGGTCATAAAACCGAAACTGAGAGGAAACCACGCAGAGGAAAAAGAGGAGCAGCCCGCTGCTGCTGTATCAGTAAAGGAAACATTTAACCGATCCCTGATCGGGAAGTAACAGACGATTCCGATCAAGTCTGAAATCACGTGATCGGGCCCCGATCCCCGATCACGTGATCGGACGGGACATCTCTATCCAAGACCAAAACCACTGCTGAGCAAAAAGAACATAAAGGCTCGTCTCAGTTTAGCCAGAAAGCATCTTGATGATCCCCAAGACTTTTGGGAAAATACTCTGTGGACTGACGAGACAAAAGTGGAACTTTCTGGAAGGTGTAGGTCCCATTACATCTGCTGTAAAAGTAACACGGCATTTAAAAAAATATGGTGGTGGTAGTGTGATGGTCTGGGGCTGTTTTGCTGCTTCAGGACCTGGAAGACTTGCTGTGGTAAATGGAACCATGAATTCTGCTTCTACCAAAAATCCTGAAGGAGAACGTCCGGCCATCTGTTGGTGACCTCAAGCTGAAGCGCACTTGGGTTCTGCAGCAGAACAATGATCCAGAACACACCAGCAAGTCCACCTCTGAATGGCTTAAGAACAACAACATGAAGACTTTGGAGTGGCCTAGTCAAAGCCCCCACCTGAATCCCATTGAGATGCTGTGGCATGACCTTAAAAAGGCGGTTCATGCTGGAAAAGCCTCCAATGTGGCTGAATTACAACAATTCTGCAAAGATGAGTGGAACAAAATTCCTCCACAGCGCTGTAGAAGACTCACTGCCAGTTATCACAAACGCTTGATGCAGTTGTTGCTGCTAAGGTGGAACAACCAGTTATTAGGTTTAGGGGGAAATCACTTTTTCACACAGGGACATGAAGGTTTGGATTTTTTTTCCCCTCACTAATAAAAATCTTCATTCAAAAACTGCATTTTTTGTTTACTTGTGTTATCTTTGTCTCACATTCAAATTTGTTTGATGACCTGAAACATTTAAGTGTGACGAACATGCAAAAAAGTAAGAAATCAGGAAGGAGGAAACACCTTTTTACACAGCTGTATTGAGCAGTTCACGTCGGTAATGATAAATTGACGATAAATCGTTACAGACTGGATGGTATGGAGTCACGTGACTACAGATGGTACATGTGGTTCAGCATGTTAAAGGGACATGAGCACAGCCGACCTAAACAGCCAAAATACTCTGCTGCTCAGCCCACAAATGCATTTTCCTCACAAGTGTGGGGAAATAAGTAGACTTTCCAACGGTGTCAGATTTACTTTTACAGCAAAGAAATTGTCCACTTAACACTCATTTACTGACGTTATATTTGCATGAATTTAAATGATTTATTCTGTTGTTATTTTGTTGCATTTTCACATCTCTTATCCATAAATTTAATCTGAATTCATGTCTAATGTCCTGTTTTCATACGTGTTGTTTATCCTGCCTTCGTTTTTGCTGGTTTTCTTCTCATTTCTGGTGTTTTCCTGCATCTTTACCAGCCTTGTCTCTGTGGTGACATCATCACTCTGCTTCCAGTCTGACCACAAAGCTGCTCCGTGAGCACACACATGCACGTGCATGCTCTCATTGTAACATGCAGCTCCACGCACGGAGGAGGCTTTTCCTCTGACCCCAACACGACGTGGGTCAGCCGGCCTTTGGCCCGGCGGCCGGTCCACAAACACACATGCTAACGCCGCTCTGTGTTGTTTGCCTGCATGCGTCCTCTCCTCCAGATGTGAATTGGGGCTCGTCCACCCAGGCTCTGACCTACCACCAGGCCCTGACCCACACTCTGCACCTCAGTGGAGTGGAGGACCACATCAAGAACTTCAGGTACTGAACACGAGCACCTGTAGAACCGAGCGGTTCCATGTGGGCTGGAATCAGACTAGAGCAAGTTTACTCTCATTTATACGTGTGTGTTCTCCCAAGATGTGCACAGAGAGGCTGGAAGTGTGTTTTTGAAGGCTTAGGGGCGACCACGTGCCTCTGGACTGTTGCCATGGCAGCAAACCAAGCAGGGGATTAAATAGCATCTGATGGAGCTTCAGAATGAGTCCTCTGAGCTTCTTTTCTCCTCCTATCACTTCCACTAAATCCCTTCGCTTCAAATGTTTGCTTTGATGTGCGCTATGAAAAAAAAATCAACTAGAGACCCAACCCCCCCCATACACTCACACAATCTCATATCATTTTCATGTCTCAGGAGCGGTAGTGTGTAACTCTGATGGATAGTTTACCCTTTAGGTGATCTACCCTGCTGACTGAGATTAAAGTTCAGCTTCTACAGGCTGGGTTCAATTTATTATCAATACTTTTATGGAAGCAAATATCTTTGAGTTTTAAGGGTTAATAAAAGAGGTTAGTGAAAAGTAAAGATGAAGAGATAAATGTGTGCTGATGTGTTTTCTCTCTGTGTGATCAGACCTCAGTGTTTGGTGATGACCGGCTACCCCAACTCTCGTCCTGCCCTCCTGGATCTGGTCCACAGCTTCACCAAGAACGTTGGCCTAATGATCTGCGGTCATGTCCGCACGGTGAGGACATGCTCTTCTTAATTTTTCTCCTCTTTTATTAAATCTGTTTACAAAAAAGTAGAGCTGGGTAAATAAAACCATAATACAGCTGAGGAGATTAATGGCTGGATGTGCCTCAATGTTCCTCAGCCGAACAAAAACTAAACTGAGGTGAACCAAAGAAAAACGAGTGCAGATCGACACAGAGCTTCAGTTTATACACCATAAACCCACCATCCGGGCCAGAAATCTGGCTGTGGTGATGGAATTGGACCTTAAAATCACCAACCAGAACAGAAATCTGGCTGTAGCGATGGACTCGGACCTAAAAACCACCAACCAGGACAGAAATCTGGCTGTGGTGATGGAATCTGACCTAAATCCACCAACCAGGACAGAGATCTGGCTGTAGCGATGGACTCTGACCTAAAAACCACAAACCAGGCCAGAGATCTGGCTGTAGCGATGGACTCGGACCTAAAAATCACCAACCAGAACAGAAATCTGGCTGCAGCGATGGGCTCAGGCCTAAAAACCACCACCCAGAACAGAAATCTGGCTGTGGTGATGGAATCAGACTTAAAACCACCAACTAGACCACAAATCTTGCTGTAGCGATGGACTCGGACCTAAAAACCACCAACCAGACCAGAAATCTGGCTGCAGCGATGGACTTGGACCTAAAAACCACCAACCAGATTAGAGATCTGGCTTTAGTGATGGACTCAGACCTAAAACCCACCAACCAGACCAGAAATCTGGCTGTAGCGATGGACTTGGACCTAAAAACCACCAACCAGACCAGAGATCTGGCTGTAGTGATGTTATTGGACCTAAAAACTACCAACCAGACCAAAAATCTGGCTGTTGCGATGGACTCAGACCTAAAAACCACCAACCAGGACAGAAATCTGGCTGTAGTGATGGACTCAGACCTAAAAACCACCACCCAGAACAGAAATCTGGCTGTGGTGATGGACTCAGACCTAAAAACCACCAACCAGACCTAAATCTTTCTGTGGTGATGGACTCGGACCTAAAAACCACCAACCAGACCAGAAATCTGGCTGTGGTGATGGAGTCAGAACTACCCTTAACTTGATTAGATATTAAAGTCTCCTGCTATTATTAATTTTCCAGCCTTGTGTTGCTCCTGTTCTAACTTTATACAGACATCAGATTCACAATCAGCTCATATTTTCCATGAAATAATTACGTCTCATCTGACATGTTTATGGTCTACTGGGAATAAAATTCGTTGACAAGATTCTGTTTTTACTTGCATTTTATACAATGTCCCAAGATTTGGGGGCATTGTGGATGAAAAACCGACAAACTTCATTCCTGTTGATTGGTAATGAGAGCAGCAGATTAACCGTTTATAAAGAAGTTTTTATTCAGCAGTGTGCTGAGTGGGTAAACATCTCTGATGAGGTCTCACTGTTTTAGACCGAGCTCTGATGTACGTTCGGGGTTAAAAGCCTCTTACTAATCCCCTGCTGGGCATAAATGTTTCACAATGGAAAGGCCATGATCGGTGGATGAATGCAGGCTCTGTGCAGTCCTCCCTGACTGGGGAACATGTCGTCCTCCATAAGTGGCCTCTGATCTGCCTCCTGCCTGTTACTGCTGCTTCATTATTGCTGAAAATGAGCTGGGCTCAACCTAAATGGTGTAAACATTTCCAGATAATGGCATTACAGTTTCCTGGCTGAAGGGCAGCTTTGTTGGACGTTTCTCCCTTTCAGAAAGGTACCAAGTGTCTGATTCAGCAACTCCCCGATCACAATATTACATCATACCTGACATTATTACTGAAAGCAGCCCAGTATAACCACACTGAGCCACAGGGAGAAATGGTAGAGACTGGCCTCGGTGGCAGGCCTAAACCAAGACGGCTTTTCATTCTGAGCTCTTATCTTATAAACTGTAGCTCCAGCCTCACACTGCATGACCTGACTCATTATTAATCAACACAAAACAGAACAATCAGGTGTGTTAACATGATGTCAAGCAGGAAGATGTCTGGAATGGTCCTAGAGCAGCAGCCTAACCCTAACCCATCAGGTCAGGTCCAAACTACTGTATCTGGAGTCTGCAGAGAGGAAGATCATCCACAGACAGCTGCCAGTCAAACCGGAATCTGGACCCCCGTGTGGGTTGCAGGATAATTTCAGGGGGGTCACCAGATCAGGGGGGAAAAATAGAGCCTACATTCATCAAATAAATTGGGAATTTTTGGGCAGTGATTCACAATTATTGCACAAATGATTAAGTTATTGCTAATACAATGTTAAAAATCTGAATCTGTCATTATCTCAGTGGGAGAATCTGATTTTGGGCATGGAGGTGTCTTGTCACAGCAGTGAACTGAATCCACCGGAAAACATTGATCCTCCTTATTTACTGGATGAAGTTTCTCATAGTTCTCAAGCCTTACATGTCAATTTTTTTTTCATTGGGTGTCCAGAAACAAAGTAATTACAGCTGCTGTTCTAAAAATCTACATTTGGTCCTATTTTGGTGGCACAGGTGATTTTAGCCAATTTTGGGGGGTGCAGAAGCCCCCCTAAATTGAATCCCAGTGTGTGTTTTTGTGTTTGTTTTTAATATTTCTTGCAAACCACAATTCAAAATAAATGTCATGATTTTCATAGAATTCTTATTTATTTTTACTTTTGTCAATTTTATCTTATTCTCTGACAACTGATTTTTTTCCCTTCTTTAATTTGAGGGTAGAAATAATTTTGAGGATGTCTATATATATATATATATATATATATATATATATATATATATATATATATATATATATATATATATATATATATATAAACACACTGCAAAGATGTAAAAATATGGATATGTATGTGCTTTTTAAAAATTTTTTTACAAACTTTAAAAGGTAAAAAAAACATACTATGTGTTATATCCCCCCCACACCACACACACACACACACACATTCTTGTACAGCTATATGAGTGAGGACATTCATTGACATAATGCATTCCCTAGCCCCTTACCCTAACGTCCATAACTGATTGCCTAAACCTAACCCTTGCCCTAACCAAAACCTAATTGTGACCTAAACTCTAAAACCTAATCTTGACCCTCAAAAATGGGTTTTTCTTTGGCTTTTTTTGTGAGGACCGGCCAAAATGTCCTCATTTGCAAAAATGTCCTCATTTTGTTGGTTAAACATGCAAAATGGTCCTCATGTTGATGGCTGAACAAGGACACACACACACACACCCATGTTTGTTTTTCTATCCCCGTGGGGTACATCCATCGACATAATGCATTCCTTACCCCCTCCCTAAACCTAACACCCATAACTATTGCCTAAACCTAACCCTTGTCCTAATCCTAACCAACACCTAATTTAACTTAATCTCTAAAATAAATCTACCCTCAAACGTTTGTACCCATGGGGACCGGGAAAATGTCCCCACGAGTATCACACCACACAGTGCCCACACACACACACACACCCTCTACCCACCTGGCATATTCCAGATAGCAGCAGTAGCAGCCTAACTTTGTTTTTATGATAAATATTCTAAATGTAAGTTTGTAAAACTGTCAGAATCTCCATAAATCAGGAGGATAAATGGTGTTGTGATGGATCTGGTTCACCACTTAGACACAACACCTGCAGCCCAAAATCAGCTTCTTTCATCCAGATGAAGCTGAATGTGGATTTTTAACTTGCAGCAGTAATAACTTTGTTTCTGGATGATAAAAACTTCAATCTAAGGCTGAAAATGATCAGAAATTTTGTAAATAAGGAGGAAGCAGTGGGTTGTGGTGGATCTGGTTCACCGCCGGAAACCAGCTTCTGTGTCCACGCCTCCATCTTGGCTGTGAATGAGCGGGTGTGTTGCGCGGCTCTCTGCAGGGCTACAGGAGGCCGAACTTCAAGGACCTGGTCACGGATCAGACCCGGTGTCAGCGCTGGCTGCTGAGGAGCGAGACCAAAGCCTTCTACACGGCCGTGTTCGCCGATGACCTGAGGCAGGGCTCGCAGTACCTGCTGCAGGTAAACCCTTCTGAGGACCGGGACGTTCATGTCTCACCATGCTGCCTCATTAGTAGCAACAGCATCTCCGTGGTAACCGGCAGCATCATTTATGGTGCTACGTATTTGTTCAGACGTGTTTACATCCGTGTCACCGTTCCTCCCTCCAGGCTGCAGGTCTGGGCCGTCTGAAGCCCAACATCCTGGTTCTGGGCTTTAAGAACGACTGGAGGGACGGGGACATGATGAACGTGGAGACCTACATCAGTATGATCCAGTAAGAGCCAGACTGGTTCCACAGACGGGGTCTGATACCTGGAACCGGACGTTCTGCTTCCTGTTCTCCTCTCAGGAACTCCAGCATTTGGGATCAGCTGGAAGCTTCCAGAAGTTTCTGGGAATTAAACAAATGCAGATCCTAAATTCAGAAATGTAACTTCAGAGTCACAGACCGTGTGGGAAATCTGAGCGCTGAGTTTTAAACCCCCGTTTTTTCGTAAACCTGTTTTCATTCAGTAAAATGAGATTTTAAATAAATTTCCCAGGAAGATGAAGCTTCATTTCCAAACTCTGGATTCAATTATGATGATTGCTTTCTAAACTGGTTCCAGTTTGATCCCATAATGTTGGTTTTATTGAATCAAAGAGCAGATTTTGGTAGACTTTTTTTTTCATCCATTTCTATATATATATATATATATATATATATATGTCTTTTTTTAATGTTATTACTAGTTTTGAATTTCAGCTCTGTAGGATAAAGAGTTTTATTCTGTTTTTATTTTAAATTTATTTTTGTCTTTTTCTGATATAATTCCCCCGCTGTGAGACAAATGAAGACGTATTTTATAAATCAGTGGTTTATGAACTGGGCATGTTTATAAGTCTAGTATCAGAGCTGAAAACAAGGTGAAGGTGTGAGGTCTCTGGGTGGGGAGGCTCTCTAACTGGACGGTTCATTCCTGTCGTGTTGAACTTCCGAGCGTCGGAGCTATGACCGGCTCCTCGTGGACTCCCAGTAACCCAGAAATGTGTTTTCCAGCTCACACGGTCATGTGAGACCGTTCCTGGTTGGAAAATGAGGGATTATAGAATTAGAGGCGATGGCCAGGATGTTTGAACAGCTAATACACTCAGTTATGTGATCCCCCCCCCCCCCCCCCCCCACATCCACACAGCTGATGCCTCTGTCCTCTCCTCTCCCAGTGACGCCTTTGACTTCCAGTTTGGAGCTGTCATCCTGCGGCTGAAGGAGGGTCTGGACGTGTCCCACATCCAGGGACAAGGTACCCGACGGGCAGCGTGACATCACATCACCTCCCCCTGTCCTTTTACTGACTCCCGGTCCTGTCTCCCGTCAGATGACCTGCTGTCCTCCCAGGAGAAGTCCTCAGGAACGAAGGACGTGATCGTGTCCATCGACACCAGCAAAGACTCGGACGGCGACTCGTCCAAGCCGTCTTCAAAGGCCACCAGCCTCCAGAACAGCCCGGCCATCCAGAAAGGTCAGCCAGCCCGCTCACCTGTCTCTCTCTGCTCCCCGCTGCAGGTCAGGGTTGCTCAGGTGGAGCCGCGTTGCCATGGCGATGTTTCTGTCCTACTCTGATACCAGCGGCTCGATCAGGGTTCTTAGTTCAGAGGAAATCAGTTTAACGGCGTCACGAGAAGCCGTTTTAATCCTTCAATGGCTTCCTTTATTCTTCCCCGTGAGCTCGCAGCTCCGACAGGAAGTGTCTCCGGACCGCCGTGACCCCCGGATGTCCCACCGGGCCGTGTTTGTTAGTCCACAGCTGCCTGTGGCCACACTGTGTGTTCGAGTGTGACAGAAACATCTCCATCGGTGTGTGTGAATGCCACCCACACAAGCCAAACAAGCAAACTGTTCCCACATGTGGATCCAGACTTTCCCAAGACCAGCACAACTTCCTGGATCCTCGGAGGCAGCATCCCGGACCTCTGCTGGCAGGAATGCAGGATGGTCCAATGTTCTTAGTCATGTGCAGCATCATCACGTCTAATGATGAGTCATCATATTTTACTTCCTCAGAAGGAGCAGTTTACATCACCCTAAACATTTACAGCTGTTTATTTCATCATCATCCTGGAGATTTTATTTCTCTTTCACATTTTTATTTCATATTTGTGTCTATTTATTTTATTTCTTATGTTTCACTTTGTTTTCATGTATTTATTTCTTTTTTGTCTTTATTTTATGCTTTATTCCACTTCATTTATCTTCATATATTAATTTTTTCTTATTTTCTGCTTATTTTTCTTTCATTGTCAATTTTCTTTTGCATTTCATACTTATTTTACAAACATTTATTTTAATTTAATTTATTTTTATGTTTTATTTTGTCTTTATATATTTTTATTTTTTTTAGTCTACTTCATTTATATTTAAATATTAATTTATTTCTTCTCCTTTTATTGTTATTTTTCATTTTCCCTCTTACATTTCACATTTTTTATTTTACAAACATTTATTTGATTACTTTTGTTTTATATTGTTTTTATATATTTCTATTTTATTTTTTAAATTCTACTTCATTTATCTTCATATGGTCATTTATTTCTTTTTTCTGTTTATTTTTCTTTCATTTTCTCTTTTCCTTTAAATTTTCATTTTTTTTACAAACATTTTATTTTATATATATTTTGTTTTATATATTTTTATTTTTTATATTTTTTATTCTACTCTATCTTCAGATTTTAATTTATTTATTTTGTTTTCTTTCATCTTTTCTTTTCTTTTACATTTTCATATTTTTTTATGTGACAAAGATTATTTTATTTCATTTTAGGTTTTATTTTGTTTTTATATATATATATTTTTTGTTTATCTTTATTACATTGTTTTGTATCTTTAATTTCACATACAATTTTATTTTATTTTATTTTATTTATTTTGACACAAAACAGACCAAAGGTTTGAAGGGGAATTCAAAGGCATTAAATGTGTAAAACTAGAGAAAAAGTGAAGTAGTGAAAGATGATGTTTTCACATCTATTTTGCTTCCATTTACCTTCATTAGTCGTGATCAGTTCAGCGTGGTCACATGACCTCGGTGCACCAGAACATCCATTATTAGGAAATGGAGAGAATATTAGAAGATGCGGTGGGGTGTCCACCACAGGTTCACCACAGTGGGGCACGGTGGTGGCAGCATCATGCTGCAGAAACGTTTCCCATTAGCAGGGGCTGGAAAACTGGTCCAAAACCAGTGTCTTCCAGAGGTTTGAGAATACTGCAAGAGAAACAGAGTAGTTTAAGAGGAAATACTTGAGTATTGAGTCAAAGCTCAGACCACAGATTGACGGACTTAAAAATGGCCGAACACGGGCAGAACCATCCAGAACATAAAGGAGCTGGAGATGTTTGACTCTGAATAAGCGATTGCATCAAACTGTTTGTGGACCAGTAGCCATCCCAGGACCCTCCCAGTGTGAGAATTTTCCATCTGATCTGAGGCCACTGAACACACCGTGACCCACTGGAGAAGAAATATGAGGAAGAATGGCGGGTTAATCCTCTTAGAGGCCTGACGGCCATCATTAACTCAGGATCTGTGTGGTTCTTGTCCTCAGTCTTCATCTCCATCCGTGACTCTGGGACTAATCCTGGAGATGTGGAGCGGATTTAATCTGGTTTCTGACCGAAGACCTGATTCACCCGGACGGTCCTGGCTCAGGTTTTACCTGATCACCCGGGTGTTTCAGCTCTAGGCTTTCAGTCAGATCTAGACAAGGCAGGTTTATCTGCTCATCACTTTCATGTTGAAGACAACTCGGAGTGCTTTAGATAAAACGTTAAAAATAACATACAAAAGAAACATTAACAATAGAAGAATTAAAACCAACTACAAAAATAAAGAAATAGAAATGGAATAGTTAGAACAGAGACAGACAGCAGAATACATATAGTGGATTACATATAATGCAAACATCAACGAGAAACGTATCATTGTAGTGATAATTAATGGACATATACAAGAAAAATATTGACAAATAAAAACCTTTCTGATCTTTGTAAGACTGGATTAGTTGCAGCTTCTTGGTGATTTTGTAGAAAGGCCTGTAAAAACTACTGAAAACAGATGGGAGTTTTTTCTAAATCATACTGAGTCATCGGTGTCATTACTATAGATATATTCTTCAGGTAGTAAACCGCTCATATGATATGACTTAAAATTTAGCTCAGAGTCCAGAATCACCAACATTTCTGGACTGAACCGTTGATTTTAATGTTGCTGACCGAAGCTTTGCTTCCTTTCATAGTAATTTCAATTGGTCTTACAAACTTCTAGAAAATGCAAGTATTGATGTGACTGTGACACAAACTAAAGCTTTGCCTGGGACCAGAGTCCCCTGGTGAAACAGCAATATAGAGCTGAGTGTCATCAGCAAAATTATGATCAGATGTTTGGTTTGTTTCCATGTTATGAGCTTGTGGGAGCATGTAGAAGCATGAAGCATGAGGATTCTGAACAATAAGGGGCCCAACATGGAGCCCTGAGGAACTCCACACGTCGATGCTGAACAATAGGGGCCCAAAATGGAACCTTGAGGAGCTTCATGAGTAGATGCTGAACAATAGGGGCCCGTACATGGAGCTTTGAGGAACTCCACACGTCGATGCTGACCGATAGGGGGCCCAACATGGAGCCTTGAGGAGCTTCATGAGTAGATACTGAACAATGAGGGTCCAACATTTAGCTCTATAGTCACGAAGTAGTCCCTGTCTTTTAAGTAGGATTCAAACCTGTTGAGATCTGGACCAGAGAGTCTCACCCCATTTTTCAGTCAGTCATTAGGATGGTCTAGTCGACGAAGATCCACCCGAACCATAACTGAATTTATGTTGTAGTCTGAGTTTACCTCTGTCTTTACCTCTTTCTAACGCTACCTATAAAAATTCCAGACAAACAGTTCAAAACATGGAACCAGATTACATCTAGATATGGCATGATAAAAAAAAAAAAAAAATGAAATTTGAAAAACTACAATTAAGAAAAGAAAAAGGAGGTATGGCATTATGTGATTTTAAAGAATACTATCATGCCATAACCTGGCACACCAGCCTGACCAACACCATGTATGAGGTACACGGCAAGTCAGTCTGGGCTCCCTCCACTGCAAAGTGATTTCCACTCCAGTAAAAAATTGACCAGACCAATCACAGCACGGCAGGCATGACTTTACGATGCGTCTTTTTCGGTGACTCATTTCTCTAACCATAAACAGTCAGAATGGCGGCTGCAGAGGAGCGACTTTAACGATGCCCTTTCTGATGTCTAAATGAGCTGCACATGTCCTTAAAACCACAACAACTTGCTGCTCTGAGGGCTTTCCTCTTACAGAAAGACCTTTGCGTCACTTTCATGTTTCTCTGACTGGTTCTCTCTGGTTCAATTTGTTCCTGTTAGTCCCGCCTCCTGTCTCGAGAAACCCAGACTGACTTGCTGTGTATCTCATACATGGCGTTACTCGGGCTGGTGCACCAGGCTAATCATGCTGCCCAAATGGCTCCCATAATACATCTAATTGCTGATTATTACCAAGCAAAATGGAAAAATATAGAAAAGTGAGTGCATGGAAGAGAACTGCAGAGTATCATTGGAGATGCAGAGGCTATTAAGACCTTACTAAAACATGTTGATCGTATTACCAGTTTCTTACTGGAAAACTGGTTATATATAATCCGGAAATACAAATTAAATAGACTTATGCTTAATACAGTGGCCACCTTATAATGAATATTTTATCCAAGATCCACAATTTAAGCAATGGTCAGAGAGAGGCTTAATGGCCTTGTGTGTAGTCCTTACAGACGGTCACTTCAAAAGTTTACGGGAACTAAAACAAGTTTGCTCTAAAAACCCAGGATCATTTTAGATACTTACAATGAAGGGACTTCTTTAACAAAAAGATTAAACACAAAATGGACCTTAATAAAAATGGGATAGTCAGGATGATGGGTGATCCCAACCAGGTAAAAAACATAGAATTGTATCCTTTATCTGTAAATATTTGATAGAAAATAGAGGTGCAACCACACTGGATATGAAATCAACATGGGAAAAGGAACAGATGATGATTGGCTGGATATTTGGAAGATCCAAATTTCAACATCCTCCTCTAGAATTTGGAGAGAACACAGCTGGAAAAATGTAATACACCCAAAATTACCAGTAAATTCAAATCCAGAGCTGAACCATGTTGGAGAGGTGTGGAGCACTCAATGTTGACCACACATATATATTTTGGCTCTGTGATGAAGTACCAAAGGTTATGCAATACCTAAAAGCTGTCTGGTTTTATATGTTGGTCTTTTGAGTGATGCGATATTTAAAAATGACTGTTATCTATTTGAAATTCTGCCGGCTGGTAAAAAGACGGTCATCAGGAAATGGTGCCAGTCTGGACCTCCAGCGACTAAGGAATGGATGCAGGTTGTAAACTCCATATTTGAGACGGAGATTTTAACACAGAGACTAAGGACACAAGAAGAAGAATGCCAGGTCAAATGGGAAAAATGGCCAAACTTCATATCAGCGATAAGGTCTAACATGGATGAAGGATGACTTTGTGTTATATGCTGTCTTATAGATGGTTTCCGAGCAACGTCACAGATAGGATGCGGGGGCAACCAGGGGGCAAGAAAACCCAGGAAAAGCATTACTGAACTATGAGAAGACGTGTTAACATGCAAGACTCCACTTTTAATGCAGATGAGGTCATGATGACGTGAAAGTGTCAGGAAATATCATGTTTGAGTCCTGGTATTTGTTCGGTTACAAAAATCCAAACATTAATGCATGTAAACGGTTGCCATGGTGATAACAGGACAGTAGGAGTGACTGTCTTCAGAAACCCTCTCAGATAACTTCAGCAGGTTCAGATCCATGGTTTATTTAGTCTGTCACCATGGTCACCATGGTCACCATGGTCACCATGTCAGATTAACCACCGCGGTGGCAGAAATCATTCCCGTGTTGTAGTTGGGAGACTGGTACTGGAACAATACCAGTATCACCACTGCGACCAGTCATTGATCGGGTTACTTTACATTTTTATCAATGATATGAGTTTTTGGCCGTAGACTGCAGTACAAACAGCCCCCCCCCCCCCCTCCCCTGGTTGTCTAGCAACTTTGTAAATGGGAAACCATCTTTGGAGAATCTCCCCCCAGTGTTCAGTTTGTTTGTTTGAGGTTGTTTGTTGTTTGTGTTTTCAGCTTTTCCCGCTGTTGTCTAATCAGTGTATTTTTGAAAATGTCAATAAAAACAAAGCTAAAAATGCTAAATCTGTACCAGGGTGGGGGTTCAGGGACACGAACAGCCCGTTCCTACTGCGATGGTTCATCAGCACCTCCCTTTAAGCATCATCTCTCTCTCCTTTTGTTTCTCCCAGATGACGATGATGATGGCAAAGCGCCGACTCAGCCCCTGTTGAAAAAAGGCAGGAGACGCTTCATTTGGCCCCCCTCCTCTCTGTCTCTGCTCAGTCTGGATGTTTCTCTCTGCTCCTTCTTTCACTGGTTCCGTCTCTGGTCCTGCATCTGTCCGTCCTCCGTCTCTCCATCCTCCATCTGCTTGGTTTAGAGGACTAACATCTCGTCTCCTCCTCCTTCTGCGTGCAGCTTCTAGCCTGACGGGTGTGATTGTGCCTTTACTCGCAGTCGTTCCTGTCTCTGTGCTGCTTCTCTCCGGAGGTGCTGGTCCTCTGGAGCTTTCTCTTCCAGGATGTCTTCGTGTTTCCAGCTTCTCTTGGTTTCTCTGGCTGCGTTTGCTGCAGAGCGTAGACGTCTGACGTAGAGACCAGCCTCCTCCTGGTCCGGTGGTTTTCCCTGACCAGACTGAAGCTCTGCAGGAAACGGCAGCTGCAGCTGTGGATTCAGCAGGTTTCCTCTAGAGTGGTTAGAGACGCGCGGTGTGTGTGTGTTCTGTTTGTTCACGTGCTTCCTAACACGGAGGGAGTCTCCAGCTCCGCCTCCTCTGAAGCTCGTCCGTCTGAAGATGTCTTCCCTCCGTCTCTTCCAGACAAGAAGAGTCCGACGGTCCCTCTGAACGTGTCGGACCAGAGGCTGCTGGAGGCCAGCCAGCAGTTCCAGCAGAAGCAGGGGAAGGGCACCGTGGACGTCTGGTGGCTGTTCGATGACGGAGGTGAGTTACAGGACCATCCTGTTGCTCTTCCATCATCTCCAACAGGGGAGGCACCAAAAATTCGGCCACCAAAGGTTTTCGGCCAAAAATGACCCAAAAGTGCATTTTTCGGTTTTTGGCCGAAAGACATAAATGAGCGAAACAACACGACCGAAACTTGTGATGACGCAGCAAACAGCATCTTCTGCACTGGGAACATATTTAATTTCAGTCTTTCAGCTTCAGTCAGTTATCAGCCTGGATATTAGTATTATGTTGTGCAGGAGTAGTACTACAGAGAAATATTTAAAAGGCATTATGTAATGTACACGAGTGAAGTCAAGTATTTTATTTTGAATTTTAATTTATATCGTGCATTGCTGTAATGTCAGTGTTTATTTTGATACTTTTGTAATTGATTCATTGCAGCGCCTTGATTTCAGTGAGGTTAGTTTGCGTCATAGCCAAAGATGCTATAGTTCCAATCGGGATGGGCGATATTATCGTGTTATATATCATCAAAGAAATTCTCCATGGTAACAATGTCTCATCTCACGATAAAAACGATAAATTCGGTTGTATTTACAGTTGTTTACATACATATTTTTGCTGTTTGCACCATCTGAATAAATGTCAGATTTGTTCTCATATTTCAGACTTGTTTAATCAGCATCACAGTTTTGTAGTACAGGTGTACTACTTGCACTTAATCGATGTAGTTTAGTGGCTTCTGGTGTTATTTTAGGGCTCTAAAGACAGAATGTAGTGATAGATTTATGATGCGCTTCGTCATCGCTTCGTTCCCGCATCGTCGCCGCTTATAGCACACTTCTCCAAAGCTTGGGGTGGAATTTATTAGTCGATGCTGTGATAACTTGACTCGTACTGAAGCAGCTGGAAAAGTCCTGGAAAATAACTTCAAGATAAGAGTGGGAACCCTGCCTGGATGTCCCGTCTACAGTGATACCAAACAACCATGGAGAATATTCACAACCTGCAAAATTATAGCCATTTCTAAGATTGGGCGAATCATCAATTATTATGCTAATTAAGCAAAAGCAAGGCGCTCTAATTTGTCTGGGACAGTTTTTGTTTTTTATTATTATTATTCTTTTCAACCACAACTCAAAAACAATGTTTTATTTCACTAAATTATAATTTAATAATTTTTTTGTTTGTTTCCTTCTTCTTTGAATCCATATTGTGAAATGATCAGTTTAATGAAAGTGATCCCAAACTTTTGCCCGGTGGTGTGTGCTGGAGAAATCCTCCGTGAAGACCAGAGGCGTCACACGCTTCAGACTGCGTGATGATTGACAGCAGAAAGCCGACACATCCTCATGTCGGTGTCAGTCTGACCCCTGGGCTCTGCTCATCACCTCACTGCAGCAGTCGGGAAATATCAAACACGGACGCGTCACATCTGAAGTCCTCATCTACCAGAACTGAGTCAGGAATCTCGGCGAGGCTGAGACACGGAGCTGGAAGCGGCTGATGAGGCAGAGTAGAATATTACTGCTCATGTTTAGATGAACGCAGCATGGCATCACGCCTCCACATCGTCCATAGTTTCTGATACTGGACACCTGCTTATACCACGGTCACTTCCAGGAAACAATGAATACTTAGTCAATTATTGATACATTAATGTTGTTTTTATGTTCGAATCGTAAATCTTTCACAAGAAGCGGCTGAGCGGACTGTTTAATGTCTCCGGTTGTGACGCTGCAGCTGCTAATCAGGCCTGATCCAAGGAGGGAACTGAGATGATTAACGTTATATTACGTGGTACAAAGTTTTATTTCAGAGGGAGGGGCGGAGCCCGATCATCCTGCCGGCTGCTTTCACAGCGATGCCCCGTCAGACATGGTCTGCAGTCTCCAGCTCAGATGACCCCCCCAGCTGATCTCTGGAGGCTGAGGTTACCAGCTAGTGTCTGAAGCAATAACTTAGATCAGGCTGTTTGGCTGGAACTTTTTTCTAGGTGTCACTTTTTAAAGGACACCTCGCAGCCAATCAGAATCCAGTATTCACCCTGACCATAGTATAAACACACAATGGATTACGTACAGATATAAGTCGCACCATTGGTCGCTGTACCCAACAAACTATGAAAAGAGTGCAACTTCTTGTCTGGAAAAGACGATATTGGAGAGAAAAGAGAGCAGAGAGGAGCCCAGTGCATCATGGGATGTCTCCTAGCAGCTCAGTCTATAGCAGCAGGACTACAGGGAGGGATCAGGGTCACCAAGCTAGACATGAATATAAGATGACCTGAAAGTGTGCTTCCTGAAACCAGACTGGTTCCACAGAGAGGGGTCTGATACCTGCAGGTTCCGCCTCCGGTTCTCCTGTAGAACCTCTAGGAACGGCAGGTTTCTCTGAGAGCCGACTGGGTCAGGTAGCTGTGACCCTCCTGACCTCTGGTTGCATCACCAGCTGCAGTCTGACCGTCCTCTGTCCCCCGTCAGGTCTGACCCTGCTCATCCCCTACCTGCTGACCAACAAGAAGAGGTGGAAGGACTGCAAGATCCGGGTCTTCATCGGTGGCAAGATCAACAGGATCGACCACGACCGGCGAGCGTAAGTACTGCAGAGGACGGACAGGAGAACCACGTAGAGACAAAACTTTGAGCTCCCAGATGAAGAATAATGTTGGAGATGCTGAGGGTCATTAACATCAGTCTGACTGGCGGTTACCATGGTGATCTACTGTGTGTGTGTGTGTGTGTGTGTGTGTGTGTGTGTGTGTGTGTGTGTGTGTGTGTGTGTGTGTGTGTGTGTGTGTGTGTGTGTGTGTGTGTGTGTGTGTGTGTGTGTGTGTGTGTGTGTGTGTGTGTGTGTGTGTGTGTGTGTGTGTGTTAGGGCTTCGTTGTGGGATCAGGACAGCCCTAGTCGTGTGTGGCAATCAGGCTTCAGTACTTTTAAGGATTCAGTACTAGAGATTGTAATATCTGTAAATAGTATGTATACTATACCCATGAGCCCTTGCGTGAAATATGCGACTGACATTTATTTACATGCTAGATGTTCGCGCTACTCCACTTTTTACAGACTTCTTAGGTAAACTATGTGGGAAAATCAGCTGTCACAGCTCAGACAGGACAAACAGAGAGTTGGGAGGAGGATATGAAGATCTGTCCAAAAATGTCAAACACTAGCATTATTAGTCACTTAGCTCTGTCACGTCTAACTGTGAAGCAACGAGCAATTTTAAAATATTCAAGGCTAATCACTACCTACATGATGATAATAATGAAAATAACACTTTAAAAAAAAACACCTTATCAGAGCACTCAGGGACACTGTACAGAGCTTAAAAACGGTAAGCTAATATGCTAAACATAACAGGTACCACATAAAAACAACATTG